>OX235279.1:135071463-135671463 GCA_944472155.2 Trichobilharzia szidati | reverse complement strand
ATAAAAATGGCCAATGGGGCTTATTGAAATACGCTGAGGCTATAGCTATTCAGTGGCGTATTGCTTACAAAAAGTAGAAACCAATGTGTTTATTCACTAGAGCGAAAACAATATGGAAGTTATTTTTAAACCTTTCAATTGTAACTTTTGTTGATTCACAGAATGGGATAGACCAACGTTCGCAGGTATATAGAGTGTTTGTAACAGTAGTTTACGATAACTAACTCAGTATAACTTAAGCTCAATAACTCGAAGGTCATCGGTTTAGACTTCATAGTCCGTTAAATTCCCCATTAACTTTAAAATCCAACCATTTTCTAAGAGGAAATACTAATTGGGAAGTGGAAATAAAATTCATTTAGAATGAAATCATGTGTTATTAAAGTATGTATACACAGTCTGGGGTGAATTTTCACAGTAACTTCCTTTGTGAAACAAAAATATTTTGATCACAATGTTATCTGCTATGGAATTTTACTCTTTGTGAACACTATTCCTCTCACATACATAACTAGAACACGAATGATCTGAACGAACAATAATGCCATAAGATGTATACTTTAAACAAAGTATGAAAAAAGTAAACAGCATGCCTCATTTTCAGACATCTTGCAAAAATGATGATTACCACCGGTTCGATATGCTGTAGGATATAAAACACTGTCTATGCCTTTATGTCTAATAGTCCCAATTTTGCATTTAAAGCACCCATTTGGGTGGCTATTTTTGAATTTCCGTCACATATAAAAAGTTTATTAGCTGTCCATGGAACTTGTTTATCGGATAGATTTATTTCTAAATAGTTACTCAGCAATCAACGACCGAAGGACATAAGGATGTGTTATACAGTATTATTTACTGATGACGCTTCGAGCACAATTTATTACTCAAAGTCATATCAAGTTGACAGATATTCCCATAAATTATCTTCATTATACTTAAAACAATTTTTTTAAACAACTAGTTGTTTCCTAAATTTTTAAATGTTACAGTCATTAGCTAAATAGTATTCTATTTGTAAATTCCAACTGTTGATACAACTTAATCTGAATTCAATCAAGAATTAGATGTCAAATATTTATTACCGTGAAGCAAGTGGAATATTTCTATGCCATATCTTCGCATTTCTTTGGCTACCTGAGCAGCCTTCCCAATCTCGTACATTGTACAGACATTCCATGTCCCCATTCTTATTCTTGCTTTCATCGAGAGAAGGCACATCGGTTGACTGGCCTCCCGAAGGCTGGCTATCATCAACGCGATCCATCATTTCGCCTCTCCGATTCCAGCAAAGAATAAGATTGTTATATGAAGTTTTTGTATTTTTAATATATTTTCTGTGCGTCAAAGTTTCTCTAGCAGTTTGATAGGTTTAGTGGTGTATGGTGTTGCTAGCCCCAAGCAAAATTTGAAAATAATGAAACCATAATATCAAAAAAGTAGTCAAAGAAAAATATACAGGATAATTCATAAAAACATAACTATTACTTGTCGAATCCATGTACATTCCCTGGATGATATATTACGCACAAACATATTAAAAGTGTAGTCAGTCCGCGAACTAATGCTTCATTTTCATCATTATCCACTGCACATGCTTCACCAATAAGAGTTGATAAGTATGATCCACGATTCACTGATTCTGTAGTATTATTTAAAGAGCTTGACATATCTCCTGAATTAGTCGGGTTCAAGAAATAGCGTACTGCTTGAGAACAGTTCGTTAACCAAGTACACAACAACTGTAATAAGCCGATTCGTGTTTGAAAACGATTACTCTAATTTTTGTTCAGCGGAAATAAAATAAATAAAAAGGAACATTAAAAAAAGAAGGCGAAAATGGCATAAACAACAATCAACTAATCCGTAAACACTTTTGAAACCGGAAAGAGAAAAAGTTAATTAAGGTTATTAATTCGAAAATGGTTACCCATCAAACATCCAACTGATTACTGGATTAAACTTCCTAAGTGAAACCGACCTACAGGTTGGATCTCACAAATCAGTCAATAAAAGACTGACCAGATAACTCATTAAAGTAGCTGGTTACAACTACAAACATATCTGCCTTACGACAATTCACTTATCATCAACTGCATTAATAAAAAAACTCAAAGATGAATATCTGTATAAGACTTAATCTTGAGTACGATATGCTTAACAAGATATTATCGGGAGGTCAACAAGTTCCGAGCACTAGGATTCGCAAAAGCAAGTAGTAAGACTATTTTGAAGTTCACCTTGCCTTAATCCGTTTCGATTAAAGTTGTATGCATAGTTGAATAACCCCGTCTAGTTTACCAATTCACTAGTTTCCTAGCCGATCCTAACTTACTTTTACTTTACTTTACTTCGGCTATCTCCTACGGGAGGATGATCCGGCTTCATGAACATCTCGAATCATCGCTGCCCAGGCGCGGCGATCTGATGCAAGGTTTTGCGACAGGGTTATCCAATTCTTGTTCCACAGACGGAGTCCGTGGACGGTTTGTAGCCCCAGGCACTCCATATCAGCCCTGACTGTACCAAGCCATGTTTTCAGCTGTCCACCTCTGCAACATCGCCAAGATGGTAATGGCGAGGGATTTAGAACTGATTTGACCAGATCGTCATCTGGTCGGCGCAGAACATGGCCAAACCACCGAAGGCGACGTTGTTGGACCAGTATTGGAATTTGGTTGATGTTGTAGCAACGACGACGCACTTCTTCGTTGGAGAGTTTGTCCTGCCAACGAACATGCAGAATGTACCTGAGGCACCAATGGTCTACTACCTCGAGTCTGCGTACATCTTCCGCGCAAAGAGGCCAGGTTTCACAGCCATACAGGAGAACGGATCGTGCGGTCATGAAGTTTTATGGGAATTTGGTACGAGTGATATCCCCAGAATCGCTCGACCTTTTGTTTGAGAGTGCAGCTCTAGCCTTTACACAACCAAGTGTGACCTACAAGGCAGTAGGAGTGGAGTAGGGAGTTCACTATCCATTGGCAGCCGGTGACCGGAGTTCGGTTCATATGCCTTTTTGAATGGGGCCAGACATCCAGGACATCCAACAAGCCCTTTGTCCATACGTCTGCCGGTGAGCACCAGTCGTTGGAGGTTTGGAATCAGGGTTTAGCCATCTTCCCTAGACTGTCATCCAATGGACAGTCAACCCGGTGAAGAGCGCCGGGCATCCGCCGATCCTAAGCCCGGGAAAAGAGCGGAGCTTGAGAGTGGGGCTAGGAACCCTACTCCGGGGAATCAATCCAATCGCTACAGAAACTTCATAAGACAACAAAAATATAGAAAATATAGAGAGAGACAAAATGACCGGGACTGGTGAAAGCTTTCGGAAAGCCAGTAAGCCAATGTGTCTTCTTTCGATAAAAGCGAAAATAAAGCATCGGGATGTGAAATGTTAGCACAATGTATGGATACGGCATAGTATTACTAGGAATCTGTGAGAGCAGACGGAATGGATGAGGATGTGAAATCCAGAATCGGGACAGCAAGACAGATCTTGATCAATCTGAAATCAGTTTGGAAATCTTATGCAATCAGCATAAAGAATAAAATTCAGATTTCAAACACCAATGTTAAGTCAGTTCTTCTATACTGGTCAGAAACTTGGCCAGCACGTGGCGAAAAGCATTTCCAATGGGCTACAGACTCTTATCAACATTTGTCTTCGCTCCACAACGAAGATAAGATAGCCAGAAAGAACCATCAACAAGAAACTCTGCGAACGGACCAGCAAGAATCTATCGATCAACAAACATACAGAAGAAAATGGAGATGGATAGGACACATTCTGAGGAGACCGTTGGGTAACATCACCCTCCAGGTCACAGAGTGGAACCCAAATGAGAAGCGACGAGTTGGGCTTACCAGGGCGACACGAAGGAGATCGTGTGTAGAGAAGATGAGAGCCTATGGGCAATTGTGGAGCCAGTTAAAGAGAACTGCGAAGGACAGAGTTAAATAGAACTATGCTGTTGAGGCCCTATGTTCCACTCGAAACCCAAGGGAATGATAATATAAATCATAATACATAGCTGAGCATGCAAAGTAAGATCAGGTAAGGTAATATCTTTTGATTAAATTATTTTTTTCAACTCTATTCTTTATACTGAAATAAATAATGAGAAATAATAAGTATGATAGCACCCCAGTATCGCAGTTTTTACACACCATTTATCTTGCAGATTAACACATATTCTCCACATATTTTGGCATAGTATTCATATAAAAGTAAATGAGCAACAAAAATACACCAAAGTCACTTGAATCTAAACAATAATTCATTCTAATCCTAATATTTTTGCAACAAAATGGAAAATTCTCTAGCTCAACATACATTCCTTATTTTACGCTGATGTTAATGTTGCATTTCAACCTCTTTTTTTAGTTATTTGGTACGTCATTAAATTCAATGAGTTGTTCAAATAAGGAAATTTTTGAGTAAATAAGTTTATAATGTTCATTTTTTAAAAACATTTGTGTTTTTCCTCAAGATGAAATTAACATCATTAACTGAATTAAATATGGCGGAAGTAATTGGGTTTTTCTCAAGGAAGAATTTTATAACCACACTTTAGTGAAGCAAAAATATTACAGGAAATGGTAATATTAAAATACACACTGCTAGAAACAAAATACTGACTATGATCCATCATTCATGCTGGAACTAGAACGCTTCAAATTCAGTCCAGTGGATTGTTGTTATCAGTACAAAAACACGAAATACAACAGTAAAAGTCCCTTGACAAAGGAGCACAGAGAACTAAAGAAACTGATAAAAAACATTGAATATTCCCATAATTTATTCAGAACAAAATATTTAGAGCGAACAAACTGATAAATGACGAAAGACTGATATTCACAAAGCCTGATAAGGGATCAGGAGTAGTCCTCGATAGAAGTGACCATATTAAAAAGATGAATGATATATTGAACGACCCACCGAAGCTTCAAAAACTTGAGGAGAAGAAAGATTTCAATAACAAACTAGGGAACGAATTAATCAGACTTTTAAAGAAACGAAGATAGGAGTAGATATTTTCTGAAAGTTTACATGAAAAAATTAGGCCAACGGGGACGTACATGCCAAGATTGTATGACCTAGCTAAAGTACGTAAACCGGGAGTACTGTTAAGACCAATTACTTGATATGCAAAATTCGCCCTACCATGCTCTAGCTAGATGGTTAGTAAATATTCTCAAACCTTTGCATGGGAAGATAGTGAAATATAGCGTCAAAGATGTATTTGAATTCGTAGAAAAATGAAAGATATTGATATCAAGGATAAAAATATATTTTTGGACAAATCTTTATTCACAACTGTACATCTAGTAGAAACAGTTGACTACATATGTGAACAAATGTATAACCAGTCGATAAATATTGGCATCCCAACGGAAATCCTAAAAGAATTGTTAAAGTGTACTATGACTGTAAATTTCAAATTTTATGGCCCATTTTACAGACAAGTAGATGGGGTGGAGATGGGCTTCCCACTGGGTCCCATCTTGGCAGATTTCTTTCTAAGTAAACTTGAAAATGGACCTCTCAACAACCTTATCATAAAATTCTCTTCATATTGCCGGTATATGGATGACACCTTTATTCTTTGTGATAAAGATTTGGATAGGAACACAATAATAACTCAATTCAATGAAGTATATTCTGCTACAAAATTCACGGGCGAAGAGGAATTCCAAAATAGAATTGTCTTCTTTGATGTCCTTCTTACAAGGAAACCTGATGGTAGTACAAAGAGAAATTTGCATAGGAAGAGCATATGGAGAGGACAAGGTACACATTCTTATAGCTTCTTTCCTCTCCAGCACAAAAGAAATTTAGTAAGGACCCTCGGCCACAGGGTCAGAGCTATATGCTCAGAAGAGGTCATTTAAGATGAACTAAGGATTGCATATAATTGGGAACAGCTATCCAGACAAATTCATCAAGAAACATATGACCAAGAAAGCGGAAAAGGACTATTCTCCATCTGTAAATAAGAGGCCCTTATATTTACGATTGCAATTCATGGATGACGCACCTAGTTACGAAAATCTATTCAAAGAAATTTTAATGCTGGTAAACTACAAGCCATGTTTTCTACACGACCGATGATGATTTCTCGATTGGAAGATGAAGTACCTAGACTAGCCACTTCCAATTGTATCTACCAATTCAACTGAACTTTTGAAGTGATTTATATTGGCTGTTGCTCTAGAAACTTGATTTTTCGTGCTCGAGAACATCTCCCAGTATGGCTAAGTAAATGTCTAGTAAAGACCATCAGCAGTTCAATATTAGGCCACAATGTTAGCTGATATAGGGCCAGACTGGAAAAGAGCTAGCGGCGGTCAAACCAAAACATGGCACCAGTCAATGAAATCCACAACAGTTAGTCTAAGTCACGTAGGGAGATGTAGACTTCCTGGTTGGGGTCCTCGGGACGGTAAAAACCAATGGCTGGAAACAATTGGTGACATGACTCAAAATCGTTCTCAGTGGCGCAGATGCATCCACTCCTTGTGACTTATGATTTCCGATGAAACTGTTCGTTCTTCGTTATTACTACTCCTTTGTCTCACACCTCTGTTTACTGTCTATATTATGCATTTCTCCTACTTTCTTCTCTTGCTTTGTGTGCTACACGGAGGGAGTGTGGCGACTTGAACTGCCGCACATCAGTGCAAAGTTCTATGTCGAAAACAGACAGACAGACAGACATTAGGCCACTAACCCAGCATTGAAGAATCTTTCTAGATTATCTACCGGATAAGAAATAAATTGCCAAAAACACCAAGGCACGGCGTGCTCCAAACAGCAGGAGCTATCGTGATTCGTGTGAAACAACCAGTGTGCAAAAGAAGCAAAACCAGCCACTACTACTGACCTGGCCTTCAGTGGAGACAATAAATTCATGAATTTGTATTATTATTTTTCCTAATTTTTCTGACATTCAGTTTATTCAAGTATTGGTTTGTAGGGATTTGATTGATTAGTTATAGGATTTCATCATGAGCTGACATCGGTTAGAGAACCATTGGAAGACCTGGGAGTACTGGACAGCTGTTTCGTCCTATTTTGGGACTCCTCGTCAGCACGCACTCACCGGGTTTCGAACTCAGGGCCTTCTGGTTACAAGACGATCTAGCTCGTAGACCATTAAGCCACTGGGACCCGATCCAATGGTCCGTGAATTCTAACTTCTGCCAATTCACGACATAGCGCAACCGCTAGCCAATGTCTTCGGCGAGTATTTGTCCTCACACCCGACCCGCTGCACCAGTAGAATGCAGTTACCTGGGTTTCTAGTGGGAAGTCGTGACAAGCAGGGTGCATTGGGTCGGGTGTGAGGACAAATACTCGCCGAAGACATTGGCTAGCGGTTGCGCTATGTCGTGAATTGGCAGAAGTTAGAATTCATGGACCATTGGATCGGGTCCCAGTGGCTTAATGGTCTACGAGCTAGATCGTCTTGTAACCAGAAGGCCCTGAGTTCGAAACCCGGTGAGTGCGTGCTGACGAGGAGTCCCAAAATAGGACGAAACAGCTGTCCAGTACTCCCAGGTCTTCCAATGGTTCTCTAACCAATGTCAGCTCATGATGAAATCCTGTAACGAATTCAGTTTATTGTTATGTTGATGCTATTGAACGGTAATCTATTGATATTATTGATTCGATGTTATTTAAACATTAATATTGTTCATAACACTAATTCATTCATTGTTACGTATATATAACTGTAGAACCTGATGATGAAGTCATCGAAAAGAATATTCTTTGTTCAGTAACCATTCTTTTAAAATGAAATACGCGAACTGCAGAATTAAACATCACTGTTTATTACTCACCTGTTGTTGCCAAATGAAGCATTGATGAAAAAGAGTTACAGGAGTGGCTCCTTCACTAGGAGTTAAATGTACGCGTAATAGTTCCTCTTTGAGTTGAACATTATCATGAATACAATGAAGAAGTGCTATAGCGGAGAACCAAGTTGATGAATCATTGGAAAATAACCCACCACACAATAATTGACCAGCACTAACAACATTTTGTGGAACTAAAAACGGACGGAATTAATACGGAATAAGTGTGATGTAAGTATAAATACGGGTAATGCAGATAACAGTATGAGTGCAAACATTCAGAAAACATGTACATTTTCAATGCTGACGTAAAAAGCTAGTATATTTTTCGTGCTATGGAAATAATAGTCCCAATATACAAATAATCCACACTATGTGGATAATCCACACTGTGAAGAGTCCCAAACTAGGATGAAACAGCTGTCCAGTACTCCCAGGTTTTCCAATGGCTTTCTAACCGATGTCAGCTAATGATGAAATCCTATAACTAATCAATCAAATCCCTACAAACCAATACCTGAATCCACACTATATTTATAAGATGCCTGCGTGAACCAAACATATTCGACTCACGCTAGTTCCAGATTTCGGTCTGTTAAGCTTATAAAAAGATAGAAATCCTTTGTTACAAATACGAGTGAATCAGTTTGGTTGACATAATCCTTGGGATAAAAAAATTCATAACTTTCTAATACTTGACTGCGATAGATGGATGACAAATGAACACGAATAATTTTATTTGGGATCACATCTTCGAACTTCGTCAAACTCAGAAACCAAAATTGTGATTCACACCGAATGATGCTTTTCTTATTTAACAGGAGGGACTGTCTAACTCCATCATTTAAGTGATAGAAACATACATCAAATTTTAAGCATTGATACTCAGTTCCGTAAGAGCTTATAGGTGCGTATTATCTGAACTGAGGATAACCAGGTAAGTGAATGACGAATATTACTTAGTTTCAAAAAACTGAAACATAAACAAGTATTATTTTTTAAAGAAATACAACACTTTCATAAATACCTACTTAAAAACGAGAAAACTTAGACACCTAGAAGGTTTACTAAACATACCGTCGCCAGGTTTAGGTAGTAAGGTCATAACAATGCCATTCTGAGCCTGATGATTAGAAGAAAGATAACACTGGAAACAGTACAATACAGCTACACGCACCAATACGGATTGATGTCTGTTCACCATAGATATGAGCAGTACATTAACAGCAGATTGAGGTGGATCTGCAGGTGCAACCAATTTCGCCAGGTACTCCTGACTTTGAGGGTATCCGCGTATTGAATCGGCTAAAGCATAAATTGCTTTGGTCAAAACATCCACTGGAACACCATTGACCATGACAACATTGCACAACTTTCCAAGAAGACCACAATCATACATCACACTCTGGCAGGTTCGTGTTAATTGAGTCTTGTTACAAGGTGAAACTAAGGTTTGCACAACCTATTAAACAATTTCAAATATATCGTTCACTGTCACATATTAACTCAATAACTAGAATGAATAGATTCAAAGAAACTAAAATCAAAAGAAAACAAGTTACTTTTACTACCGAAATTAAATGGTAAATAAGATGCAGTTAGCGAAGGATAAAAAACTGCTTATCATTAAAATAAATCATTCAGTGGAAAACGATCATTCAATGTGTGATTTATTTATCACAATTGATCCGTCTTAGAAATCGATCACAAACTTCCAACTTGATTGGCTTGACCAATGAAGTTGCACTTTCCCGTATATATCAGCGACTAAATGAATCACAAAAATGAAAGTAGAAAAGGAACCTGTTTGAGTAGGTCACATAGTATGTCACATGTGTAAACCAACCAAAGTTTGGACAACCAGGCTGTTTTAAAGTCTTCGACATGCGGTTAATAATTCAGAGCAGGAATCTTCATGTAGTTTATAAGTCATACTTGTTTCCATTTCTAACAAGCATATACCATTTAGTGAGATGAATCTTTGTCGACATACCCTTAGAAATCCTATACACTAACTAGTTTAGCTGGCTATGCAATCTAAAGCTTGAGTAATTCGGAAAACTTACTTGTTTAGTTTGATTGAAACTACGGAAATCTCGTATTAACTACTTCAAACTGTGTGTCTTGAAATAAAGCTCAGTAATCCAAATGTGTACACACCTTATCTGTTTGTGTATCTCCAACATTTCATACTGCTCAACAGGTTCAACTACGTGCTTTAATTTGCCTTCTTCAGTAAGTATGAAATCGATACAAGTGAAAAACACATAGGTTCTAATACTACCACATGAACTATAACTCACAATTACGAAACGATTATTGCAGAAAGTGACACATAACCTACGTGATGCCTTAAATAATAAAACCTAAAAGGACTTATTTTCGCACCACTTTTAATTTAAAACCACTCGATTAACAATCGGTGCCTCCCCAAAAAGCTCTAATGTATCCAAACAACATAGTAAATAATATTTCTATTCAGTAGAGTTCTAGGAAAGGTAGTGGTCATTCAACGGAATTGTAAATCTACAACATTTGTCATCCTCATACAATCATTGTTTATCTTGAAGTATTACGGATGTTATAAGATCAAATTAGAAAAAGTTAATAGTAAATCAAAACTGTCATTGTCCAAACACAAGTTGACAACTACCTTCCATCGACCCCACTAAGTGTGCTTGATAATGATACAGTTTACATGTAAGTATGTCTAAGTTAGAGTGGTTGACCACACCAAAACATCATCAATATATCTGAAAATTATCCTGGACAGGAAAAGGTGTTTATTGAAATAAAATTCTGGTATATCTGGTTAAATCCTCTTAATTACAGACTGAAGTTGTTTTTTGTAGGAATTTAATTTTTTTTTTCTTTAATTTTTTATTTTCAATGTAGGCGCATTCACAGTGAGATGAATGCTTATCGATAAAACTGGTCAGCGGTAGAGCTATATCACGAAATGAAGGAAGTTATACCTCACGGTCAATAGAATTCCAATCCATGCGGCTGGATGATCAACGAGTTGGCTCCATAACCTGAAGGTTCCGCGCCCGACACTGTCCGGATCCTAAACTATGGCAAAACAACTGTCCAGTACTCCCTGGCTTTCAACGATTTTCTCCCTGACGTTGGTTTGTTATGAAATCTACACTGGAATTAGTACAATCTGTTACAAACCCAAAAACTAAATAATTTATTATTCGTATCCCTCTACTTTCAATTACATAAATACCATAAAGATAAACATTGACCCATTCTATGCCGGGAGATCAGGGTTTATTCTAATGAGGCTCATCATTTAATTTAACAATGTGTGCACAGTGAGAATTCTAAAGCATAGTTTAGAGTCGTCTTAAGAGATCAGTTAAATGCAGATTCCTGGCACAAACAACAGGGTTGAAAACAGTTAAGCACGGCTAAATAAAAAAATATTTAGAATGCCGCAAAGCACTGTGTTGATTTAAATGCTTCCAGTAGTACACAAACGACTGATAATGCCCTGTTACGCTACAAGTAGAAAGTTTCCAACTACTTTTTTGAAGTTATGGCATAAAAAGGATTTTAAGGAGACAATAAATTACCTCTATTACTTTTATCATTACCATTATTCCATATTAGATAAGTTTATTGATATGACTATGAGCAATAAATTGTGCTCGAAAGGTCGTCCAGTTCTTAATACTGCATCAATGTATGTTTTGTCGAATAGACTTATCTAATACAGAAATACATTTTACCACAGTGCTCAATTTCTACAATTACATTAATATTACTATTATTGTTATTTAAACTGATATGAAACTCACTTGCATAGCCACTTCCGCGTTAACAACTTTTTGAGTAGACCAACATTGTGTTTGTATATTTTCACTTGAATATAAGTCAAACAGAGGCGAAAGACGTTGAATGAAATTCCCTTCTCGGAAAAAGACCTGATTAGATGGATTACCATCTAACAACTGAAGCAACAATCGGAGACAATCTTCCACCACTACACCCCCATCACATAAACCCTCAGAATAAATAATTTTCAGCAGTCGATCAAAAGCATTCTCGAAGACTACGATTTTTTGAATATTCGTGTTTGATTTTGTAAGTTCGGTTAAAAGAAGAATAACCTTAAATAAAACAAGAAACAGAAGAGACAGTTAATGTCTTGAATATCACTTATCTCAATAGTTAAGCAGTAGGCATCACATATTAATACTAAACTCAGCAAAGTACTTCAAATCAGACTACGAATTGTCTGCAGTGAATGACAGGAGCAGGTAGTGCATAAATAAAGAAGTGATTTTCATCCAAAACTTAAGATTCTGTAAAACACTTTTCGCTAAACAGCAAAGTACAATAAAAACTCACATCATTCCGCAAAACTTCATGTGTATCTGAAAGAATATCTACAAGTTTTGAAACACCAGTACGACACTGCAAGATGGCTGTTTGTGTATCCTTCAAACGATTGATAGATAGTACTGTAAGAAGTCGCATAGCGTTTCTGCGAATAAAGCTTTCGGGAGCCTAGAAACAAAAAGATACAAAATATAAATACTTCTGTCGCCAAAAATATATTAGTAAGCAGAAAAGTGGATCCTCGTTAAGTTTAAATGTTGACACACTTTACTTCTTAAATGCCTGTCATAATAATAGATTTATGTCCCTATCATAAAGCAATAAATATAACTTCTTGTCCATGGACACTAGTTAGTACTTAACCCTCGGTGGCAATCGCGTCACCAACCGACTACCAGTGGAAACAACGAAACACCAAACAGCTCTTTGATTCTAGTTAGATTTTTTCAACAACATGCAGGCAGAGCGTCACCATTCATTAAACCTAGAAATATCAAGTTAAAAGGTGTACGCACACGGGATATATGAATATCAATAAACTGGACATCAATAACTAGTCCCCAAAAGGATTTTCAAAGCTTCTAGCCACAATTCGTAATCAGTAGGATATACTACATGATGTTATTGAACTGCAGTGGGGATATATCAAGAAATAACAGGAACTGAAAACTAAATATAAAACTAAATATAAAAACTAAATATAATCTAACCCGATAACAAATCTTGTGATAATCATGAGGGGATTGGCTTGACTATTATGGTATCTAAAGTTCTAGGCTTAATAATCATGCATACATTAAGTGGTACTCGGGAGGAACAAACACGAGAAAACCAGGCAGACCTTAGACCAGGAAGAACTGTACTGTTCATATATTCACCTTAGGAAAGATTCTGGAACACAGGCATACTTACCGGCGCCCAGCTATATTTTTTGACCTGAAGGAGAAATTTGAATCCATCGACCAAGAAGTATCATGGAAATGTGTGGCAGTGACTGTGAAAAATGTAGGTGGACAGGCTTATGGCTATTCAATACAAAAGCCGAGTACGGAACTTAAAAATCACTTGAAAATTCATGCAAGACAAGGAATGGCTCTCAACGGACACTTGGAACCTAATAGAGGAGAGGAGAATAGTGAAAGAGAAAATGATTCAATGCAAAGATGGACAAGAGAAAGAGACGCTGAGCTCAACTTACACAGCACTGGACAAAGAAGTGAAGAAGAGTTCCAGGAAGGACAAAAGACAATTCTACGACAACCTGGCTACTGAAGCTGAGAAGGCAGCAGGCAAAAGGGACCTGAGGACACTATATCAGGTAACCAAGTCTTTATCCGGGAAGAGATCAACACAAGTGAAACCAATGAAAGAGAGCCAAGGGAACCCAATCACCAGGGAAGAAAAACAGATTAAACAATGGGCGGACCACTTTAAAGGACTCTTGAACCGACCACCACCTACAACCCGTCCAGAAATACCAACAACAGCACGTACACAACTGCAAGTTGACACCAATCCTCCAACGAAAGCCGAAGTCTTGAATGCAATCAAGCTTCTGAAAGCTGGAAAAGCCAGATGGAATACCCCCTGAAGCGCTGAAATCGGACCCATAGACGACAGCAGATATGCTGACTCCATCATTGCAAAAAGTCTGGAAGGAGGGAAAGGTGCCTACTGACTGGAGGAAAGCTTACCTAGTGAAACTACCAAAGAAGGGCGACCTAGGACTCTGCAAGAACTGGCGAGGAATCATGCTCCTGTCAACGCCAAGTAAAATCCTGAGTCGCATCATCCTGGAGAGAATAAAGGATGCATTGGATACAGAACTCCGAACAAGCTGGATTTAGGAAAGGCAAATCATGTTCTGACCAAATTGCAACTCTACGCATCATCATCGAACAAAGAATGGAATGGCAATCAATCCTCTACCTCAAGTTTATAGACTCTGAGAAGGCCTTCGACAGCGTTGACCGCAAAGTAATTTGGAAACTACTCGAGTACTACGGCGTACCCCAAATATTCATCAACCTTATCCAACAGCTGTACGACAACGGCACATGTCAAGTGATCCACAACGGAAAACTCAGTGAGGCTTTTGGAGTAAACACAGGAGTCAGACAAGGGTGCTTATTATCACCAATGATATTCCTAATTGTGGTGGACTGGATTATGCGTCAGACAGTGGGAAACGAGAAGACAGGGATATCCTGCACCGACGTGAAGAACCTAGAAGACCTGGATTTTGCGCGTGGATGATTTGTGTTTGATGTCACACAAAATCGAAGACTTATAAGCGAAAACCGACAAACTGGTAGAAGAAGCAGCAAAGACAGGACTCCAGGTGAACATAGACAAGACGGAGGTTATGAAAATAACCAACCAACCAACAACAACAACAACAACAGCAACATCCAGTGCCAATCACCATCAACGGGAAGGATTTGAAAGAGGTTACTTCTTTCACTTATCTAGGGAGCATTGTCTCAACTACAGGAGGAATGGACGAGGATGTCAAATCGAGAATCGGGAAGGCGAGAAACACATCAACCTGAAACCAATCTGGAAATCTTCATCACTCAGCATCAACAACAAAATTCGGATTTTCAATACAAACGTCAAGTCAGTCAGTTCATCTATACGGATCAGAAACTTGGTTTCCTGTTTCCAACAGCCTGTTGCAGACCTTTATCAACAGCTGTCTTCGTTCTATATTTAAGATCAGATGGCCGGAAAGAATCACTAACAAGAAACTATGGGAACAAACAAAACAAGAACCAATCGCCCAATAAATATGCAGGAGAAAGTGGAGATGGATTGGACACTCGCTGAAGAGGCCGCTGGGTGACATCATGTGTCAGGCCATAGCTCGAGTGGAACCCGAAAGGGAAGTGGCGAGTGGGACGTCCAAGGGTGACATGGAGGAGATCGTGTGAAGAAGAGTTGAAACAGTATGGACTAACATGGATGCAAGTGAAAAGTACAGCAGAAGACAGAAGCAAGTGGAGGCGTGCAGTTGAAGTCTTATGTTCCACTAGGAGCCCAAGGGAACAATAATAATACCTTTAATGTAACAGCTGGTCATATTACATGGTTACACACAATTCTATTCAATCCAGTAAAGCATCTCAGTCAAGCGCACAATATAAGGATGCAAAGAACCATAAGCAAATTTGTCTCCTCGATTTTAAACTATTGGGACTATGAAACCTCATAACACTTGACACAACTTTAAAAGTCGTGGAGTTTGATAGTCAGCTAATTCACAATTCAATGAGTAAAATAATTATCAAGGTTCAAAAATGACTTTTAACGAATACGTTAGTGAGATAGATGTGTAATAGTTCCCGAAGTGCAAGAGTCAGAAACAGGGTCAGAAGTGGGAATAAGGATTATCATTCAAGTACAAATTATTCTACAATTATTCCTACTTCAACAAACAGTGAGATGCTAGTTATTCCGGTAAACACATAGATATATACATATATTTATAAATTCATAAACATATACTGTGAAGTTATAACAACAATCTCGAATGATTCGCGTTAAGTTTATTCAGAATATCAGACGAAGAAAATCAACAAAAGACTACAATTCATAAAGCTTCATAAGTTATATATTGATTAAGTAACTTACATCTAATAGAGACAATAGTACGTCGTAATTTTCGGTGTTTTTCATGTACATTTCTGTAAACTGTACACCAAGATCCGCAGGTATGTTTACTAGTTCATGAGGTTCAACTAAGGAACTTCATAAGAGAAGAATCATAATACCTTGATCATTTTCTCCATCATTCATGACAGAATAAAGGCCCTCTAAAGCATAACAAACAGAATCTGAATCTTCCCTAAAACGCAAATATATAGGTGTGCGTAGGTAAACTTTTTACAACAAACCAATCATTCTTCAAAACAGATGAGAATATGTTCATTGCCTGTGTCCCCACTTCTAGCCTGTACTTCTAAACGCTGAGATATACAATGATCTTATGCAGATTTCTACCTTCGAAAGAGCCTTCAGTGTACGAAGTGCATCCCTCCTATCCTCAATTCGAGTTGACGACTGATAACGATCGACTAGCCTATCAACCTTGTATCAATAAAGACAATCCTGCTGAGACATACTATATCAGCCCCATTGACCTCATCTGACTCCACTGTAGCACCTAAATATTTCCGAAATATATCCATAGATGATGAGGTGGAGGGGAGTAACGTCTTATTGGAAAGACCCGCCTACCTATCTGGTACGCTTAACCTCTTATATTGTGACATAAATCATCTGTGTTTGCTCTACCAGGATAATGTAAACTTCTTGATTATAATTTAGTCACTCTGTGGCCATTTCTGTCAATTACATGGCTAGCGAATCGTGAGAGCGTGGTATTAGCGTGATGAACATTTTAGCGGTAAATAATTCCCCAAAATTACTGAACACAGCACTCATCACTAAACATTGGATGCTGATCCTCATTGTTTAAGTTGACTTGTTTAGCTGAAGGCTTCCTGTCAAGCATCCATGCCATTTGTTACTCCGTTGTGTCACGTTCATGCACGATCCCTAGCCACCATCTTGCAATCCGATTTGGTCCCGAAATATATCTCGTAATCTCCTACTGTAGGTAATGGGGTAGTCTCGTTGCTTTGATTGGATACTAGTAACTAGTGTGATGTGTCTAGTCCTGAATTTTGTCAGTCAGGTTTGTGGCCACCATTCTAGGTAGCTCGCCATCACGGTGCACACTGATTTGATGACATTATGTGGTTGTTGGGTTTATTTTTTTTTGGATCGATTTCCTATTACGCCTGATGTCCTCCGAGTATGAGGTGATTGTTACTTGTAGAGGGAAATAATTCAGTAAAGTCAGTGGCCTGTAGCTTTACCAACACCTGATAATGTGTGCTGGCATTTGCTGTTTAAGTGGAAGGATTAAGATGAAGACATTCAGTAAAGCATCTGTCCAGCACGCCATAGTGTTACGATCTGTTCCTCAAGTGTGCATCACCTCGATCTTGAAATATATACCGTATACCTCATGTTCAGTTTATTCTTAATTAGTCGTGAGAACTGCTTTCCATCTCGTATAAATCAATATTAAGAGTTCACTGGCAATGAATGGCTAAGAGTAAACTGTTTTTACTGATGATGTCGCACTACGCTGGTAGTAACGAATTCGTTAGTCGGAATCCTGCACTGATAACTTCCTCCCAGTGGTCTATGTACCAAGCTAAGGAGATACGAAGGCTGCCTGTTGTACTGCAAATTACTGAAACAACAACTGGACTTGTAAGAAGGAACGTAAAAAAGTGTTGCGTATTAAGGAATCTAGTAGAACTATTTAAAATCCGTCAGTCTTCTATTTGGAATTCGAAGAAAAGTAACTGGGACAAGTAAGTCCTGAATTAACTAGTGACTGAATAAGTGAGCAGCTTTCGAAATTTCTATTTTCCTCTGTCTGAACACATCTTTCAACAACACATGTGCCTTATTTTTCCTTCTTTGGCTGGTGCTGTCAAAATTAGTCTGAACATTAAGTTATGTATTACCAAGCCAAAAAATCATTGGGTAGTTTGAACACCTCATAGATCTACCAGAATAGTTAGCAACACAACGACGCATTTGACGACTTCGAATTCTACCATGCAATATATGCAGACTCCCTGTGCTAATGTTGAGCGGGGACGATAAAGACTGAATTGGCCCCTCCGTTTCATACCATGAATTGTTGTAGTTCAGTATTTCTGATTAAATTTTATTCTTTTAATAATCAAGAGGCAAATTTTCACTGTGCTCTTATTAAATCAGGCATCGAATGTTGCAAGTTCCACAAAATCCTCCTGCGCAAAGCAACTCCCTTCACCGAATCCAATCAAGCCTGGTTGATTCTGGTGGGGGATTAATACTGGGGAACAAAGAAGTTCGTCCATTCGATAAAATCTCAGCCATTTTGGTTCCAGTGGTCAGTTTTTCCCGTACACTGACTGGATGAAACTGATGAGAACTGGGCTTTTGAGGAACGGAAGTATGGCCGTGCTTTTCAGTATGGCTGTATATCTCCGTACTGTCTTCGTGTCATCGCTAACGAGTTTACCCTTGAACATCTTCAAAGGTCATATAATCCCTCCTCTAGTTGAAGCAGTATCAAGAGCAGCCTGGCAGCCAAGTTAAGTTGGCCAGGCTGAAAGGGGTCAGCAGGCAGCTCAGATCTTCCGGAATATATAGCCACACTGCGGTCATTGGCGCTATTTCTAGTTGCAGCCAACCGGAAGTGAGCTTGAGGTCATTCAAGCAGCCTAAATAATTGGCTTTTTAGATACTCTCTGAGACTTGAAACAAATACCCATCATCTGAAACTCCAAAGCAATATCCACTAGATCACTTGAGTCGAATAATGCCCCTGATTGACATCGGCAGGTTAGAGTGGCAGAAAAAATGACCTTAAAATACGTCATCTACTAACAGGTTCACGTTAAGTTTACCCTTCCTCCAATTGGTCCTGTGTAAATTCCGACACCTCTGGGTCTTGTGAGTAGTCATTCTTCCACTACCTGAAGCAATTCGAATTTGTCATACGGCCTTGGTTCCCTACCAAAAGGCCATTTCATGCACTTTATGGCACCAGACGTCTGCTGTGCTATTCATACGTCCAGGTATCCAGACTGAATAGCCAGCCTTTACAATACTAATGGTCTTAGGCTTACTGTGGCTTGCAAAGTGAATACCTATTGGCAGAATGACCTCTTTTTATGTTTTCCAAGCACTTAGCAACCTAATGTGGGCTATGATAACATAAATACTGCAGTACACAAGTAAAAATGTTTTGGGTGGACTAGAATAGGCGCTTTTATGCTTCCCACTCCGCAATGGTACCGTCATACATTTCTTCATCAATAACCACACTATGCAAACTTTCGGTGCTGCAGCACTGAGCAAATATGATGCTAAAATAATGAAATGCAAACATTTTTACTGGTCGAAAACGGTAATGATATAGAATTAATCTGCAGATCGTCAGTTTGGACTGATCGGAAGTTTTATGATATTCCTAGAACACCAACGAACGAAATAGCGATGCCTGAATTCTAATCATATCTTGTGCTTAGAAACTTATCAATACTGTAGTAAATGCTGAATGCTTTTGTCCAGAAACGTCTCAGCAGTAAATTTCGTAAATATGCCTCTTCTGTATGCAATTACAGTCGCTGTTACAGTCACTTAATGACGAGCTATAATGGTTATGCAACCATTAATTGTCAAGTGACCACGCTGATATTGTTACTGAGAACATCATTATTGCCAATAGTCTCTCAGCATAATCAACTCTACGTGGATGACCTCTGGAACCGCTTATCGCGTCTTATCAGTTTACTCGAGGTTTAGAAACTCAACTGCTCACATGTGTCACCAGTTTAGCGGCTGTGAAGGTTTTCAGCATACTGAGCAGTCTACCCCACCGACATCAAGACTGGTGACCTGCGATTCATCAATTTCCCTAAATTAGTTGCAATCTGTCGGGAGTAAGCATCTTCCATTATCCATTAGTCCAATAACTTCATATCAGGACACACCAAGACTGTTCCGTTAACTAAATGCAACCAAATGTTTGGCTAAATATGTTTCCCTGTCTCCAGTGTTAACACATCCTGGTCTTTTGTTATACAGCCTCCGTAATGGCTATGACTTAAAAGCTTGCCTAACTACCTTATCGCCACTAGTCATGATCGCTGGCTTGTGGTGAAAATACACACATGTAACCAGATTCCTGGATCTGAGAAATGATGAAACCAGGACTTGGTTTATAGATAATAAAGTGGCTCAAATCACACTAAGACTGGCGAAATTCTCGGTTAACTCTGATATGTTCATGCCAAATAAATCATATTTTTTCACTGGCCTGAACCATTATTTCATTAATCAAATATCCTTCTGTTCACGTTAAATACAACTGCAGCAGTTCCTATAAGCTTGCCACGTCCTGGCTTGTATTATCGTGGCAATAAATAATGCCCCAAAATCATTAGATTACTACTCTCTTCATTCTAGAATTAGATTCCATGCCACATACAACAAAGTTGTATGGAAGAAATGACTTCAAGCTTTTTTCCTAATTATTTGTAATCCTTCCAACACACACCTGGGATTTTCGTCGATGCATAGACAATTTTTCTACATTTTTTAATGAGCTCCATTGAATGACTAGTTAGGAGATTGTTCCCACAAACTAAAGACAAAATGGACAGCACCCATGTAATTTCACTAAATTTATGTAATTTAAACAATACTTATCCATGGCTGTACAACTGGTGTTTCCCAAATAGATAAGAACAAACATACTGGATGCAAACTTTAACGGTTTAAGTCGACTTATCAGGCTGAAGGTGGATGGTCTAGCATCCAGACCATTGAGCGTGCTGTCGTCTTATGTTTTGTCGTCCCTGCACGATCCCTAGCTAGTTAAACAATAATCATCGCTTGACAAATCTGATCCTGAAATATATTTGACATTTTGAAAGCTCAAATTGTTGCTTTGGTTTGTCTTTGGTCTAACCAGTACAAGTAACTTATGGGTTGGAGAAACAACACCTGCGTTTGACATAAGTGTAAAACTTGGGCACTGTGGTAGAGTATAACTCCATTATAGATAAGAATTTATTTTGATAAATGACACAGTGTTATACAGTAATATTTACTGATGACGTTTCCAGCACAAACTATTGCTCATAATCATATTAAGTTACTCTTACAACTTTTTACTTCATGTATATAAATGAAGTAAAAAGTGTGCGTCGGTGGCACAGTGGTTAGGACTCTCGCCGACCATGCACATGGTCCGAGGTTCGAGCCCCTGCCGGCGCACACCCGATATCTATGGTATGCCTGAATTTGGGCAACCGATATCCATGCTGAAAATTCCACACTTGTACTGAAAATACGGTGTGGAAATCAAGCTGTAAATCAAAAAAAAGAGTAACCGTTGGCGTTCCTCATCTCCGAAATTATCACCCTTATACAAGTTGCTATTTACTTCTTTGTGTATAAGGACTGATAATTCACCCTGTTACTAATCTGCTAAAAACAAATGCCCTCGCTCATCCATTTTCCGCATCTCTGAATTTCGAAATCCCTGCAGAGCCTTTCCAACATATAAAACAGAAGAAGGAAGCTGACAACTTGTCACTAAGAAGACTAGAATGACGCCGGCTAAAAAGTGTGGATGACGTCTCGGTCACTCTATGTGCTTGCAGTTAGTGGCGCTATTTAAACACTCTGGATTCGTCCGAAGGTTCGACTCGAATAAGAGTAATGTCAGTCACTGTTGACTGACCACTTATTAAATAAAACATACATCTTCGAAATGCAACTAGATTACTTATAAGACCGACCTTTAGAAACCAACTTTTCTTTCAAAATAATTATTGAAATCGCCCACTGACAGGTCGCGAAATCGTAGATAACTAATGGTGATTTTAAACATTGACTTTCGAAAGCACTGAACATTCTAAGTATAGTAGGTAACATGGTTAGACACACAAAAAAGCACTCAGCGCAGGAGGTTTCCATAGAATGCCCCTGTTTTTCATTGGTGAGTTTAGATTTGAGCTCTATTAAAGCCATCTAATCATCACTCTGAATCTCCACTACATGAAGACTTCAAATACGTGCACAGAACAGGTTAACGTTATTCACCTAGCATTTTATGAATTAACGTAATAGACCCACTCGTCACCTTAGTTTATTGCTTATGTTTTCTGCTGAGATTGCTATAGCAGATCCTTATCGGTCGCTTCATGGTCTGTGCATAGTCTATTGCTATCCAATAGTCAGTATCTGCAGACCGAATATTTTGGTCAAGAGTGTGTCCGACTAAAATTGGTCAGCAAGAGTTTATTGGTCTTTTCCTTTCAGCCCAAGCCCACAACATTCTGAGACTCTCTCATATGCTTTCGGTTCGAATGTTTATCCAGATTTATGTTTGATGCGCGCAGTGAACAGACCTGTTCGGGTAAACAGTATGAGTGATAAATTTGTCAATACTTACTTGTAGACGACGTGGTTGGCGCCTTACACCATGAACGTCTTGAAGTAATTACGATATTCCATCTCATCTATCTCTCGTTCGCCATAACAGTGCTTGCTTATTAACAGAGGTCAGTAACTTTTATATTCTGCTGGACTTTTCGTGAATTTTCTGTAGGATAGCGGCAGATGCACTGAACCTACCTTGAAAGTTCAACTTGCCATACGGAGACGACAACTGGGTGAAGACAGCAGACAAAAATTGGTTAAGTTGGGGACGAACTATTTGAGTAACTGCTTTAGAGTGCTGCCCAACGCCCTGTCGGTTAGGCAGGAATTTACCTAGCCTTGACCAGTGGACACGTGTTTTCTCACCTGCATCTAGAGACTCCTGGAACACGAAAGAAGAAAAAACCCTATATGCAGAAGCCAACGATGTCACCACACCCTGAAGAGTTTTTCACTGCCCACACAAAAAGTAGATCATTGATACATATGATAATCAAATGTCAAGGTTGGTTAGAAGACAACTTTTTCAATAATTTGGACTCGCAAAGATATCCAGTATTTTGCGTTCCATGGAACTAGTTTTATTTACATCACCTTTTGCGTTGTTATTTTTTCTTAGTGTTTTGTTCCTGAAACATATTCTAAAAGAGACATGGTTATGGAGAAAAAGGGATGAATCTGATTCGTACTTGCCGGGTTTGTCTTGCTCGTGAGAATGACTGATTCACCTAAAGGTGCAGTGCTACTTCCGTATTTCTGCTGGGTCTAGATTTCGGTTTAGTATTGGTTTATTCATGCAGAAGTAGCTTCCATTCTTTTAACTAATACACAACCAAAATGTAACCCAAAGTAACAGATCTCAAAAAAAAATAATCGCTTTTTACCTCTCTAAAAAATAAAAACAGAAGCATGCTTTTTGTATTTGCCGTTTTTTGAAAAACAAAAAGCAAGTGTGTTTCCATGATAATCGAGTGATTTCGTGTATTTATTTGTCTCTGCCCCATCACTTATTCGATTTGTGGTCTTTCTGAAAATTTTCCATGAGTTATCGGCTCAGCCTGCTTGACTCTCTCGCCAGTTTTAATAGTTGTACCGTCAGTGTCTGCACTGTCTACTATCGTTTGTGGAAGCATTCCTATCACTACGTTGGGAGGATAGTGGTTTAGATAGTCGGTTTTAGTCTGTTAATGTTAACACTGTCCACGGTATCACCTCGCTGAGTATCTAAGTGTTTCCGGCGCATTGCCATGAATTTGAAGGATCCTCCGTATGGTGAGCTGGGAAGTGGATGTGTCTAATCACTCCTCACCCATACATAAGAGCGAGAATCAATGTCCTTGGGTATGTATACCGCTTTCGTTTGTTATCCTAGAGGAATTGGCCTTAAGTTAGCTGTTTGTAGTCGAAGCCCGCCAACGTATGTTATCTAGTCAAGGTTTTAATGTCGGAGTTAAACTCATTGACTCGCCAGGTAATCTCATATTGTGCTTCTGAATAACATTTTGGCAGAGGAATACTGGACATTAGCTTTTATCGATGTTCGGATACCAAGCAAAACCACTGGTAGGAATTCCGTCCTGACAATGTCCAGGTCTCACTACACTGGACTTAACGATGTCCTTAGAAGACCTTCAGCAACGATGTACAATAACCAACGTGAAAAAACAGAACACAGATTGTCGACTTAAGAATCCTTTATGCTTCCACTAATATGGAACCAACCATAAGGTTATGATACACAAAGTCTAAAAATAAATGTCATAACAATGAATCACTATAATACTTCTGATATTGTGGTGAGAGCTGGCTGCTAGCCAAATTGGTAGATAGTAATTTACGTCAATGTTTACGTCCCCAATATTGGTCGTGAGAAAAATAAGAACAAAGACTGTTTCAACCTTCAATCACAGAAGACTTTGCGGATAGATAGTCTGAACTTCAATAAACAGCCACAAAGAGATGAAAGATTAACGTTCAGAAAGAAACCACCAACCAGAAGACGGTGTTTGTTTACTTGAAATGATCCATAATAATGTACATGAAAACCTAAAAATATCTGTTGATTTCCTAAATAAACGACCTGTTGCCTGGCCTTGTCTTCTGTTGTTACAATAGTATTTCTCCGTCTTCAAACGAACATCGTACGATGGAACGATGACTGCACTATCGGTGACTCCCGCCAAAATATGGCGTTCAGTGAGTGGCGTTAGCCCGAAATATCAATGTAGCTTTCAGCTGTCGTTGAAAGCTTTCTATTACCCGTCAGGTTCAGGATGACATGCTTTGCGGCGGATTCTGTGCGATCCGAGGGACTTCGGCAAGTTGTTGAAAGCACTGACCCGAAACGAGCTCCTTTTTTATTTATTGCTGTTACAGCCACACCGAACATGGCTACCCAGTGTTGAAAACAGACTCTCGCCACCGTTTTCGCCATAATACTGGGAACCTGGTGAACCTATCGATGCGTATACAAAGGCAAGTGAATTCATATGAGTATGGTAGGAGACCTACCACGTCTACGCGAACATGGACGAAACGATTATCCGGCAACGAGAACATTCCCAGGGGTGACGGGTGTCGCTTTATTTGAGCCCTCTGGCACACCATGCATTCCCTCGCCCACTCTTATGCGCCGGGTTGTGGGTTTGGCCAAATATACCTTCTCGAAATTGTTTGAGCTGAAGCCTTTGGTCCAGCGTGCGATAACGAGTGAAAATGTCTAAATAAAGCTTCCTTCGCAGCTTTGAGGACGAAAGATCTGAGTGAATCTCTTATTGTGTCACAGTATACGTAGTTACCACCTACAGGAGATGGAAGTTTGGATTTGCGACTAGAGTTACTTGCAGTGAGGATATGATTTAACAGTTCGTCGTTCATTTCATTTTCTGCCGCCGCTGTTTCGCAGTGCATTCACGTGTATTCTCGATAGTGCTATGTATGTGAATATGAGGACCTTGTAGACTACGAGCGAATCTAACTAATGCGCTAGCTAATCTGTCCTAATCGCACGTCAACAACAACAACAATGCAATACCGCCGGGCACGCAAGACAAAGAAAGAGAAGACTGGACGTTGATACGAGAGCTTTTACTGTCTCTAACAACAGTCGAAAATGTTAAACAAAACTCCGTATTTATACAATTAGGAAAATCAATGTCACATTTTAAAAATATTAACAAACCCTGGGAATTCAGTAATTTAAATCAATAATCACGCAGATGCGTGAAATCAATGATTATGCTAGTGTGGGAAATAAATACTGAATATTAATGACTCACCTGTGTATATATTACCTCCCCCTTTTAAAAAAGAATCTTGCAACCAGTTTAGTATCTTTTTTCCTTGGGGTCGATTTGGAAATGAACTGTTTGTGTTCGTTTACGCTGGGATCGTCGGCTGGGTAGCATCTCTTGTTTTGCTTCCGGTGTGACTGGTGGTATTTTGAAAGTTTCCAGTAGTAAATCCAGTGGCAATTTAGGTTCTTGGGATGTAGTATATCGACGTCGTATCTGATTTTTATGTCTTACCCACCATTCATCCCCAACTTTAACCTTGTACATTAGAGTTCCATGTCGACATTCTATCAAGCCTTCGGCCCATTTTCTGTTCCTCGGTCGATAATCGCGCACATAGACGGCATCACCCTTGCGGTAATACTTCAGACTATTTCTTCGTTGATGTGACGAAAATGGTAACATGGAGTGGTGATGAGTTCGTAGCATTCGACCCATTAGAAGTTCTGCAGGGCTTTTCTTCTGTTCTGCCAGTGGTGTAGTTCGGTATACAAGAAGAAAGTTTTGTACTGCTTCCGGTTTCGCCCCTCCCTCTGCTTTCAACAACGCTCGTTTGAAGGTGTCGACAAATCTTTCTGCCTGACCGTTGGATTGAGGGTGATAAGGTGGCGTCCGCACGTGTTGTATACCGTTTCTCTTGCGAAATTCCTGGAACGCTTGTGAGGTGAACTGACTGCCATTGTCAGATACGATGATTTCTGGTATACCGTGACATGCGAAGATCTTTTCCAGGACTGATACTGTTCTGCTGCTAGAAGATGGTGTCACTTGTACTACCTCCGGCCATTTTGAGTAACAGTCCACGAGAACCAAGTAGTATATACCTTCTATCGGCCCAGCAAAATCCACATGTAGGCGGGACCACGGTTTTGACGTGGGCCATGGTCTCGGTGGCTCCCGCGGCGGATCTTTGGCTGCCATGACAGACATCACTTTCAGTTTTTGAGCAGAGCCTCTCTCACTGGAGCTAACAGTTGCTACTTTGTTGCTACCAGACATCGAAGCACTTTTGGCGCAGCCATACTCACTATGACGATTCGAAGTTGGTTTTTCATTAATCACGTCATTCTTTCTAATGGGCTTAGGTTTAATATATCTGTCTCTGATTTCTGGCTTTTTTGTTGAGGGCTCAATACTTTCGATCTTATGGCATACACTGCTCAACGGAATCTCTGACAGGTGCAGCTTCTCGAACCAGTCTAAACCCAAGAGGTCAAGGTTTGAATTATTGATGTAGCATGTGCCGACGAAATGACTATCGCGAAAACCAACGCTGCATTTAATTTCTCCATTCAATCGAAGTCTTCCACCACATGCACTAATTGCTATCTGATTTGTCTTCTCTATGGCAGGGCATCCCAACTTCTGCCGTAATTTCTTTGATATTATTGTAATATCGGATGCTGTATCGATTTGTAGGCGTGCCGGCCGTGTATTAATCGTCAGATCGATAGATTTGCGAGGTGCTGGAGTACTAATATGATATGTGGCAGTAACACCCAAAGACTTGAGCTTGTTGCGCCGTCTGAGTCGACTACGAGATCTGGGTCGGTTGTTGCGTTTGCAGTAGCCATCTTTGTGACCAACAGTACGGCATCGACGGCATTTATGCTGTTTGAATGGGCACAAGTTTGCAAAATGCCAGGAGCCACAGTGCCAGCAGGCTGATGGTGGTTTATGCTGAGGATGAAGCGGTGCGGTTGATGTCGACGGTACTGGATGCACCGCATGCACTTCTGCTGCATTTTGGCTGCCAGACTGCACCAAGACGGTATCGTTGTGAATGTTGATTAAACGCTGATATTCTTCACCGACGTCTTTCAAAGTCATTCGTGGATCTTGTTCCAGACGATTTAATAGACGTGTGCGTATATCAGCAAATTTGGGAGACTGCAAACCACAAATGAAAATCAATACCTTGAACTGGTCTTCTGAGAGTGATTTCAATTTAAAACGTTCACACGTGCGATTGACTATACCCAACTGAGTATGGATATCATCATTTTCGTTCAAAACTAGTTTCATGCAATGATATCGAATGTTGAATAACGATCTCTGATCACCAAACTGATGACGAAGGGTATGGACAGTTTCATCGAATGATCTTTCGCTGGGCTTCTTTGGGAGAATTAAGTTGCAGTATTTATCTAGCTCATCTGCTCCCAATTTACGAAGTACAAGCCGTACTTTCCAGGCATCATCTTTATCCGCAAAGTCTACTCGAAATAGGTCTTCATATCTGCGTAACCAGGTATCAAATATTACGTTCGCATCTGGATCATAAACGAATTATGAGATGCTACTACCGATGCTGTCGTTGGCTGTAGATGAATCAGCAGAGCGTGATATTTGTAGACCAGCAAGCATTTCCATCAATTTTAGCTGCTGTTCCATTAGTTTCTCTAAACGCAGTGGGTCCATCTTCAGCAAACCCGTCGCCAAATTTGTTATGTATGTGAATATGAGGACCTTGTAGACTACGAGCGAATCTAACTAATGCGCTAGCTAATCTGTCCTAATCGCACGTCAACAACAACAACAATGCAATACCGCCGGGCACGCAAGACAAAGAAAGAGAAGACTGGACGTTGATACGAGAGCTTTTACTGTCTCTAACAACAGTCGAAAATGTTAAACAAAACTCCGTATTTATACAATTAGGAAAATCAATGTCACATTTTAAAAATATTAACAAACCCTGGGAATTCAGTAATTTAAATCAATAATCACGCAGATGCGTGAAATCAATGATTATGCTAGTGTGGGAAATAAATACTGAATATTAATGATTCACCTGTGTATATATTATATATTACATCAGCTACACAGTTCTTTGTTCCCTTCGCATGTTATATATCACTGGTAAACTGTAGTATGAAATCAGGGTGGCGAATTTCGTGTGTTGAGTATTTATCCAATTTCGCATTTAGCGCGTGAACGAGAGACTTGTGATCTGTGCTGATGGTAAATGGTCTGGCCGCTAACATATGGTGAAAGTGTCTAGCTGCTCAGCAGATTGCCTGCAACTCTTCCAAAAGTAGAATACCTTTTTTCTGCAGGATGAAGCCGTTTGAAGAATAATGGTATTTGTGCTCAGTCATTTCAAGTAGCTGATTTAGAGCTGCTTCCGCAGTCTTGTTTGATGTATCCACCATCTAGGTCAAGTCACTTCAGGGTTGTAGACTTCCCCAACGCTTCCTTCAGCTGTGAAATTCCACCGGATCCCATTGCTGGCAGCTAAAAGTCTTCGTGTTCCCCATCCCCTAATGCGGCAGCTAAGAGTTGCATATGTTTTGCGCTAACAAGAATAAAGAATCAACGGAAGTTGATCAGGCTTAGAAAACCACGGAGTTGCGTGGTGGGAGTGAGTGGAATACTGTCTGATGGTGCCCACCTTTCTGGGCATCGGTGCGATCTAGACGCTGTTAATGATATGACTTAGGGACTCAACTCCTTCAGCCTCCCGAAATACACTTACTCTGACTGACTGTCATATCGCTGTCTTCTAATCTGCGTAATACTGCCCAAATGTGAGCTCCAAGTGCGTTTGTAAGTGGGCTAGCGATGAGTAGGTCGTCTATATGCGCTTTAGTGATATGTAGTTCACGCAGCAAGTCATCCATAAAATATTTGGTTAGTTTGTGCAGCATTTCAGAGACTAAATAGCATTCTCACAAACTCATTGGATCCAAATGGGGCGGTAATGGCTGTTTCATGTATATCTTCCTCGGCCGCCGGAATATTGTGATAGGCGCGAACTAAAGTCTCATTTAATGAATATTGTGGCGCCTTGAAGACTACCAAGTGAGTCTTGCATTAGGGGCGCAATGTATTTATCTATAATGGTCTGCTTATTTAGGGCTCTGGAACCACCGCAAAGGAACCAGTCGGTCCAATTTTTCTCCAGCACCAGGTGTAACTGCGGGGCTCATCGACTACTACTTAAGGGCCAAATGATCCTTAGTTGAAGCATGTAGTTATGTTCAGCTTTCATTATATTTAGCTTGTCCGGAGCTAGTCTTCCTTGCTTGGCGGAAACTGGAGGGGAGCAGCATGTCTTCATGGTGTGAGTTATTTTTCGGGCCAGCTCTAAAAGTTTAGGAGCGGACCGCCGCCAAAGCTGGGGATTCAACTAGTATTTTCTGGAACCTTTCAGTTGTCGCCGGAGAGATTAGACTACATTCGACCAATGGTGCTCTATCGCTCTGCCACTCATATACCGGGAAGTTTCTTTCATATTTTGACATCTCTTTCAAGTTTCCACTAATAAGTTGTATATTTCCAGATAGTTTATGCCAATGATCACTAGGTCAAAATCACCATCAAGGAAGCTGTCGCTTAAATTCGGAGTCAAGGGCCATTGTTTCCTGCCCGAATGTCGTGATCTGGGTCATACATGCCACCTGCAGTATAGCAGGCGAATTTTGTCGTCTTGGCTTGGCCTTTGTACTTGGTGCTATACTGAGTGCAGGTTTAGTATCAGCCAAGAGGTCTGTTGCTGCTTATATTTTGACTGAACTGGAGTACACATATCTTCTAGTATTTCTTCGCGTTTATAATTGTGACCTAACGTTGCGATTACTCGACATCCGCAACGTAATTCAAAAGGCACTTGCGAAGGAATACGATAGTGTATATTGCAGCAATCAATATTCAAAAATCGAGCGAGTACGAAAGGTATCAATTGTTAACATGCAAGATTTAGAGTAATAAACAAATCAAGGTACAATTTCACAATGAAAGTATAGTACTATGATGAGTAATAAAACGGGTTACTACAGGTCCATGCCAGTCTTTTTATGCTTGATGTAGAGTAGGCAACTGACCTAACATTCCTTCATAGTAGTTGCTACCTGGGAAACGGTCAATCTTTTCTCTGCTGCTTGTGAGGTAATCCGGGCCAGTCACATGCTTGTATTCATTTTGTTGGCTGTAGGCGAAACCGCCAGGGGTACCCACATGATTATACTGTCGATGTAGTTGGCCAGGGTCTCCTCTTCGGCCCAGAACGCGGCTTGTCAGGAAATCTACTTCATCTACACTGTTAACTGTATTTGTTCCAGTCGTGCTGATAACCTAACGTTGTGAGGTTACTGGAACTTTCTTCATAGTCATTTGGTGCGCATGCCCATCTGCAAGTCATCTCATCTCCAATATTTGGTCCGTAATGCAGGCTGAACATTCAATGGAGGAGTCAGGATCTTGAGTGCCCAGTGCCTGTTGCATGTAGTCTGTGACGACTTTCGTCCAGCCTTGTTTCGGTACAATCTCTTTCACTGTACCGTCCACTACAAACTGTTGCGAGCAGCTCAAGAACTGTGATGGGGATCTGCCTTCTGTATTCTCCCACTGAAGCAGCCGTTATAAACACTGGTTTTCTGACACATAGGCGTATTTTATCACTCTGCTTGTTTGGGAGTTGTAATATAAGTCAAGTACCTCCTTGCTAGTCTCACACCGTAGTTGAGTAGGCCTGTCACCATACCTGGTGGTTTCAGATTCAGTGCCATACTGATCAAAGTAGTGCTCTGGTTGAGCAAACTACGGCTCCGGGTCATGTCGACATAATTCATTTAGTCTAACTTTGAAGGTTACTCAAAGAATCCACCTACGCGGAGGCAGTTTTTGAAGTCAGAATTTATGTTTGTCAAACTGGAAATTATAATGAATAAAAATTATATAAAGCTGTTTATGCAAGTGAAGAAACATCCGGCAAACAATTAAAAATATAAATGTGTGAATTACAGTCAGTTATTACAAAAATAAAAGTCAAAATGTGAACTAAACTAGCTCATCAGTTTAGAAACCAACTTTTCTACCAAAATAATTATTCAAATCACTGACCGACAGCTCGTAATGTTGTAGATGACTAATGGTGATTTCAAACCTTGATTTTCATAAGCATGGGAGAGGGTAAGTGAAGCGGGAAACGTAGTCAGGCACACAAGAGGGCTATTCAGCACTCATGGTCAGCTTACTTCATCTGAGTGGCCATATCGTAATGTGTTGTAGAAAGCCTACGAAACCACAGTCACTCGGTTGCTAGGTTGGTCTTAACGGCATCCTGACTAGAGAGTGAGAATACTAAGTTTACGGCAGTTCAGCAGTTTTCACATGAATTGAATAATGAGAATTCATTTATGAATAAATACAGGTTCCTCGTTACACCGAGAGACAAATAGCGATCACTCTCTATAGTTTCCCTAGAGGTTGATTTAAGCCATTGTCAAAACCCAGTCCTTACGGGATATCGCTGTTGGAGAATTAAGAACTTTTCATGACATTAGTTATTCCAGCGGCATGCGATATCGGGCAAACCCAAAGCTCTGAAGTCGGCCTTCTTTAGAGGGTTACCAGGATGGCCCATTATTTGATTGTGAGCTCCTGTCTAGTGAGGTTTACTGAAAACGAGTGTGCTCTTCAAAACCGCAGCTGCCGTATGTGTAGACGACTAAGTAGTCTGCTGGGGAGGCCGAAAATATTGAATCAGAAGCCATAATGAATGAAACGTCCAGCACACGAAGTTGTTAATGGACTGGCATCAGTCAGTCTTTACTATTAGCTTAAGTCACGCCCACGCCAAATATTCTAGGAAACCAGTTATTTGAGCTGCCTGAATGACTTTGAACTCATTTCCAGTTGGTTTCAACTAGATATGACGCTCATGATTGATGTGTGCCTATCAATCCTGCTAGACCTGAGCAATAGCCACACTACCTGCTGACTCTTCAGCCTGACACATTTAACCTGATGGCCAGGCTGCGCTTAACATCGCCCCGACAAACAAAAGGGAAATTTAACATTAAGTGCATCTAAAAGATGTATTATTGATGATGATTTGGATAGAGTGTACAGGCAAAAATCACGCACAAACGAAACTGCAGAGCTCCTGTCTCCTGAAAGTTATGTTGACCAGCATGTGTCTCAATCCGCAAGGATAAACAAACTGATCGCAGATGGTGAGACGGCTGAGGTTCAATAGAGTCGACGAACTTTTCTGATCCCCTACAGTATCATCGAGTGATAGTCTGTTGCATAAGAGCCAACAGAAAGTAATTTTACGTGTAATATAAATCGCCACTAATTGACGGTGCACGCATTTAATATTCTTAAAGTCCGAGGGCTTGAGGAAAAGTGCACACATTGGCTTTGGCGCATGGTCTGTAGGCTACAGCAAGAAAAGAGTGAAGGAACCACATACATGCATTGTGTACACTGTTCCCTTTAGGTCTGATAAAGATTAGGCAACGGTTGAAGTATGTATAACAAATGCAGTAGATCTCTTAGGAGATGAAGTCTCACATTAGGAAGCACATTTGTACCACCCGGACCATGCATTTGGTATTAACAGACGTCTGAACTGTAGTCGAAAACTGCAACCCTGCTTCCTGAGAAACAAACCCACACGCCGCTGGGGAATTCAGTGATCCTTCCCCTATTAGCAAGTGTTCACTATCGATCCAGGAACGAGGACAGCACAGGACACGAAAATCCTCCATCGTGCCACAGACAGCTGATAAAACATATATTGTGACCCTCGGGCAGAAGTTTGGTGTCTGATTTCGGGTTTAAAAGACAGTTGTCATGGATTTTCATGACTGATGACTTCATGGCTGATGACTTCATAACTGGTTAAATCTTCTTTAGAAAGATATACTATGTTGGCTGATAGTAAGCAGCAAAAATAAAAATAGTCTGGGCATGCTAATGATCAAGAGGATAATATCAACCCACTAAATTTAGTTTAACGCCTGTCAGTGTCAGCCAAACTATTCGGATATCAGATTGCCTTAGATTTATAGGGTTGGCCTATAAATTATACAGTTCTTAATGACACATGGATCCTGAGTTTCTCCAGTACCAAGGAGGTTAGCCGGGGACGAACTAAAGGTATTAAAGCGGGGGTCCAGCGACACTCGAGGAACATCCACCTATTCACTAATCAATGGCGATATTGCGCCCAAGAAGTAGCAAGTTTACCATTTTTATCTTAGTGAAATAAGTAAGTAGCTGATAACTGGGAAAACCACTGGATACTACACGTTTGTTACTAATTTTCTGTTCTGGTTAAGGGAATCCATCACGCTTAGTCTATTAGGCTGTTTTTTTACTAGATGGACATTTCCTGGATTGTGTTGTAGGAAGTACGTTATAGATGATACGTCTGTCCTTCCTCCTAAAATCAAAAGCGAATCTCCATATTCCTTAACATCAACCTGTTCTGTGTATAAATGTTTTGTTTTGAAGTCAGCTGAAAAACAACTGAAAACGTAACGCACTACCTGCTACGAATTTTAATTTCTTTCTACATATGATGCACCACTTTTTCTCGATGTAATCATACTTATATCAATAATCATACTGAATTTTGCCAACATCTAGAGTGGAAACTGATGGAGTATACTTAGCTTATTATAACTCTGAAAGCAGTAATTTAATGATTCTACAGTGCCAGGTTAATAGCGAGCTCCTGCTTACTCCAGTCATTCAAAAAATTTTGCATGCTTTTCATCAGGCTTATCCATGAAGTAACTTCCTTCCAAATTCAACAATATGTATTACCACCTCAATGACCTCTAAAACAGTCTGTACTATCCTATGGTTTTTCTAGTTCTAAGAGAGCCCCAACATTACGCTTGTCCTATAGTAACATACATGATAAGTAAAGCCAATCAGAAATATGTGGTGAAAAATCCAATTAGCACCAGCGTTATGGCACGTCGGTCGGTTTATTCAACATTTACAAATACATTAAAATAATTAATATTGTGACAGGAAAGTCAAGAAAAATATAGGTCACTGTAATTTACAAAGCATACACAAATGTGCTGATATTGCACTATATTTCCATATGAAATTCTTATCAATATGGGACCAGCACAGATTGTTTCAATTAGTCAACATCACGCATAGAATGCTGCGCAAAGTATACACCATGCGTTACTTGAATGTAGCGTAGCGACAGTTATATGCAGTAAAGATGTCTGATAAGTCAAATAACCCTCGTTGTTTTTCACAACCGCTTATACACTCAAATGGATTAAATAACTTAACACCTGTCTCACTTCCAGCTCTTAGTTCACTGAACGATCATACTGGAAACAGTTTAAACTTGGATAAAGTCCATCTTTCACTCAGTGTATTACGATTAGATCCAGCTGATCGTGCAGTAATAAAGATTGCCGGTAAGTGATCGTTTTTTTAACTATCTTTTATCTGAAAAAAGCATAAAACGGGCACTGGTAGAGCATAACTCCATTATGGATAGGATTTTATTTGATAAATCACACAATGTTATACAGTAATATTAACTGATGAAGTTTCCAGCACAAAATATTGCTCATAATCATATTAAGTTACAGACACAACTTTTTCCTTCATTTATATACATGTGTGTAATCGATTAGATATTGGAATAAAACTCAATATGAGATAATGCACATTCAGAAATAATAATATGAGTGTTATTGATCAATTACAATCAGATGGGAAATAAGACGAGTGTTTTTATATTCAACGTCATCAGTTAATACTATTGTACAATACTGTGTAATTTATCATACTTGATCCTGCCTGTAAAAATGGCATGCATTTTCATGTAAATTTATGTTTATATGAAAATATAAAAATTATTATTATAAAATCTTATTCATAATGGAGTTACTCACATTTTGTTTATGGCATTTGGTAATTAATACGTATGTGGCTTCAGTTCACTACGTGAGTTTGATTAGGCGGAAATAACGCCAGTGATTTGTTTGCTGTTATTATTATTCTACTTTTAAATGTCTTGATATTCCACTTTAAAGTTATACGAAAAAAAACAGTATACAGATATTAGTGGGAGAAAACACACAGATGTAGTCTTATATCTGGTATTTATTATTTGGTTTGAGCATAAGTTTTGTTTGCTTTCCGAAATAAATTCAGCTTTTTTTCTTGACGTTACTAAGCCCACCAATCGAGAAAAATAAGCGACTTTATCCTATAAGTGAGCTTATGCCGGTGAAAAGATTATTTCCTGTGCTTCTACTATCCTAATAGTGAATGTATCATATCACAGTGACTTTTTATCTTGATTAGTAACTTGAAAATGTAGAAGTAACGAATGAAGGTCTCTTAGTTAAAGACTTCATGCAATTGAACCTATGCGAATGTACTGAATTTTCGACTGTCCACTGAAAAACAGGGGAAAATGTCTGTGTAAAACCTCCTAAAAATTCGTAAGAAATTTTTAAATTTAATTCTTAGCAACAAATGTGACACTTAGTATTGTTACTCATTTTAAAATCCAAACTTTGTTTTCCCAGTGGTATGATTAATTTCAGCGTGAATGTCGGGGAAAATCAGAATCTTTGAAAATTACGGGTCACTGAATGGATGCTTCGTCCTAGTTTTGAGGTCTCCAGCAGTGCTGGCTGGATAGTAATCAGATCGTACTCTTAAGGTCTTCGGTTAGGCTGAATACTTTTGAAGATTCCCAAAGTGAAAGGAAACATCCGTCCAGTGTCCTTTGGTTTTCAGTGATTGTTTAACTGATATTTTAAGTGAGCATGTAAGTAGTGGCTTAAGTCGCTACCTAGTCGCAGCTTTTATCTACAAGTAGCCATGCTCATTGTAAAATCACATTGTAGTGGTTGAATTAACAGAGTTGATAAGTAGCGTGAATTCTCTTGGAGACGCAGAGTAAATGACACTTTAAACATGAGTCAAGAAATAGTATGTTGGAAAATGTTTCTGCTGTTTTATGTCGGTAGATTTTACATATTCTGCTAGTTTCCAATTCATTTATAAATAAAAATGGCTTGATCCACCTCTGTGTCAGGTTCTATGTCGATTTCATAGTTTTTCCCCCTCCTCCTCCAGTCTTTGGTTAATGGATCGTTCAGCTCACTCATGACGTAGAGACATCGAATATTTTTATTCCGAAGAAAAAATTCATTTCGATATTTTTTCCTTTAAAGAATACACTTTTTGTTGTATTACTTATAGAGAGGTATAGGTGATTAGCTTTAGTGCTTAACCTTCTGCCAGTGGACCTCAAATTTGAATCATCCACTCATTTCCTCGCGGACTACTGGGTAGTACCACCAGCCACTGCACATTATGTGGCTTGTAGGCTTGGCCGTTGAAAATATAATCCCGGCAACTGATTTCGAACTGATGAACTGACTATTACTTACAGATTATCACCCTGGTGAGTGAATATTGCAAACAGTATTCATGGCGGACATAGTTCGCAAACTGATAGCATATAAATCAGTATATCATCATCACTTTTTTCTAATGGTAGAAATACGTATGCATATGCATATCACTTCTCTACATAACTTATCTGTTCGTATTTGAATTTTAGATGAGCGTGATGCAATACAAAAGAAGGCTTTCACAAACTGGGTCAACCAACATTTAGTAAAGGTAATCATCAGTATTATGTTTTATTTATGCTATATTGCAAGTGGTAGTTACTGGAGACAGTTTCGAACTTAAAATAGAGGTTATTAAAATTATCTCTGGAATGATTATACTGTGGTTCGAACTCTATTTCAGTGATTTTTATGTAACTGGGTATGCAGTCGCTTGCATACATTGTTGTGTAATTTGTATGTTTGCTCTGTGTACGATGGTAACTGCACTTGAGTATTGTTAATAATGCTATCTATTTATTCTAATGTCTTCACACAACTCACTCACTAAGTGTCATGATCCTATTTGGACATTTATGTCATAGTATATTTGACAGTCTAAAGTTGTGCAAATATCAGTCGTCGTACAAGTATCCAATTTGAATTTTCGTAATTGTTGAACTGATAATCAACACATAACCTCAAAAATGGATGTTTTCTGATCAGAGCAACACAATTTGATACAGATTTCTACGAGCAAAGTTTTGCATACATGAAGTCAGACATTTTTTAAATAATCACTGAGGGAAGCTTCACTATGATAAAAGCATCGGTGTTGACAGCAATTAATACATTATGTTGATCAGATAAGAAAATATGATAGAGAGAGGAACAAGACGTAGAATAATGGAATGGTGAATGTTTTGAAGAATATCAGTTGTGAATTCTTCTGAACTTGTTGTTGATTCTTAGCTAACACTTGGTTTCGGATATCTAGTGAAGCGCATCTACAAAACCCGCAATTTTCTTTGTAGTGTTTGAGTAGATAAGTCATTTCGCATACAAAATTGCATGTGCTTTAAATTATATCATGTGAGTATCACTGTTCTTACATAGTTCCCTATTTCTGTTTGTTACTAAGTATACCCTATGAAGAATCAGTGTTTCACCGTAGGAGCGTATATGACCAGACATCGGTCATTTGTTCAGTACAATAAAACACCAGTAATCATAATCACCTATAACTAACAAATACACATTTCACAGGGGTTGGTTATCGTGGTCTAAAAGCCTAGTGAATAGCAGTTTTCTGTTTGGAACGACCAGTCTGGAGTTCTAGTTCCAGCAAAATACCATCACTTACTAAATTTCAAGTACATACAGGCAGCAAGTCCCAAATAAAAGGAAGTGCACGTCACATATTACACCATGAGCCGCCACCTACCGATTGCTATTAGTAAAGCTCTCCTCACTTTTTTCCTTTATTCAAGAATTAATTAAATGCATGGAAACTTCACTGGTTTATTGAGTCCTTCATTGTGATTAAACTTGTCTTAGTGATGTGCTCCTCTTAACTACACACTACATAAGCATACACCCAGTTATGACGTAGCTACAGTCGGTGAAATCCTAACATCATGTTTTTACTTGTACTAACAAATATGATGTGTACAGTAGTTAAGCTGTGCGTACTATTTTTCACTCAACTACGTCATTGCCTCTTAAGTTAGGTTTCATGACAAACCGATATCAGTAAGACCATCCTTGAAAACTACTAAACGCGTAACAGATGCTTCGTTCTAGTTTTGGTAATATTCAGAAACGCTCAACCAAAACACCATCGATGATCAAACCAAAGGTAAGCATATTTACCGTCCATTCAGTAGGTTAGAATCCAGTGGCTCGTAAATATTAACGTTTCACTTCAGGACGTAGTGCCACCATCATGCAGTGTCATTGAAGATTATCTGTCCACCAACCGAACATGGTGGACCCTACCAATCACTACTTCTTATATCACCACGAGGAGGTCCACCGTTTAATCAGTCATGAATGAACAGTGGATTAATTACCAAGTGTTAATTTGTAGGGATTTGATTTATTTTGAGGTAGATTTCATCGTTTCGTGTTTATAGCTTGACAGTTTAACGGAAAATAGTTTTACTAGGTAAAAAAAATCATAACTGCTACACTAGGCATTCAGTTGTTAATATGAATTATTGATCTCGTGGTCAACACTAAAATATTTGAGTGAGAATTATATATTTATGTATATATAAACTAAAATACCAAGTGTGCATTTAAGTGCCACAATAAAACATGCTTATTTGTGTGAGTAGTGTTTATCTGTTTGTATGTATGAATGTGTTCATTTAAACAGCCATTTTCTTTGACAATCACAAGAACTTTCAAAGTGTGTTTAGTTATTTCTTTTTTAATCATTAATTCAGTATTAAGGTTTCTTATGGATGCACTACATGTGACTACATACTCCTGTTTATCGATCACAAATCAAAATAAATCAAAAAAATATCCAAACTTTATTTAGTTGTAAGTAGTTTTAATGATCAGCATTTATTTGTTTGCAACTGAACCGTAAAAAGCCATTGGTCTGATTGTAGTCATCATGACTATCCATTTTCTAGTCTTCGTGACTCTTTTTCCATATATAATGGATACCTTGGTAAGACCTCTGTCTAACTATCCTAGATCTCAGTTATTACATTATAACAAACATATTAAGCTAATAACTCATTCAGAACAGTATTTACGAGATAAAAATGAATTCATTTTATTTCATAGAATTTTCACTAGCTATATGAGGCCTAAGTAATTGAATGAAAAAGTAATCATCTACTTTAAATGTTGAATCCTTTGATTCTTTAAAGAAAAGAAAAACATGTGTTTTGTGAAGAAATATCATATGTTAGAAAAGTATTTACAAAGAAGGCCAGTGTTGTTTCGTGACAAAGTTCATTTTAACTTCAATCAGATCTTCACAGACTGAAAATGAATAAATTATTCCTTACTTACAAACTTTCTCTTAAAGTAGGAAAAGGAATGTTCGTGAAATATGTGAAGCATAGCCAAATGTAAATAAAGAAAATTTCGCGATCATAGGAAAAACCGAATCCACTCAAATGTTAGACATTTGGGCTAGATTCTAAATCTTTCAAATGAATATTAAATGCGTTAGCTGAATAATTCGTTGCTACATTTTTCTATAGTCTTGAGCGCCTTTATTTTTTCGATAATCTGCAGAAAATTTCACTACTTTCAGTGGGGTGAAAGTTGTATTCTATTTAACGTTTTCAGTAGAGATGTCTGTTTGTTATAATTTTGTCGATAAAGTTTACCAATGGTTTGTGTTTCAAAAACGGTGAAATATGATTGCAATATCGTTGAAGAATCACTGTCTTCGCGTACAAAACAGATTAGTTCAATATCTGTTCTTGCAGTCATAATATTTTGTGTTTCCGGAAATTCCCGACTTCTTTTATCCTATCCATTTCTTATGTAATATCTGTTGTTTGGAATCCCAATGACTAACAATTCACTGATTGATTGTTGAGTTATTATTTTTTTCTAGAGTGGATCATCTCCATCAGATTTCTGTTATATGCCGATGAGTATCCGCTTTTCTTAACAACCACTCAGTTTCATATATATTCATATATGAAAAAAACACTAAACACATCGACGAAAGAAAACTGATCATTACTGCGATGGTACAGTAATTGAAGTTACTGAAAAGAGTCTGTTCTCTAGATCGCTTATTTTCTCTTGTTAATTTTTTTATAATTAGATTGTAGTTAATGTTGGTCTGCATGGGAGTTAAGGATCCACACTTGGTCCTATCTCAGTCCAACATATATCAATCAACAGAAAATATAAAGTAACTTAAACAAATATATAGATGGAGGCAGATCTCTTAAGTTACTTAGTTCATGACAGTAACTTTCTGTTGTTTGTGTTAAACCTGTATGTGTGTATGTATGTATGAGATTTACCTATTCTAATAAAAGTATATTAAGAAGAAAACTATGACTCGTTGGACTAAACGTCTGACATTCAACCAGTGATGAATTTTAATCCCACATCATTAAGTGAAACTTACGTTGGCAAGTAGTATCATCATCCGTCACACCATAAGTGTGGCTAATTGCTAAGCTACATTTATTGAAACATTCTTTATGAGTTTATGCTATATGCATTTTGAATATATACGATTTTTACCTTGCTTTAGTGATTGATTTTTGCTATTCCAAAAATCTTACGAACCAGCAGTCGAAAGTTTTTTGTTCAGTGAAGAATTGTATAAACTGATGATTGCCTTTCTTTAATTGTATGCTGCTGGATTCTAGTCTATCGTTGAATTCCTTATACTGACTATTCATATACACTTCCATGTGTTTGAATCACTACACTAATTATCTGCATACATGAATACTTTTTCTTCATTAAATAATAAAAGTAGCTGGGCTTAAAAGGCTTTGTGTGGTAATTCTAATTTCCTCTTTTTTTTTGTTAAATCTCATACATTTTCATTATGATGATCATGATTGTTGTTTAATAAGGCTAAACATGTGCGTAGATGATTAACACGAATCACATTGCTTATTAAAATATTCTTTCACAAGAAATTTGCATATTCTGTCGCCATGTTTCTCTCTGTCCCTCTCTCTCTCTCTCTCTCTATATATATATATATATATATATATATATATATATGCAAATATTTTGACCACGAATAAGCACAAGGTGTGTTTTTGGCACAGTTTTTTGCAAAGCAAGTAAAAAGAGAAAAAATGAAGGAAGATAATTCATTTGGTCTCTTTCATTGTTTTTTCTTCGATTGTGTAATTATTTCGCTCTACAGACTGGTGGTCGTAAAATGGATATTGTAATGCAGTACTTAATAAATTAAGTTAGGGTCACAGTTGGTTGGAATGAAGGCTGGAAGAATAAATGCCTTAAGGGTCATCTTGACTGTCGGCCATCCTCACACTGTATATCTGTCATTGCGATTTATCACTTTAGGGCGTCGATAGCACTGGTTGTCTGTCTGTCTGTTTCCAACATAAAACTTCGCACAGATGTTAAGCATTTCAAGTCGCTACACCCCATGTAGCACACAAAGCAAGAGAAGAAATATGAAAGAAACAGTAAACAGGGATTTAAGACAAAAGGAATAGTAATAACGAAGAATAACAGAGTTCTATTGGGTATTATAAGTCACAAGGAGTAGATGCATCTGCGTCAGCCATTGAGAACGGTTTTGATCCATATCGCCGATTGTCTTCAGTCATTGGTTTTTACCGTCCCGAGGACCCCAATCAGGACGGAGCGGACTGCTGAGCAGTACAAACGCCCTTTGGTCGATAACCGAATATCACGTCTATGCCAGAGATGGCGTAAATTGGCATATACCGAACGAGCCTTCTGTATATATATATATACATATTGAATTTTCTTTATCATTGTTTTACACTATTCACACATACCTAGTTAACTATATTATTATATTTGAAATGAGAATGTGCTTTGTTTTCAATATACACCGCTGCATTTAAGAACGTGATTTAAAATATGAGTCATCTCATTGAATTTCACTCATTACTTTGGATTGTTTCATGTTCATTGCGCTTTTGGGTGTATTACAAATCTGTTTGGTTAGTTAAGCTACGAAGTTGTTAGCGTACGGTCGAAAATACTAACATTTTTAAAGTAGTGAATGTCACTTCTTTGTAGGTCTTTTTTTGGCTGATACTGTATTAGAGGTCATTGTATTTGATTACTAAGCCTAATGCAGTATTGTCTAATTCAGACTTTGTGTACTTATTGGTATTGGTCAACGTAGTGTGTGTCTAAAACCTGGAGGAAAATAATTTGTATCTATAAATTTAAATCAATCACTTACTCGTTGACCCAGTCTAAGTATGGAATAGAATTGTCAAAACGATTGATTGCAGCTGAAAGACTATGCCTAAATGGAAATTTCTCTCTCCATATGTGAGCGTAATAGAATAGGTTTCCTCGAATTATGTTTGTCTCATAATAAGTCTTCAGGTATTATGGATTAGTATTGCTTTTTTTATAGCTTACTGGGATATATTTCATTAAAACTGGAAAATGCATATGGTTACAGCGATCATCTAGTAGCCAGAGTTTCGGGAAACGAAAACTGAAGGGTTACTGAATGACAGTACTTGAATAACAGCTACACTTGATCACTACTTGATCACTCTAACTTTAGTATGTATAGCGTAATTCATTTATGTGTCTTTGAGATTGACTGATTGTTAAGTCCTTAGGGCGATGATCCACAACTTTTATAAAACAAGTTATCAGCTTGTTTTTAAATTCACAAGTGCAATTCGATGACATATTATACCATAGTGTTTAAGTTACACTCCATTGTCGAAAATGAATTTATCACTCCGTGTATCATTACCACCCTCATCTTATATTTCCTATATAATTACAATATCCTAACAGTGGCATTTGAAGTAATCAGTGTCAGGTTCAACCGTCAACGAGAACAGTACTATGATGAACGGGTACATTCAACTCATGAGCTGCATTAAAATGAAATGTGTTTGTTGTCACCTCTTCAATATTTGCAAAAACTTATTACTATTTCAAGACAATAGATTGAAACAAGTATTTCTATCAAATCTATTGTTGAATTTTTCAAACGCATTAAAGTTTACTGGATGTAGATATTTTAAAGTTACATGTAAGTCAGTTTCCCTACCTTAAGCATTGACTAAAAAGTGTAGATGTGCGTGTATGTGTATATATTTGCATATTTTGAAGCTAGTTTGAAAGATATGGCTTCGATTCTTTCTCTTCTCACGTGTCTCTATAGCTGTGTAGATTGTGTTGATAATTATTCTCATTCAACGCCAAACTATGTCTACATATTTTTGAATTTTAATGTGGTTTAAGCTTAGAGAATTCACACATCAATATTGAGTACAGCTTATTAATTAAAAGAAACATGTTGAAGGTTGCACAGAAGATTTCTTATATATATATATATATATATATATATATATATATATATATTTAATATAAGATAAAATATTTTCATTTAACGTCTAAATCCAATGTTTATTTTACTGAAATATAAATTCTACTATGAGATAATCTGTTCAGATTTGTTTTGAATTAAACATAGAAAAAAGGATAACACTCTCATTTTAACTAGAAATTAGATAAAGTTACATGTTGTACATCTAAACCATTGTGTAGGCGGATATACTGAAATTAATACCTAATTAATTGCACATTGGACTGAATGTTTAGACTCAATACTATTCTAGTTATTAGGATATTGCTGACTCACCATAGTAGCGTAACTACTTTCTATTAGTTCGAAGTAAATTAATATGAAAATACCGAACTGTTGACCAACTAAATTAACATTTATTATTATTATTATCATTGGAATATAAGATCTCAACAAGCCAAAATAAATGTGACTTAACTGTCAAATAAATAATTTGGTAATCAGTCACTTTGGTTCACTTAAGTAGGCAGTTGTCTGTGAACCAGTCGGCCACAGGATTTAACCTCCGCTCCACCTAGTGATGTTTGGCTGATTGCCAAGTTCATTGAGATACACGTGGTTGCTGAATTAGATTTTATTCTTGCAATTAAATAGAAACAGGGTAATTAATCACAGTCAGATAAGTACTTACCGGCGAACAAAGAACTGAAGTCCCATTTGATACAACAGTAACAACTGGAGTAAAAACAATTAGTAATAATGTAGTTTTAAGTAGTCAAGCCAGTAAGTTGAGTGTTGTTTATCTGTCTATTACAAGTGCTTGTGAATTGGATAGTCTCTCAACACATAGATAATAAGTTACTACTACAATGTAATCACTCACTAAAACATATTTAATTTTAAAATTGTAGTTCATTGTGTAGTCACTCTCGTCCATACATGGAAAGAATGATAGTAACCAATTTTTAACTTCATGTCTTTAGTTCATCAAACTACGCGGGAATATTGTATTCATCCGAATTTACCTTACCAGATATTTGCAGCATAGTTCTCGAATTAAATGAGGAAAACCAATTAAGCAGTAATTACTATTCCATAACATATATATATATATGTATCAAAAATGCTTATTTTCTGCCTGTGAAACACTCATATCGAAGCTTATTTCATTTATGTACATGCATAGAATTAGTCATTATTCAACTGGAGCAATTGAAAAAGTGTTATTAAAAAGTATCTGTATTAGTTTGTTGCTTTGTTTGTTGTTCATACGCATTGAATTTTGGCAATTATTTCTGCTTATATTATTTTTATGTGTCTCGCATTTTTATGTTCCATTGGGTTTGTGTGTGTTAGATTTGATTTATTATCGTGTGTTTTAATGTTTTGTTATAGATGTTTGTGCGTGCGTGGAGCAAAGTGTAAATATTTTAGAATTGTAAAATTTACGCTTTATCAACTTACAGTATTATGCATATTTACCATGGTGTTTAGACTTAGATAATCGGTTACCTGAAGTTGTAATTCATTTTATTATAAGGCGTTCAACTGCCAACTTGTCATTTGCTAATTCATATTTGACTCTACCTATCAGGATCTGAGTAATCATCATCTTTAGCCTTCACACACTTGTTGCGATTTGTAACTGTTTAAATAAACCTAAACTTAGTTTCTGAGTTTCATTATTTCGATTATCTGGCGTTACAATCAAATGGCAACTTTTTTTCTTCCTACACGTTCCCCAGTGGAACATAGGGCTTCAAGCTAGTCGCTTGAAGTTTCTGTAGCAGTGTTTTATTTTTACAGGATGGGGTTGCTAGCCTCATGCCCAACCTTTCCTCTTCACCAGCATTATTTCTGGCTTAGCGAGGTAAAGGAGTGCGTCGGCCGGGGATCGAACCCCGGACCATGTGCATGGTTGGCAAGCGACCGTGGCAACTAAACCACCTTAAAGAATATATGAAGAAATATAAAATAGGCGTCTTAAATTGATCTCGACTGAACCAAAAGTGGAAAATAAGAAGCGTATAAACTATTCACAGATGTAATTTAAAATCACATCATTCGACTGGTATTGTTACTCACTTCTAGAATATTCAAAACCATGTAGATTAGTATCCTGAGGGCTGCAAATAACTAACGTTTGATTACAAACACTGTCGAACATTGGATTATCGTTAGATAGTGAAGAATGTAGCTGTAGCCGCGGTTGTGCCTACCATTCATCAGTATTTCCCTGTCATACTTCATCTAAAATTCATCTAAATTTATCAAAAAATGTTTGTTACAGCATAGTCGTTATTTCAAACTTACTTTAGCGCATCAGTTGTCCCAGAAATTTACAGAATTAGTTTTTATTTCACTATTGCATTCTTTTATTCTTGAATGCATTAACAGCTAATTCAAGGTTATTGCTCATATACTTAACAAGTACGTCAATATTTTTTGTATCTAATGCATCACTACTGGATAAAAAACCTGTCAAGACTGCGGGCGGGTCGACTTTGCCTAATCCTCTGGAAGTGCTCTTCTGTGGCTATATTTCTATTGGCTCTGTTAGACAAGTCCTTTTCATTGATTTTATGCTATCAAAATTGTCCTAAAATAGTAGAATGGTCTATGCAGGGCATTAATCACCGAACTAGTGACTAGGGATTCTCAGATTCGAAAGGAACAAATGGTATATGAAATCGGTTTGGCAATCAACGAGAATGCACATCCCTTGTGGATCAGATTTCAAGTCAGTAGCTCAGTGAACAATCCCTTGAGACAATCACCCGTTTCTCTGTGGTCGTCCGAGTGCTATCCTGACCCTGGCAGCAAATGCAATTTTATTCAGTGCCTTTTTTGTACCCATATAATGCAAAATTTCTGCTTAAATAAATACACGGATCATTGCTTACGCTATATGTGCTACTGACTGAGTGAGATGAAGTCTTATTATACCACTCGTCTCAATCAGTAGCACACACTTGTACGCTACTATGCTTTCTTGCTTGACTATCATTTATGATATTAAACAGATCACATATTGTGACCTGAATAATTTCGGTTTCCAAAGGAAACTGGTAAAATTTCACCTGGAACTTAGTAAATTGCGAATTTGACTTACTTACACTACCCATTCGGCGGAAACATTCAGTGCTCGTCTATTGTTTTCATCGCTTTTATTTTAGAACGAAGTATAAAAGGATCACTGTTTATCTTTTCTTTATCTGCATCTATATTTTTTGTAGTTGACAAACTATCCATAACCTAATTCTCTGAAGAAATGTTATAAAGCCACTTTGTGAAAGTTTGTGCGTCGTGATATAAACTATACCTCATAGATAGATGGACATATGAAGTTCGGATCAAAAATTAGTTGACAGCACACAGAAATTGAGTCCAATACCCTACGTGCGAATAACAAACTTCAACCAGTGTAGAATTGAGTATTAGCTCCACTTAGTGATGTTTTCCACTATGTTTGCTATGCGTATGTAAAAGATGATTCATGAAGGCTAGCTAAGCAACTCTGCCTCTCTAAGTCATGAATTGTGGTGGTAGTGATAATAAATATAAGAAACTTAAAGTCATATCTACCCGACAATGTTACAAGATTAACGAAATATAAGAACCTGAACAGAATACTGTGAGCAGATAACTCATTAGTTTGCAAACCTCTATTACCTGTTGAGTGAATAATATGGATATCCATGGGGAATGATATTCTTGCTTTATATCTCGTGATTCAATATTTGTTTTCTAAACTGTGTAAAAACGGGTGTTCTGTAAGCCATCCAGAGCCCCATCTAGGGCTGTCGTGATGTTAGTCTGGTCGTCAGAGGTTTGGCTTACAGTGTTTCGATGCCTAGAGTCTTTCTTCATACCTGCGAAATCCCACCTCTCTGCGCCGAAGATGGGCTGTAACTCTGCGTGTTGAATTGTCTCTGTCTCTGTGGAATTGCGTATATTTGATGACATCATCATGTAACTCTGACATTTGGTGTGCATTTTTGCACAGGGCGGAGACTGTCTTTCAATAAGTGGTGTCATTTTGGGACAGTGGCTTCGGTAACTTGAACATGTAATACCAATGTCATCCCAGCAGCTTGCATATTGTTCACTGTTCGCTAGTCCTGGGGCTGGCTGAGAAATGTGGAGGAATGGTCAGTCCATGACGTGATACTTAGGGATGAAGCTGGTTTGGATGGGATCTGCTGGTGCTCTACGAATCTGTAGGTGGTGGGGATCCGAGAGATAATCTGGATCGCCGATTCGTGACATCAGCTATCTCTGAGAATCGTAATCAGTAGCGAACATGCCACAGTTTCCTCTTTTCACTTCCTGAAAGTAGCATGATGTGATGAACGCTCTCTATATGCTCTTGATAAAGTATGTTTACGTGTTTTCATAGTTCTGTTCCTTAATCGTTTTATTTGTTTTCCATATACTGTGTTTTATTGCTTTCGTGTTGCACATCTCTTGGTGCGCTAATTGTGCCAAGTTTTTGATATTTTGATTTAGTTGCAGTTCTTTCTACCTGCCTAGTTTGTTTCTGTTTCTAAATTTTTTTCCAGTGCTTCATGTATTGAATCTTACCATCATCTTTTTTTTGTTTTTTATCTAACAGCGAAATTGTTGGGTTCAAGATTTATTCCTTGATTTACGTAATGGATATCTGTTAGTACGTTTACTGGAATGCTTGACAAATGAAGTATTGGTAAGTTGTGCAGAATTCAGTGGTTGCATTACTTCCTTGTTTCTACACAGATTATTTTACGCATGAACTTTCATCTTTTTTTCTCCTTTTATATGTTTTTAATATATAACGATACAGTTTGTCATATTTACTGGTAATTAGCAGTGACATTTAGTTTATCAAGTGTGACTTAAGGCTCCTGAAAATGTATCTCACCTTTTGATTGAACAAATTTTTAAATATCAAAGCTGATTATATAAGTGCGATTATAAAATATTTATTCGTTCTTAAAGTTTAGATGATTGTTACGTGTATATCAAGTAGTCAAGTTTCGGTCAGCTGGTGCCGATATCTATTGGAGTGATGATTAGGTTAAGGCGAAAAATCCGACTACTGACTCGAAAGTCAGTCGTTCAAATCTTTCAGCCATCTAGTAGGTTCCCATTTCAGATACAATGATGAGACTTGTTAGGGCAAAATTATGGCGAATTTATCTAGCATCAAGTTAATATACAGCTTAATTGCCACACTATGCATTCTATCGACAGAAACATCCGTCATCATATGACAGTTTATTTGCCTACTCATAATAGGTGGGTATGATTTGAGATGTTTTGCTTATCTCTGATTGTCATAATATTTATTTTGTACACAATGAGAAGCAAGTCGTGAGAGAGTAAGTTAATTTACCAAATTAATGTAAGTCGTCCCACTAAACTATTTCATACATACCATCCCCTTTGAATAATAAATCAATGTATACTAGTTTAGTTGAGGCGAAAGAGTATTATTTTGTTTTTAAACTTAATTAACCTATTAACTGGAATATCTCTGAAAATATTTTATATGTTCAGTAGTACTGTCAGGAATTTACTTAGCTCTTATTGTTTTATTTTTGTCTAATTCCTTTGCTTTCCGAGTAGAATGTAGGGCTCCGGAGTCTCAGTACCGATGATTTTGTCTTTTGCAGAGTGAGGTTGCTAGTCTCCTGCTCCACCTGCCCTCTTTATCGGGCTTACTACCGGTTAAGCGAAGTTTAGAAGTGTGTCGGTCGGAAATCGAATCTCAGGCCACGTGCATAGTTGGCAGGCTTGGCTCTTAGACAGTAATACATTTTTACTCTCAACTCGACTGAAATGCAGGTAGCATTATGCCAATAATCAACTTCTATAAATAAACCATCGGACCTCAGTAAATATATATATATATATATGCACCTATCTATCTACATGTAAATCTTAATTTCTTCGTTGCACTCTCTTCCATCTTGTAGTATTTTGTCATTCTTATGGTCTTCATTTAATCAGAGTATGTTAATGTGAATTGTGGTGGGTCCAAAGTATCCAAGATTGCACCAGGTTCTCTGTCGCCATTTCTATCTTTCATTTATTATTTTCTTATGTCATTAATATTGGTTAGTTGAGATCAGTCACCAAATAGTCGTATAAAAGCGACTGCATGAAAAACGTGATAAGTTGGAACTTATTAGGTAAACAGTAAGAATCAACTCGAGAGATGATAGGAGAGTAGTAGTCTTCAAAATCTATAATGTCATCATATTTCAAGCAGGATAGAGTGATGATTTAATTAATTGTATGCCACTTCTAATTATGCCTTAGACACTAAATTTTGTGTCAAGGTTTTGTCTTTGAAAACGTTTTATACGATTTCTCTAGTGTTTGTAGGCAAATGATTGTAAATCTTTTTGTTTTGCTCACCTATTTATCTGCCTACAAATTATAGTACAATTTAAAACTTTCCTAAATCTGTTAAGAAAAGCTAAATTCTTGCTAACTCGAAAAAAGATTAGCGTAATCTGGCTATTCGTAAACAAAGCTGCCTATGAAATGTGATCTGCATATTAAAAAAAAGGTTGGCAGATGGTGCTAAATCATGTGAACTAGAAAGCTACTCCTTATTAATGTTGATAGTTGATAAAAGTACCTCTACATAGGTTTGACTCGCCTTTTGGTTTATTTTTCAAAAGTGTTGCATTTTCTAATGATATGAGATTAGAATTAGAGAATAACAGTTGCATTTTTACACAGTGGGTAAATTGCTGTTACATGTGACAAATTTTGTTGCCTTTTTCTCAACGTCGAAATTATGACGCTATTGTTATTCATTTAGGCCTATTTATAGTATTTTCTCGCGAAGTGAGTTATACGTCTCAAGAATATTTGTAGTCCACACTGCTCCCTTAATATTATTTGGGACTGAAAATGATCGAATGTGAAGCTGTCTTGAGTACTCAGTTATGTGCATTGTGTAGCAGTTCTCCAGTCCCATTTTACAATAGAGGTGGGCGATAATAAAAATTGGTTGTTTTTGATTAAAACAATCCCTTTCAACCTCTTGTGTAGGGTTAAACAATCCAGTCAATAATAATGAAGCTCCGTGCAAAGTATTAGTCAACACGAGAAGGTCAACTGATGACTTTGAGAGATTAAAATAGAACTAGGTTGGAAAACGATTGTCGATAACCTTGTGAAAATGACAGTAATTCACAACGTCTTTGTTACTGTACGTTGGAGACAAATGGGGAGCTGTGTACAGTCTGAATTCTTGGGATACTAAGAATCAATGGTTGGAGACTGCCATCCAAATTCCGAAATTATTCTCTAATCCTCAACTAGGTATTCTGCCCTCCAATACGTGTTCGTTCATTTTTATTTCATGACAACTCGAACTTCTGCTCCTTTGTACAAAATCCAATTGTGACAAGTTACTTAGTGAGTATGTGTTTGAACTGTTCCTCAACTACTGAGGTATAAATAGCCTAATATGATTGTCAGCTAACTGATTCTTCTGTTTTGATGGTCGCAGTTTATCTATCTACTAACTATTCACGTAAAAAATACATATTCTCCATGACTAGCGAACAGTTCGACACACTACATGTATGCACTCCAGAAAGATGTCAGTTCCTGTTTGAAAATCTTGGTATTAACGTTTTCGATTACTGCGAGGAGCTACTCAGGTTTTATTATCTGAAAGGGAATAATTTTCTCTCAAGGTTACACGCACGCTTTGCTGATGAGCATAAAAAACAGCCTAAATTCAATGCCTTGAAGTGGCTGTCTTCAGTCAGGCAATAGAAATTCTGTATTCTTTTAAAAAAATATATTCAAATGAAAACATAAGCAGAAAAGAAAAAGTGGATTTTGTAATTAGTAGGATCATACATTTTACATACACACTTCAATGTTGGAATAATAGCAGAGAAAATGTTGTAAATCAAGTGGTCCAAAATGTAAGCATGTTAATCTTTTTTGTTCAAGTCATCATCAATTTATATGCATTTCAAAGTATAAAAGTAGGAGGGGGTGAAGCCAGAAAACAAAAAAAAGCAGCACCGTGTTAGGTTTTGGTGTTGTGTAGCAACTCAAGAAAATTGTAGTTCATAAGATTGAAATTGGCTCAGTGAGCTGAAATCACTCGTATAGATGATTATGCAATCAGTGCAGTCAAAATCAAAATGTAGTTGCCATAAGGGTGAGGAATCCGTTACACTTGCTCCTGTATGCTTAAGTTAGTTGAAAGTACTGGATTGCATTAGCTTAGGTCAATTGTAGTAAATTTGGTCTCCTCTACACATTTAGTATTTTGAACGATTTGGAGAAAATATCCCGTATCCATGTGTCTGGTAGTCGGCTTCTGTTTAGGTATACATTTCTTAGAATGTACTCGTAAAACCGGATAGCAGCTCTTCTCTGTGTTCTTATAATGTCTTTGCCACTTCAAGTGCATGTGACTCAGTTAGATGTAACATCAGCAGGGTACTTATGCAGCTTAGATTAGTTTATTGAACATGTGGTGATGTATAATGGTACGACCTTAGCTGCAGGGTAACATTCTTTCACTGCTCTCTATATTCTTTTCTCAAACCTTTGAGATACTGCTTCTCCTTTGCATGACAGACGAATAAAAACTTTCTTCTCTTCTACAGCTGATTGTTTCGTTTTCTTGACTTTGCCTTCACCATACTTCGAGATAAATCCCTTTGGATATCCATTCTGTCTTAGGCATTTCTCAAGGAAGCCTAGTTCACCTTCCGGCTTATCAAGTGGACATAGCTTCCTGTGTTATACAGTGTCCTTACCTTTTTCAAGCAATTAATGCTTTACTTTGTTTATATTCACCATACACATCACAATTTTGAAGCCATCTGGATTATTATTATTATTATTATTACCAGGTGTTTTATTTGATAAATAATCTTTTTTCACAGTGATGTCATTAATTTCTCTCCACTCCACTCATCCCTTCACCTGTAATACGTTGCATGTGTATTTCAGTATTTTAGATAAATTTTGTTCATTTGTCTATCATTAACTGAATATCTTATTGCTTTTCAACACTATTTCTATTTAGGGACTTGAATATATTGAGAGTCGTGTTCACTGGATTCAGAATATTCAACGCGTATTAGATTTTCTTCGATATCGAGGGGTAATGGCTTTTGTTATTGCTATTGTCATTATTATTATTATTATTATTATTATTATTATTATTATTATGTAATTCTATAACAAACCATTATGTCGCTTTAATTTTTTCTTGCTACATACATCTGTAGTCTTCAGTTTCTTTATGCTAGTGAATTATTTTCATGTAATTAAATCAGTGAAATCAAGTTTGCTACAATTGGTGACGGTATAATTGAATTGTGCTATTGATAAAATAAATCACCAGTTATATAATGAATGCGACTCTACATCTTGAATAAGAATGACTATATATAGTACCAGTAACTGATTCGGTATTCACTACCTTTGTATACCGCCACAAATGCGTTTAAACGAACTATTCGTAGTTCATTTGAATACCGCTTTTTTGAAATCGTATTACAAATAATACATGAAGAGAAGGCGAAAATATATGTGAAGATGGCATATGAATTATGTAATAGATACGGAATGATATACACTTAGAAATAGGAGTAGTTCCGTACTACTTTTAGTGCTACTTTTACCAGTATGAGTACTATTTGGTTGTGGTAATGCATTTCATAGATTTTAATATTGTTTTGCTATTTTGTGTTCGTATTCCTTACTTCACACATACTATATGTAGAAATTACAATTTTCTGCTTGAGGAACTGGTGCGCTTTTTGTCTTTCTTGTTCCATGTATAGTGAAGTTCTTACGGGATTTCATAGTGGGTTCTATATGGTGTACCGTAAAACAGTGCGCTATGCACTGCCGGTATAATAGCTACAGTCACAGTTTTTAAATGAGCGATACAGAAACTTTACAGTTACTTAATCAGGCATATCTTTAACACGGTTAGTGATCAACACGTCTGTTTGTAATTTCAAAAGAACCGATTCACCATTGGTGAGAACTTTGTAAGACTGTATCAGCTTACATGACGTTTTCTTGTTACTAACTGCTATGCTTTGTTGTTATTATGATTGGATTTCAGAATAACCCAGGGAAGGATTATTTCAGCTGACGAACATTCCTTTTATTTGTGTATGTAGAAGTATTGGCTCTCCCTCTGTCTATTTAAATATTTAGGCTGATGGTTCTGCCTGGTCCTTTATATTTGGAATCTCATCATACTATAACTGCCATTTCAATTTTTCTTGTCAGTGTAATATTTTGAAATGTTGTATTTTTCTGTCTTACTTTTAATTTGTCTCTGTTGGACTTATCGCTTATTATTTTCATTTGATTTTTTTGTCTGTGTAGATTCGCATAGTTAATATTAGAGCCGATGAAATTGTCGATGGTAATCCGAAATTAACTCTAGGTCTTATTTGGATTATTATTTTACATTTTCAAGTAAGTTTGTGCTTTATAGTTATTAAATATGTGAATGAATATTACATGTGAATAAATATTTTTTAAACCGACAGGTCATATTTCTAGACTTTTCTCTACCCCTCCTATATCAAAGGTTATGTGATAGTATGTATGACAAGTCTTCACGTTACTCAATATATTTCATTACGTGGTTACTAGTTTGAGTTTTTTATTTTTATTCACATGTTTGACCTTCATGAAATTCTGCTATCTAAAATCACTAGACAAATTTATACATAATTATGATTTGTAAAGTTTATGCCTTCAGTCATCTTACTTTTATTACTCTGTCCGGACTTATTTACAAAGATAGCTTTCTTGTGTGACAATTTTTTCATGACTTTTATTGTGTTTCAACAGTTCAGAAGTTTTGATGATATTTTATGGTTGGAGACAATCGTCAGGAAGCCTTCGCCCCAGGTTTCGCGCTAGTTGGCACTCTTCAACAAGACGTGTTTGCAACCTTAAAGGATTTCATGTCCCTTCTGAGATTCGAACCCGTGTCACCCAGTGTTGCAGTCAGAGACGTTACCACTGAGCTTTTCGGGCTCGCAATTGACCTACTGTAGGACTGTATTGGATACTTTGATTAAACACTTGTAACTAACTAGTGTGATGTGCCTAGTCCTATCTTTGTTGAAGACTAAATTCTGTCTGTCAGGTTAGCAACAGAGCCACCATTATAGGTAGCCCGCCATCACAGTGCAGACTGACTGTTAGAATTCAGTCTGCACCAAAAATAGGACTAAGCACATCACACTAGTTAGTTACTAGTGTCCAATCAAAGCGTCCAGAAGTTTTTTCATGCTTTTTACTTTCTCATTATGTATCAGAATACCACTTTCAGATATATATATATATATATATATATATATATATATATATAACGAGATCAAGTAAGACTAACAACGTATTATTCAGAAAATACAGCTAAAAGGTGAATCGATACATTCACAATAGCAGGATCTACATACCATAAACGCCCATGATAACACCACCTCTGCTCTAGTTTGAAAGCTATGTGGTTTACTTGGGGTTTTTTAAGTCCTGAATATAGAGTTACACGGTAAGGAACTGTGATCTCAAAACCATGTGGATCTATCTGAACAATTCGTTTGTCACAACAATCTTAGAAACCGTGTCTCATAAAATTCTTGTATATTGTTTGTTTACATGAAACCACTGTAGTAGATTTGATGATATTTTTGATTGAACACTAGTCAGTAACTAGTGTAATGTGTCTAGTCCTATCTTCGGTGAAGACTGAATTCTATCAGTCATGTTTGCAATGTGGCCACCATGCTAGGTTTGATGATAAAATGTCCTTCAATAAAACTGCAGACTCCAGTTCATGATGTCAGTTAGTTGTAATAGTGCCATTGTTATAATAACAAAAGGTTCTGAGTGATTAATAAATAGTTCTATCTGGACACTTTTTTGCTGGAAAAACAACTTAACTACTTATTAGTAGTTTTGTTTTCTTATTCATTGCATCCACATAATCAATTTTAAAATTCATGTTCATATACTAAGAAAAAAACAGAGTTAATTATTCTACCTTTTATACAATAGTCATGAGATAATTTCTTATCAACCTGATGAATTTTGAAATGAACGAAAATATGTTCAGCAATAGAGATTATAGCGTATTGATAAAATGATTAAAAATGTCTATTAAATCAGTATATTAGACAACAGGGTTATAATAGCAGTTCCTAATAATTTATACTTTCATCAAAAATGCTCAGTTAAACGCGTTCTTTTCTTTAGTTTTCTTCGTCATAGATCATTTACATGTTCCATGACATGATTATGATCAGTTTATAATAAAGAATTGCGTCGGTGGTTCAGTGGTTAAGGCGCTCGCCGATCATGCACATGGTCCGGGATTCGACCCCCGGCCGACGCACTCCCAGACCTCGCTAAACCAGAAATAATGCTGATGAAGAGGAAAGGTTGGGCATGGGACTAGCAACCCCATCCTGTAAAAATAAAACACTGCTACAGAAACTTCAAGCGACTAGCTTGAAGCCCTATCTTCCATTGGGAACGTGAAGGAAAAAAATTATAAAGAAAGGGAGCTTTTCACTTTTGCAATAGAGTCTTCTAATCACTTTTGTGGTTGTTGTTGTTTATACACCTCTGCTTCATGTATTTTTTCTTATGCAAACAGTGTTTTTTTTTACCTAACTTGTCCCTAAAGTTAAATGTGAAGGCAAGTTGGCTAGAGATACTTGTCAACAAAAATAAATAATTAAATATCTCAACGTAACTTTTGGAAATTTCTTTTTTCACTGAAAACCCCTGCAGATTTTGCTTCCAAACTAAGCAACAGACTATCAATGCAAATAATATGTGTAGCTTACCTTAATCACGGAATGAACCATAATTATCTGCAATCGAGTTTTTGTAACTTTAAAATAAAATTCGATATTTAATGAGAAGTTTCTCAGAAGACTAATGTGTAAATGGTGGGTTTTATTGAACTGTAAGTTTCCAGTTTGAATGAAATTCAGATCAGTTAAACTAGGAAGTATGAACTATTCAGCATGTGGAGAAAATCCATTATATTACTTGTAGTAGGATTTTCAATATTTTAGTTGAAACTCTTTAGCCTGAATTGAGTGAATTTGAGACCCTAGTATCCATTGTTTAAAACTCTAAAGCATTACTGTCAGAGCTATATCAAAGAAAAAAAGTCATCTTTTGTACAACATGCAGGATTTAATTTATAACCAATAAATTCGGATAAATAAAGCCAACAAGAGAAAACCTCCATGTACAAATAAATAAAATAGTCATGAACATCCTGGCTGCTTTTTGTATTTTTATACTGATATTATCCTGTCTGCACACGTGGCTAAGTTAGGACATAAAATGCTGTTATGCTGTTACAATGTAACTTGTAATACTTGTTAATGTCTCATTCCCTTTTTCTCTAATTTTTGATCGATTGAATACAAGTCAGTTGCTCACTAGTGTTTGATACCATGTGTAAAGTAGGCCAATATCCATCCACTATTATACTAGCATATCTAAATAATTAAATTTATAATGAGGCACAGTTTTTTTTTGAACAATCAGCAAATATCTTGCATGCTTTCAATACTAATGTAAAATCTGCTATTTCACTGTTATTCGAAAGATAGCTGATTTGGAAATAAGTGAAGAATGTTGAAACATGTAGATTAAAGAAACAGTGTTACAAAGTAGTTCTTTTGGCTATATCCCTTATAAGGAATTAACTCAATACAATATACCGTTTATCTTATTTTCATGTATTCCTATATTGTTCAGTGATGCGATTCATTTGATAACATTCACTGTGTGTTGTTTAGTTATTCTTATTTACTGGATTGATTTTGTCTTAATTCTAGATCACAGATAATCGTGTTTGTTTTGTTTTTTTCGCACAGCCCACCATTTACTATTTAGTTTGTATACCTTTCCCTCAAACGAATTCTTTATGTTTCAAAATCCATGCAATTTACATCAATTTGTTGGTTTTTACTTTCTGTATTATTCGAAATCCTAATCAGCATGAAAAGAAGAGATTATTCGATATGTGATCGTCTGTTTGTTTTTTTTCGAAAAATGTCATCCACGTGAAGATACGATGTACAAAAACTGTGTAGGATATTCCCACAGTATTTTGATTAGTCTATGCTTTATTCCCAGTTGTTTCCTGACTGACATTTGGATACACTTGTTTAATTTGCTGTTTCTTCTCGTCTTTTATTATTTTCTCAAATTTCCCTATGTGAGTCATCATCACCTTTGTTTAATTTCTCTCTACCCCAGGGCATTTACAGCCCTTTCTCATACAATCAGATGAGCAGGACAAGTGCAAACTGATTTCTAGACTTAATGGAATCGACTTTCTCTTCCAGCTTTTCATAAACATATCCAAGCGACAAAATGAGTCACAAAAAGTAATGCTTACGTAGACCGTATTGTGAATCGACTGAGCACGACATCAGATACGTTTTTAAATTCAGTTATATTAGAATTATATTAGATTAAACTAATATAGGAAAAGAGTATTAATCCAAGGTTAAGGAAGACTGTAGAATTATTTGAAAATGTCTTTCAGATTTATGAAATCCTCATGATTCTCCGTGTAATTATTCTTCCGTGTGTGCATATTTTTGTTTTGTCATTATACTTCCTCTGAATTTCGCTTATGGAGTGAGGCAAAGTTCTGTACAAAGTTCTACATTGAAAATTCAGTCATATGAGTTGCCATAGTAAATCTGAATTCTTAACTTCGTCTTTCATTGGTACACTAAATTAATATTTATTATTATTACTACAACTTTCTAAAACCTTAATGGTTTAGAAAAATTTTTTTCTTACGCGAAATGTCAAGGTTGGAGTTGATAGTTATTTATGTCTGGTTCCCCGCGTAGAAGTTGTTTACTACAAATTTGAAAATTAAAGTGTTTTAAATTGCCCAAGAAGATGACACACCCACTGCATAGAGTAAAAAAGAGGAAATCGTTACTCTACTCTCTAGAAACTTTGGTCAACAAGGCCAGATACGATGAAATAAACTATAGATGATGTCTAGGTTTTTATGCAAGTTGTACATGTCTTAGGTTATGAATGACACTAAGCCTGTTAAGGCTTATGTAACTATCCTCATATATTATTCAAAATCAGAGTAATGGAAATGAGCGGTTGTTTTCAATAAGTTTCTCTTTAGTCTGTAACAAGGGAAAGGAAGCAATACGATAAGCAATATCAACCATACAATAAAAATTTTAAAACAGTTTTATGATAGATAGTAATCAAATCAAGTAGATTTAAATTTTGGAGGTTGAAACTAAACAGATGCAGTGTTAGTTGTGCAACAAAATCAATATGAATGCATATAAGGAAACAAAATCTGGAGATAGTGATTCATTTTTATACAGTAATATGAGTGTGTGTATGTGTGTGGATTTATTCTGTCTACACATGGTTGTTGATTATTCTGGTATGACAGACATATCAATATCGAATCTTGCATGAAATTGCATCACTTCGATTTATTTTGTGAAAAAAAAATGTAGAATATGACCAAAACGAAAAAACATGAGTATGAAAGATAGCAGAATAATCGGATGAAAACTATTAACTGTGTTCATGGTTTTAATAGCTATGAAGAGAAAGTACAATTAGGAACAAGTGAATGATTTTAAACTGTAGTCAGAAGTTATGTAACAAGCCTTTCTTAACAAACTGGGAATCCCATTTATGCCATTTACATCCATTCAGCTGTGATATGTTTCAGTATCTACTTCTAACTACAGCTCAGTTTGAACCTACTCCATTCATCAGTGGAGATAATACCGCGACCTGATCAATAAGTGCGTCGGTGGCATAGTGGTTAGGACTCTCGCCGACCATGCACATGGTCCGGGGTTCGATCCCCTGCCGACGCACACCCGATATCTATGGTCGGCCTGCAAAATTTGGGCTACCGATATCCATGCTGAAAATGCCATACTTATACTGAAAATACGCTGTGGCATCAAGCTGTAATCAAAATAAAAAAATAAATATTGCCGTTACATAAGCCGGTAAAGGTTAACAGTCTCATCGGCTGACTCTTGTCATTGCATCTAATTTCAATTAAATAGCATAAAAATGTTTAATTGTACCGATAATCCTTTGTTATTGAAATTACGATATATATTCATTGTGTTTAATGTTTCACTTTCTTTCATCTCATCTTTCATCTGACACTAACAAAATGACACACCTTGTTTTAATTCCACAATTAACAAGCAATTATTTATTATCTGATGCTTATTTGGTCCTCTTCACAAATGTAACCCGCTTTTTGGGCTTCTACAGCAGCTCTTCTACTGACACAGGTTATCATTCTTTTTGGAGGACGTTACTCCACATACTCTTATTTATAAACAGGACACACTAAACTTCTATCAACACTAACAACAATTAATAATAACAACAACCATAATAAGCCGTTCAATGAAATTAGACGAATCAGTGTTTGTAAGAACTCAGTTGAAATAAACGTCTAAGAAAAAATATTTTCAATTTCCTAAATGTTCGGTTGATCTCACTCTAAAGCTGTTTCGTCTTACATTGATTTTGTCACAAATGGAATCTGAAGCCATCCTATCATGTGTTCGAATTTCCCAACTTTATGTTACAGTGATAGTTTGGTTAGTGTTATTAGGAAACAGGAATCATCTGAATTATGCAAATTTATTAAAGGGACTAACTTTTAGATTGTTGAACAATGACAGTTAATTAGTACACTTGAACATGGTAATTTCAATGCATGATTTTTAAATAATAGGCTAAATGCTATTCTCTATGGTCAACAGGGGAACAGTAAGTGGCTTCACACACACGCAAACTTCTTATTAGAGATGGACGACCACATACTTTTCCAATGGCGTAAATTATTTTCAGCAGCACAGCACTCATAAATAACTGCAGTTTAACTTCTAGTTCATGAACATTCTCCTATTTAAGTGTTGTTTTGAATGAAAACTGTATTAAACATCAAAGTTTCATGCATTATTACACCACATAACTGCCTCTTGTGAAATACGTGTCATTTGTTTGTCATCATGGTTTTTTCTGGGATTGGTTTATGCTCGTATTGTACCGAATAAATCGCACTCTTTGAACTAATTATTAATGATGATTTCTAGTCGAACATGACGGCACGTCCGAATGTACACTGGTCTAACTGACAAGTCTGAGGCAGAATGATATGCTCGTTCTTGATTCCACTACTTACTAATACTAATTAAGTTGTACAGAACTCTGGATAAATTTCATAAACAAAAATTGTTAATTTTTATACATACAACATGGGCGTTAACTATAATTCCCTGTGTTTGGAGTATATATTGTGAAAAAGTTGTTTTCTTTGTGGCCAATAGATAGGCCAAGGTTATAATAAGCTGTTCACACACTTGTAATCATGTAAGCATGTGTGTGTATGTGTCTGAAGTCGGGGGAAGACATTTAAGGCGCATAGTCAGCCACATACCTGCAATCTTACATGTGTATGTGTTTTTCTAACCATTGCAGATTAGTACTTCAAGATTAAAATTGCTAGTGCTGAGGTGGAGGAGAGGGGTGAGCAGGTTGTAATTACTTCTATGATTAAATATAGTGGTTACAGATCTTGGCTTCATTTGCAATTGGTTGTTTACTTGGTTTTTGATAAGTTAATCTTAGTTTTTGAATTGCGCAAACGATTTCCAACAAATGGTATCGATTTTTCTGCGGAAAGACAGCTTTTTCCTCACATACAATATATATAACACGCGAACATAGAAATAAACACATTATGTAGTTCAAGGTGGTGTGTGCATGTGTTAGAACATTCTATATATATATATATATATTTTTTTTGTCAATTATCTCAAATTTCATGGAATTTTCTGTCTTCCGGATTATGAGGTTGTTTATATTGTAGTAATAATTATTTATTCACCTGTTCTTTATAAATTAGAATTATCAGTTAATTTATTTAATATTTCTTGCGTGAGTCTTAAACAAGGTTAGATTTTATCATGAACTGACATCGCTTAGCAAAATACTAAAAAGCAATATACATTGCATAACTATTCCGTACTAGTTAGGGACTGTTCAAGTCTGCAGTGACAGAATTTGTAGGGATGTATCTCATAGGCTTAAGCAGTCGACTTTCAATCAGTGAGTCCTAAGTTCGAATTCCTCTTCTACCCACTTCAGCCTTGACAAATGGGTAGTATCATCAACCCTGATATAATCCTAATCACTGTTCAAAGCAAATGGTATGCCAAAAGTCTGATCTGGGTGACTCAGCTCTATTGGAAATATATCAGTGTACTATTGAATATCATACACCTACTGCCTACATTTCAACCTGGTCTAATAAATTCCTACCAAAAAAGTTTTCTTTATTATATCGATTTACCAGCTTGAAACTTACGTAGAAAAGATAAATGTATGCATTGTCCTTTTCTTTAGGTGATATATATACATAATGTTACATGTACCGAATTGAGGCCTGTAGGCGATACCTTTCGTGTGTGCGTGTTTTTGCACACCCATTTGTAACCTATAGACAAAAAGAAAGGTATCACTCTTCTCTTCCATCGTACTCATTTAATTAGTACTTATGCTTTTTCTATTTTCAAACATACGTGGAATTCGCTTTCACAATAATAATAATAATCAGAAGAATAAGTGTATTTAATTTATTTTTTTGGTTTTCTCTATAATTCTCTCATGCTGAACTTATAGTATAAGTAATCTTATTAATTATTTAGTTGTAGAGTAGTAATAGAAAAGAATTACTCAACGTTCACTGTAACAAGTATATTCTTTTCTTAGGTTAGGTGTAGTCAGTACATTCTCAGGCATAGACGTGTAATACTGTGAATTTGCAGGCACATGCATAGATATACACACCTGACTGACATAAAAAAAGTGTATAAATATGTATACGGTCATATTTATTAACTCTTTTTTTAAATATTTTGCTGTTCTCTATTCTCGACTGTTTATCATTTATTATTATTATTATTATTTTTCGATTTGATATACAAGTTGGCGGAATTAATTGATAATCAGTCTAAAGTTCAATCAAGTATTCGTGTTAATCTATCGATGGATCATGCAGCTAAGCAAACATTACTCAGCTGGTGTCGAGCTGTTACAGCTAATTATCCAGGTGTATATGTAAAAGACTTTAATGAGTCATGGCGTGACGGACGCGGATTTCTTGCTTTAATACACCGTTATAGGTAAGTGCCATTTATCAGTTAAGATGAGTTAGTATTCTGTTGCTTTATATAACTGTATCAGTCTTATGCATGCATTGTTTCATACACAAATTCCCATTAATCAATTTGAACACACAATAAAGCAGGATAACTGGAATCCATCTTTTTTGTTAGTATCTTATCAGCTGCTTATAACTGGAATAATAAAAGTTAATAGTCTTATTGCAATTGTAACATACTTTATTATAACAATAATTAAAAATAGTCATTGCATGTGTAGGTGCATCGAAACATTAAGTTAGTAAAATATAAAAAATATTGCTGTACTCACTCATATATGTAACAGTGGGATCGAAGTTTTTTGGATGAAACCAAGAGTGGGTAGCAACAAGATATTGAGGTATGTAAGGTTAATTATGGGCTCACGTTAGTCATTAGAAATCATTAATAAATAAATGAAATATGAAGAAAAAGTGTTTTGAGCTAAGCTTATTTAGTCAGAATTTAGAAATACGTGGCCTGATGTTTAATAAATGTTGTAACTGAGTAAGAGGGAAACTAAATCAACATTTGCATTTTGAAGGCTGATATAATCAACGAAGGTTAAAAGTCGAGTTACCAAGGTAGAGGTAGGTACTTAGTGCCACTTTCTTTTAAACACATAAGTCAAGTTTTAACCATTTGATGCTGATGAGTTATGCAAACTTCAAGAGGCCGGAGTCTGCTTGTTTGTTATTTATTATTTTGAAGAAATTCAAGATGTATCCACTTGATGTGTTGAATAGATTACATTTCTCGTGACTGTGCTGCTCAAAGATTTACTTCCTCTTAATGGTAGACTTTTCGACATGTGTTTGGCAACACTAGTATTAGGCTCTTCTTTATGCTTTTCCAATTTATCCGCCCAGTCAACTACGCGTATGTTGATTTACACAGTTAAAGGTAACAAAGGAAGGCTTTCTGTCATCTTTTCACCTAACTAATGAATATGCTATTTAATACATGAGAATAAATAAAACGTATCCATTCTATCCTCCATATATTGGTAATACTTTGCACACATTATTATTGTTATTATTGTTGTTGTTGAGTCCGTATACAACGGTACTTATCGTCTAAGAGTTAATAAAATTTATCAAGGTCATGTGAAGAGGAGATGAAAACGTGTGGGCAGACTTGGAGCCAGGTGAAGACTCTAGCAGAGAACCGAACGCAATGGAGACGCACGGCTGAAGCCCTATGTTCCTCTAGGAATTAAAGGAAACAATAATAATAGTATCAGCTTACTTTCATTCTCTGAATAGATTACACTAATTTATATGACGTTTTATTATTCAAGAGTTTTAGCATTCCACACTCACACTATTCAAGTAGTGATTTATTCTCATGATCTTTGTTTCATCGAATTAGTTTTGACGAGGGGGGGGGGAGGAAGGAAATCCTAACTTTCACACAAATAGTGGATAAACATCTGGAGTTTTATTACATTAACTTACTTAGATTTACTCATTAATATCAGATTGTAATAAGTTAAATTCTTTTTGTGTATCATATTTAGTAAATTATCGCCACTAGTCTGTCGTCACTGTTATATACTTTTCTATAACAATTTAATGGCAACATTGTACACTAGTAAAAGAAGACATACCAATTTTATGTTCAGTGTATAAAAAGTAATCCTCCCTACTAACTGCATATGCTGAAATAGCACATCTAAGACACATGTTTTAATTTCATGGCACTGTATATTGGATATATTATGATACATCCTTTTACCCTCTTGTTCTATTGCACAATACATAGTCTCTCTCTCACTCTCCATATATATATGCAGGATGTCAACTTCCATATGACAAACACATGTAAATAGTAGGAGGGTTCCGTTGCAAGTAGTTAGGCATAGTTGGTTACTTTTTTCATATTTCAATTCATAAATTCTATGACAGTTTTATTGAGGAGTTATTCCTTTACTGAGTAGGATATATGAAAAGTATGAAGGAGGAATGTGCAATCGTTGAGACTCTTTTGCATGGATTTTCAAACTAATCCAAAATCGAAGTTTATTCTCTCTAGTAATCGTGATGAAAACTGGAATGGATCTCAGCACGTTGTTTATCTAGGTGATATTTCTTAATGCTGATATAAACGAGTTAAGTGTTTTAGTTTTTAGAATTCATAATGCTAAGTGAATTAATTATTTATTCATATTTGTATAAAGTAGAGAGAAAAAAAACCCATTGATGCATCAAACAATTGGATAGGCGAAAACTGTTCACGTTTTATTTAATTAAGCGTTTACTTCACTTTACATACTAACACTATAAATGCTCTGAGAGCGTAGTTAGTATTTCTGACGATATTACACTTTATCAAAGAAATTGCTGTGAATGAGCGCAGGTAAATAATTGTATCCCATCCTCTCGTCCTACTAAGCAGTTTGCAGAGTCGTTATGTAATCATGCAATGTAAAAACTACGTCGACAGAATTTCTATATTCCATATCATTTTGATTGAAATTAGATTTTTATAAAGTTATCGCTTTTCAGTTATGCAGTTCAACTACGAACTGTAGGATATTTATTCATAACTATATCCTATCTGATTCACTTATGGCGACCGGATATCACTAGATGTTGCACAACAGGTGTGATTTACTCTGATTTCTGAAATTGTTAGTGGCTACTGGACTGTACTTTATTTCTCAACATACACAAGTCGATTATTTTCCAAAGGCCAAACTATATATATATATATATATATATATATATATATATATATATATATATAGCTATTCTAATCTTCACCACCTTTATGACTGTCGAATTACCTCTAGATTTAGACTTCCTAACATATAACTTCATCAAGAGTTTTTTGTTCGCGCAAATGCAGTTTCATCGTAATGTTTCATTTTTTTCTTTCACACAATTTTTCTTAAAACATTATTTGAATTGATTCGAAAGGTTGTTGTGTCTCTGAAATACATTGTCAATTTATGCTTCAACTATTCAAATACACGCTCAATACAACAATGGTCTTCTGACTTTGGTAACTTCAACTCCCCCCACCACCACCAAATATCGAATTCTGTCTTTCGAGGATAATTGCTCGTATTATCAGCTTAACTACTTTTAAACTCCATCCTATATTCATCAAATAATTTTGTGGATGTGTTTTTTTAAAGTAAATGGTAAAGCTCATTTTTGACCAGCATAAAAAGAGAAGACGTAATATTATTTACGGAGGAATTCAACTGATAGTCATTACAACACGATAAAAGTTTTCAGCGAAATACTTTTTCTTCTATGTAGAAATCACTTGTAAGGGTAATCAGTGGTTGCATGCCTGTTGATAATTAAAGTCAGTAAATGTCAGCAGCGTCGTGCTTTAATAGTGTGTAATTTTTGTTGAATATAGAATTCTAATCTCCAGGGTAGTCGTAATCCATAACATTGTGGAATATTATTTTTAATATTGATTATGTGTGTATATTGGATTTCCCTTCAGAAATGTTTTGTAACTAATTGGCATTTCTTTCCTATTGGTTTAGTGATAAATTTATAATTGTTTTATTAACGATTATGTATTAATGTGGACTGCAAATGAGTTTATAGAATTATCTGTAATAATCAATGATTTCCAATAAGTTGTAATTTCTGTCATTTATATAGTTACAGAGTATACACATTTTTTTATTCTCTATTTCCTTTTCTTGTTATTAATCTTGTTCGCGCATACATATATAGGCCAGATTTAATCGATTTCCGACAAGTGGATCGTCAGTCAGCGCGTGAAAATCTTGACTTAGCATTCGATTTAGCTGAACGTGAACTTGAAGTCACCCGCTTATTCGATGCAGATGGTACGTCTCAGCTTTTGTCACTTTTTTAAAAGAAGTGCATTTATGCTTGTATTTGGCTTTTAAATCGGTACTAAATGGAAAGTAAACAGATCGTTGTCCACCTTTTATTTATTTAGAACATATCTGATGAATACTGACTGACTGAGCGTTTTATAACATAGAACTTTACACAGATGTGCAACAGTTCGAGATGCCACTCTCCATGCAGCACACAAAGGAATAAAAAACAGGAAGTAGAAATAATAAACATAAGTGTGAGGGGAAAGAATAGTAATGTGGAAGAACAACATAGTTTTATTGGATATAACGAATCACAAAAAGTAAATGCATCTGCACCAACATTGACAGGGACGATTTTCAGCCATATCACAAATTGTCTCCAACCATTGGTTCTTACCATTGTGAGGATCCCAACCAGGTAGCAAGTCTACTGCTTCCTACCTGGCTGGCTGGCTGGCTGGTTTCAACTAACTGTTATGGATCTCATTAACTGAGGCCAAGTTTTCGTTTGACCACCACTAGCTCTTTTCCAACCTGATCCATCCTATGTCAGCTAGCTAACATTGACTGTCGACGAAGGCGATGGTTCGGCGTATGCCTAACACATGTCCTAACAATCTCAATCGATGTAACTTCACAACCTCGTCTACTGATTTTCCCTCCTTAACTAGCACTCCACCGAAGCCTAACCTCAATATCACTCACCGTATTGTACCGCCTAACACGAGAGAGAGAGAGAACGCCAACACCTATGATCGAAGACAGCTAGCTGACCTTTTCATGTCTTCCACTTTCAGTGGAGCACAGGACGAACTGCTGAGTAGTACACACCTCCGTTGGTCGACAGTCAGCCAGATATCACGTCTATGTCAGAGATGGAGTAAACTGGCATTTGCGAAACGAGCCTTCTGTATCCGCCATGCTGAGATTTCATCAGCCATCAACCCACTGGGACGGACTGATGCAATTTCCCACAAAATAGGTGATGTGGTCAACACTCTCAGCCACCATTTCACTCCCTATCTTTAAGCTAGGGGCCCATGTGGTCCAGTCCACTCCTGTAGTATCATCTTACATTTGAAAGCACGAGCGAGTCGCATGCCAAACATTCGTAGATTGCAGCTGAAGGTGTCCAGAAGATTCCGCATATTGTCAGCGTCTTCACCTAGCAGGGAGGACTGTACTGTCTGCATATTCTAAGTCAACGAGGTTATTGTCTGGTAACAGGTCAATCTCTGAGTCGCTGAAGTCGGTTAAGGTTAATTCCATTAGTACATCTATGATGAAGTTAAACAGAAATGGGGACAGTGGGCATCCTTGACGGACACCATTGGTTGTTATCACTTCAGATGACATCTCTCCGTAAGCTCTTACTAGGCTGCATTAGTTCGAGTAGATTGCGTTAATCAGTGTGATGTATTATTTCGGCGTTCCTTTCACAGCCCAACGTCGCCATAGTTCCTGTCGGTCGACGGAATCGAATGCTGCTTTCAGGTTGAAAGATTTGGCAATTGTTGGACACTGGTGAGTATGCGTGTGTTCCAGAATCTGTCGAAGGGTGAAGATGTGATCAATACACCCTCTTCCTGGTCTAAAGTCTGTCTGGTTCTCTCGCGTTGGTTTCTCCCGTGGTCTACGCATGATTATTGAGCCTAGAACTTTTGATACCATATTAGTCAAGCTAATCTCCATGTAATTACTACAGGAAGACTTGTCTCCCTTCTTGTATACTGGGATAATCAATGACTTGCACCAGTTCGACTGGACTACCTCTGATTCTCAGATGTTGCGTGATACCTTTGTTAATCCAGACAGCAGATTGTCCCTATCGTCCTTAAACACCTATGGAGTCATTCCATCAGGTCCCGCTGCTTTGCTTTCTTTCAGATTAGAGACAGTGTTTGTAACCTGAGTTAGGGATTGGGGACTGGTGTTTATACCACATTCAGATTTAGTGAATGCACACAGGTCAAGAAATGCCCTGTAGTAAATCATACAAAAATACAGTGAAAAACCTCAAAAGTCTATGAGTTATGAGGTAATTAAATAATGCGAAATAAGTTTCAAGATTATTAGTAAAGCAGTTGATAAGTTCTCATTGATTTTCTGTAGTCTTTCAGATGATAAAGGTATTTGATATCGCATTTTTTTGTATACCCATTTTATGAATAATAAACTTTGCTGTAAACCAAATCAATTTTTATACCTGAATAGGTGAAAAAATCCAGATGTTCAGGCTAATTTAATCTCTATACATCTCTGATAAAGTCGGTACGAAGAGGTCAAAATTCTCATCATTTGTTCGCGTCACATTAGGCTAGTTAGTGACCATTATTAGTAGGTCATAGTCTTCATTTGTCCCTATTAGTTATTAGTCTATACTGTTCAGCTTTAATATTCTCAGTGTTGACGCTACTAATGATATTCAGACCTACTAATCATTCTTTACGAAGTATGAGTGTAGTCACTGATGAAATAGTGTCTTACAATCGTGGTTTATTGTGTACTTTCTAAGATTCCAGGGTGTACGATGTAAGTGGGCTTGTAAGGGCCTTAGAGTACTGTTTAATTGGCTACCGGCTTAACGCTTGTAGTGCATGCGTAGATCTGCGACTTGCAGGAAGTTCTACGCCTTAATTTTTACTTATTAACCTTAATTTTCGGGAACTATAATCTTTTTTTATCTGAAAATTTCAACCAACCGGCATGCATTCTTACTTCACTATAGCGCATTTATTCTGTTTTCACGTACCATTTGTTTTAGATATTGCAAAGATAACAGATGAACGATCAATTATGACCTATGTCGCTTCCCTTTATGATAAATTAGTTTGTAATTCTGCACAACGTTCATCCTATCCTTTACCAATTATACCTCCAATGCCCTCCTTATATCAAGATTCCAGTTCATCTGGACCTATAGATTCAGCTTTCCAACTACAGGCTTCAAATCAGCTTTCTGATGAATTGAAATCACTTTGGTCTGATTATCGAGTTTTAGCTAGTGATCTTATTCAATGGCTTCGGTCAACAACTGATCGTATGGCTAATCGTCATTTCCCATCAGATTTAAAGGCTATGCAAGAAAGAGTTATGGATGAAATTAGACGACATCGACGCGATGAACGACCTAGACGAGAAAGAGAACGACAACAACTAGTCCGCATGTATGAAGAATTAAAGGTGAGGACTATTGTGTCTATTGAGTGAAGCATTCTATGATTTACTCTTTATTTTATACTGCAGTAACTGATAGTAACACTGTGATCAATATTTTTTGCTTCAGTACTATTTGAACAATTTTTTTCACAACTGTATAACAAGTCTCAAAATTGTTTGAATTATCATGCATTTTATTGTGGGAAGTAGAGATTACAATCTCTAACTATCAAATAACAAAAATTATTAACCCCCAACTACTTTGTGTATTTAAATTATTCAGTCTGATAGCTATGACTGCTGTGCACCGTTATTTCATATTCAATTTTGAAAGGAGTTAATCATCAGGATGCTTAGGTTTTAGAATTCATATCAGCTCCAACAGTATGCCTCTCTGATGTGTACCAGCGACAAGCAAGATTCAGTACTTCCTGTTGACCGCTCCTCCCCCCCCCACCTCCCTCTCTAAACACAAACTTGATATGCTGCCAACATCTCATTGAAATATTGTAAGCTTTCAATCAAGGTTTCAGTATTAAATGTCTTTGTTTAAGTTATTATCTTTCTAGGTTTAATTAGCTATTAGAAATTAATTAGTCATATTATTAAGGTGAAATCTGTTAGCATAATGTTTATGACTAGATAACCAGGGGTGATATTTACGTAATTTTAAATAATTCCATTGTTCTGACAAGTTTACCACATATTTTCTGAAATGCCAGGCTTCTGCTTCTCCAATATTTGTATTTGTAAATGATTTATTTTTATAGGCTAGTTGACATCTCTTCTTGCTGAAATTTTAAATTAAAATCCATACGAAATAACAAATATTTTATTACGTTATTAACATTATGGAATGCGCTCATCTTAGGTGTTGCTACAGTCTGTATAATTTTTAATGTTCATGACAAAATTTTAATATGTTGTGAAAATGTGTATACTATGAAAAATTGTGAAAGTGGATGGATAACCAATGCAACTTAATCTGTGGTAATTCACCCTTCAAAGTATTTTTTTAGTAAAATGTAGTTTCTATCTTCGTGTATACTCTTACCAGAATATTATATCGTTAGATGTTATAAGTCAATAAACAGTATCTCTTTTCATATTTGTTTTCTGCCCAACATTGAAATCCAAGACTTTGTCTACTGCTCAGCTACTCAGGGCCCAACCGACCCCGTCTTCATTACATTCTATAGCACTCTTCTTTTTACATCATACTTCACAAATTCTCACATACATGGAGATTAATAGCTTCTAATTAGTGATTGCGTGATAATGAAGAATCATTTGGAAAGTTAATCATTTAAGAAATATTCAACTAATTAATATTCTATATCTTCAGTTTAACTTCACTCATTGTCCATGTAAATTCAGATGTTACTTGCAATACCGTTTTAAGCGTTTATTAACTTGAGTTTCATTGTTTCTTTTATTAAATCAAATAGCCCTCTATTGAACGTGGATTAGTTCCAGTTGACTTATTCCTTCGAATTGAGCAAATTCATCGTTTGTGGGATGAGTATGATGTAGCGTTACAAGAACGTGAATTGGCAGCAAGAAATGAAGTGCATCGGTTAGATCGTTTACAATGGGCCGGTAACCGAGCTCTCCGTGATTGCGTTCAGGTTCAGGCACAGTTGACCGCTTTGGAACGTCGAGCTACTGAGGTTCGTCAAAGTTTTCGCCCTTTACAATCATTGTTCATTGTAACTATAAGCTGGTTATGCACTAATTATGAATTCATCATTTTGTCTATTGCTGTATTCTTCGTCAAACAGGAAAAGATTCTATTTTATTCATTAAGCGCTTACAGTCTTATATGTCTTTTTCGGTTAACGAGAGGTATTATCAAATTGTGCATTGTTTATCAGGTAATTCTGTCAGCGAATGAATTTCAGATACTCCCATGTCAAATCTTAATCACTTTTCTTTGTGGATGAATATTCATGGTTTATTCAATCATTTGAAGCAAACATTTCTCATCCGAGACATGTGATATGATAATTGCATTATCCCACTTGTCTGCAGAAGTTAAAAAATATAGATCACTGGATTCCAAAACAGTGACTAATTATTAACATGCTCGCTGCGAGCCATAACGATCGTGAGCTTAATCCTTTTAAAGTTGTTAACTAGTACACTTCTGAATAGTCCTAAACTAAATAGGAAAAAAATGTCGTTTACTTTTCATTGCTTCCGTAGGAGATGTCCATCAGCAGTAAAATCTAACTTATAACATTTGTAACCTGTCGCGTAACCCAACTAATTTGGTAAACTTCTCTTACTTCTCCTTTAGCCAATTAAAATTTCTAAAGTAGTACATTCTGCCGAAAACTGAGAAGCAAGTATAAGCATCGTAAGACTTCCTGCTAACTGTGTATTCAAGCGAATCTTTTAAAATTTCATGGAAACGACTTAATTTTTTGTTTCACACTTATGTATACTACATTATGTTTTCATAAGACAGCTAATTATTATCCTGTATACTTAGAATCGGTACTCCAGCATTATCTTTAAAGATGGACAGACTAAGGGTCAAATCTTGAACTAAGCTTTCAAATCTTCTTTGTTCTCCACTTATCCTCTGTAAATTTTGTTAATTGGCTGTTTGACACTGTTTATTTCTTCATTTGTCTCCTGTGTGTCTTTTAAACAGAAATATCTTAGGACCTACAAGTGGCTCTATTTAACAGATTGTGCATTTACCTATGTGCATTTTAACGAATTAATGTCAATAAATTAATACTTGTATTTTTTTCTTGGTCTTTTTCTCTATGTTATTCTGTTAAATCAGCTGAAATCCGAACTACCTCATCAACATGCATTAGATGTTAGCAATGAATTAAGGCGTTGGCGTGATCAATTGACTCAGATTGAAGCAAAAATCAATGGTTTATTCAATCAGGTTCAACATCTTCGTACTGGAAGATATAATCAAACAGAACAAATTTATCGGAAGTATGTTACACAATTTTTCGCCCACTAAATTTTTTTTATATTTATTTATTTATACGTTATAATTAGTAATACTTTAGTGTTTTTTTTTATTTCTTCTCGTTCCCAGTGGAACAATAGGGCTTCTACCTAGAGGCCTGAAGTTTCTGTAGCAGTGCCTATTTTTACAAGATGGGGTTGCTAGCCTCATGCCCAACCTTTCCTCTTCACCAGCATTATTTCTGGCTTAGCGAGGTAAAGGAGTCCGTCAGCCAGGGATCGAACCCTGGACCATGTGCATGGTCGCCGAGCATGCTAACCACTATGCTTTAGTGTGCTTAGGACTAATTTGTAAATGTTATTTCTTTTAAGCGAAACACAGCTACTCAGGTTTACATAGCGCTGATTTGTACTTTGAATAAACATTAGTAACTAACTAGTGTTGCTAACTGAATTCTATCAGTCAGTCTGCACTGTGATGGCGAGCTACCTAGAATGGTGGCTCTATTGCAAAGCTGACAGACAGAATTTAGTCTTCACCAAAGATAGGACTAGGCACATCACACTAGTTAGTTACAAGTGTTTAATCAAAGTATCCAATACAGTCCTACAGGAGGTCAATCGCGAGCCCGAAAAGCTCAGTGGTAATGTCTCTGACTGCAGCACTGGCGTACGTGAGTTCGAATCTCAGGAAGGACATGAGTTCCTTCAAGGCTGCAGATGCGCCTTGCTGACTGGTGAGTGCCAACTAGCACGAAACCTAGGTCCAAGGCTTCCTGCCGATTGCCTCCTACTATCTAATATCACTAAATGCTGATTTATGTTTAGATTTCCGTGAACAAACCCTTGGTACTGTACTATTTGTCATCTTCTGTGTTGTCATAATGTTATATCGAAAAATAGTTGTGTTTTTTTAAGTTGAGGCAGTAAAGGTCTGTCAAAGTTTCCTCTGGATTCATACGATATGAAAATAAAATCTGTTTGAGTTTACTTATTACTGTTTGTGTTTAGTGGTATAATCACATGAATATCATAGAACTTACTCTAAATATTCACATGAGAGGTGAAATGGGAAGCAGAATTCTGTGCAAATTAGAAGTGTATAGCAATTAGTGTAAAAGATCAGCTCTCATTGAAAGCTTTTAAAGTTGAATAAAGAGGAGGTTTTTAGTGACAAAGGTTATGTAAGTGTGGCGAGCATAACCCCACCTTTCTAGCATTATTATCGTCTTTATTGTTGTTATCACATAATTAAGTGAAAGTATATATTTCTGATATTTACACTCAAAGGTGATGTATTTAATTACAATATATTCTTTTGAAACTTAATTGTATGCAAACAATGAGTGTCATCAAGCAGTAAGCCTCAATCCATGTGCTTGACAGCTTCTCATCCTGCGGAGGAGTATTGACTGACTGGTTTCAACATAGAACTTGGCAGCAGTTTCAGTCGCCATACCCAATGTAGCACACAAAGCAAGAGAAGAAAGTAGAGGAAATACGAAACAGAGAGAGTAAACAGGGATATAAGACAAAAGGAATAGTAATAACGAAGAACAATATAGTTCTATTGGGTATTATAAGTCACAAAGAGTGGATGCATCTGCGTCAGACATTGAGGACGATTTTGAGCCATATTACCGATTGTCTCCAGCCATTGATCTTTACCGTCCCGAGGACCCCAACCAGGAAGCAAGTCTACACCTTCCTACGTGGCTGGCTTAAACTAACTGTTGTGGATTTCATTGACTGATGAAGCCATGTTTTCGTTTGAAGGAGTAGTAGTAGTACACTCATTAAACTACTTATCACCTCATACACATAAATCACACTGCAATACCAAGCCATCTTTTAAAACTGAATTGTATGAATAAGTTTTCAATTAACTGGTCGTATATTTCTCCTAACTCTTCTTTAAATATAGAACCCTTATCATTCACATGCTCAATTGTCATACCGCTATTTACTTCCGTTTACTGTCATTGTTTGTCATCAATCATCATTATTATTGTATTTATGCTATCATTACAGCTATCAATCACTGTTGTCATCATTATGTCAGTGTATGACAAACATGTGTACACAGATGTTTAACGGTTTAAAGTGTTTTGTATTACTCGTTCACTAGGCACATTTTGACTAGTTACCGGTATCTCCTTTTTAACGGAATATATTATTGAACAATTAAATTATTTTCTAAAGAAGACTTTGATGATTAGTATCAATACCAGAATACTGATTTAGTAATATTTACTGATGTTATGTATCTTTTCTTCTCGGTATTATAATAGTATTATCATTCACGCAAAAGAATCTTTGTTTCCGTCTGGAACAGGCTTTAAATCAGTGCTGAATAATTTCCATAGTAGAATAGATTTGTATAAGTATTTATCTAGCTAGGTAAACTAAACAATACTCTTACATTAATGACACTTAGTTTATTCAGTAAGAAGGAGCATTTCCGTGTTATTTCTGTCGTAATATGTGTGACTGCTTTCTGCTCTCTTATTTGTTTTTATACTATGTGATTGGATAGCATCTTCACATATCTTTCAGTTTATCAACAAATCCTATTTGTAGCTTCGAGATGACTAAGTGCAGTCTTTAATTTCAATTTTTATCCGATGTTGCAGCCAGATACACCATTTTAGGTAGATAATAGGGATGAGAGGGAAATTCATTTAAATAACCTATCTGAGTTATAATTGAGCAGAAAAATAATGTTGTTTCGCCGACCATGCATATGGTCCGGGGTTCGATCCCCTGCCGATGCACACCTGATATCTATGGTCGGCCTGCTAAATTTGGGCTACCGATATCACATGCTGAAAATTCCATACCTGTACCAAAAATACTGTGTGGAATCAAGCTATAATCAAAAATATAAAAATATCCACAGAATGAAGTGACTCTAAGAGATATTAGTATATTGAGTTTGTGTTCTTCCGACATCTTCATCAAAAGAGTTATATCTGTGGGAATATATTGCACACAATGACGATGTTCACATTGATTCCTTTCTTTCTCTTTTTCTCTTACATTTTTGGTCAGTTTTTCTTTTATGCAATTGTGCTGATAACTCTGTGTAGCCTTGTACTGAAACTTTTACAAATCATACTTCCGGCTGGGAGTACATCACTATCTGAAAGTACTAATTTGTGTATACTTTTATTGTTTTCCAGTAGGTGAGTTTAAAAATTATGTGTTTACAAGACTAGCAATTACACTTTACTACTTTTTTGCTTTCTTCTTTAACATTCCAGTGTTTGCACACTACACCAAAGATTTCTAGATCTCCAACGTTTGTACCGAGAGTTTACACATTCCTCATCCTCATCAACTTCTGAACTTGTTGCCGACTCTTTTTGTTCACCGACAGTTAGTCTATCAAATCATTCCATGTTGACGTCTTTCAAAAGTGATGCTAATGGACAGAATGTTCACCTTCAAGGGAAATTAATCAGTCCACTTGAACAGTGTATGCGGTGGATTACGGAGCATGCTAAAATTGTACAAACAGCATCTTATGGAACAAATAGGAAGTGTAAGTGTCTTTTGTTTTATTATTTTTCTTAATCTTACGCCTATAAATGGTTGAAACGCAACACATCGTTCTCAATGCTAATATATTCACAACCTGACCTGCAAATATTCCCCACGAAAGTTCATCTGTTTGCTAATTATTCTGGAACATGTACCATTGCGAACCTTCTTGTTTTTCTTATATATCTAACATACATTTAGTGAATTTGGCCGGAAGCATTAATTATTATGTCACGCTTATTCGTCAGTATTTAAGTGTCTGGATCCCATTCTTCTTTTCGTGTACCAAACATCTGTTGGGTTACGAGAATCGCAGCTTGCGCAACCGCTATCGCTTGTTATTGTTTTTCGTGCCTATACACCACCATTCACTGGAATGCGAATACATCTGTCTGATGAATTCTAAGTGATACGAAGTGTATCTGTTGGTTTCTGTTGCTGACTGCTCTGGACTCTCTAATATATTCACATCATTTTGCTTCAATAAAATCAGCAAGAGTAAATTAGAAATACGAATTCATAAACCTAAAAACTGATTTATTTTCAGTAATTCATATATCCCATGATTGTGGAGTTGTGATTCATTAGTCTAAGTGTTTGACTTTTAGTCAACAGGTCACGGGTTCGAACCCGGTTCTATGCACTGAGACTTCCTCAGCCCTTTCAACTACTATCAGCCCTCACACAAAATAGTTGTGACGCGTTGCTAGCTACATGGAATTGCAAGTGGTTGATGAGTAATATCACATGATTACAGACAAATAGGTACACAAATTCACGGCTAATGTTGACTCATCATCATTGTGCTAAGTACAATACCTGCATATTCGTTCATTCATTCGTGTAAATATTATTAATCGTAGTCATATAGTCGAAGTTGTTAAATAATAATGTAACTGATATTATTCTGCCCCAGAAAAAAGTGATAGGTTGGAGATTGTGTAATCAACACAGTCAATTATGCAACTTTATATCACTGGGCAGTACTATAGTCTTGCATTGTATGACTGGGAAATTCTCCATAACTATTTTACATTTGTTTGCCATAGGAGTAGTAGCAGTAATAATAATAATAATAATAATAATAATAATAATAATTGTAGGCTTCGATAAAGATATGTAAATCGTGTGCATTTGTGATGATCTAGAGTATCGCAATATTTGCCTAGTATGTGTTTGCCTTCGGCTAATGTTTCCTTTTGTGACAAAAAAACTAGTACATTTAAGATATCAGTTTATTACTATCAGCCATTGTATCATTGTAATTATTTGTTTCCTATTTTCAGCTGTTGAAGAGGCTGCCAGGCATCATGAACAATTTCATCGAGAAGTGTTAAACTTTAAAAACGAAATTGATCGATGTAAATCAAATCAACAAAAGGTGAATAGTTATTTTGTCTCTTTTTACTTTTTTTTTGTGTTGGTTTTTTTTTTCAACTTTCTGTTATCTTGAATGATCTCATATCTACACAGAAAATATCTTTAGTTATGTAATGACAGGCTGACTGCCAAATTTACCTGATTTATAATGTTTTCTAATTATCGCACCTTATCCTGTTTCTAAGGCTCATAATCCTTATGTTTAAATACTGCTTTCTGAGCTTCATTCAATAATGATATATCTGCCATAATATGTTTGCCTATCATATTAACCGTTTAATGCAATAATGACCTGTTGGCTTAACCAATTTCAAATAGTGAACACGGAACTACTTTACCGTGTATATAATTGACTGCGGGGATTAAAAATGAACACAGTTCAATTGTTAGTAAATCATAATGGTTATTTATTCATTTTCTATATAACTCTTGTTATTTGTTTTATTTAAATCAATATTTCAAACGTACTTATACTTCTTTAGAAACTAATATCTTTTTCTTCTAATGTACTCTTATAAACCTTTGAAATATTCATGTTTAACTTGTTAACTATGCTTTTTTGTATTGTTGGAAAAAAGATAAATGTCAATTTATTGCTTTTGTGGCAGTATTTTTGTTTAAGGTTAAAATCAGATATATTTATTTTAGAGGGAAAATAGTAATCAAGGTTAATCTCATTCATGTTGTCGTGTAACTGTAACTATAAATGTAAGTAGGAAGATGTAAGTCAGCATAGTGATTTTTTCTGTAAAAAGATCTTATGTGTTCTTAATCACATTAAGTGGAAATTCTTGACACCTTGAAGAGAAATCCAAGTCCCCAGTAAAGGAGCTCAACTGTGTTTCTTATTCTTCTGTCAAGCTTGGTGAAGTCCTTCGGAGTAGGCATATTCATCCGTTTCATCGAACGATGAAACGTCAGTTTATGAATCTAATCGGCGGTCTGTGGAAGTGAAGTTACTCAATGAGATCTCTTTTTTGAATCATGTGTTCCCAATTAAATCTAAATGTAAAATATAATTAGTTGGACTAATAGTGTATAGCTCAAACATATAAAATACTTTTGCATTTTATAAAGTTACCTTAATAATCATGATTTAGATTTCCCTGGTAGATTTTGTCACGTAGCAACATCGTTTAGGCAACCATCGAAAACAAAAAAGCACTGGACAGCTGTTTCTTCCAACCTTTTGGGGCTCTTCAACAGCTTGAGCCCATGACTGAACGTTAGATCTTCAGAATACTGGGCGAACACGTTTATCATTCAGCCACTGGTGATGACAATGTGTCACGGATTGACAAAAGTTAGGAACCATAGGTTATCGTATGCTAATCGAGTGAGTGATCAGTAAATGTCCTCCACTCCTAACTTTTGAGATCTTTGGTTTGATTCCCGTTGAGATAAAAGTTGTGCACTGATGAGGAGTCCCAAACTAGGTCAAAATGACTATCCAGTGCTTTCCAGTTTTCAACTGTTCTCAAACTAATGTCGGTTATTACTGGTGTCATCATCAAATACAGAAAACCAAGCGGGCGAATCACTTGACCCTCACTTTTTTACAAAATTTCTTGTCTGCGAAATTCTTTTAAACATTAATGTCTGCAGTTAGTATAATCGCCTTCATATTGTTGATTCTTTCTGTACTCTACTATTTGAATTCAGTTGCCAACACGATCCCAGGAAGAAAAGCAAGTTCTAGAGGAATCGTTTAAAATACTTGAACAGAATTATCAACAATTAGTGGTAAGTGTAAAAAATTTCCTTTATTCAATGTCTCCTTTTTAAAAAATAAAAAGGATTATCAACCCACTGATTTTAGAGTAATCCTAAAAATTACTTGTTTCTCAAGTTTGACCACGGATTGATATCAGTTAGAGGACCAGGGAGTACTGAACAGCTGTCTCATCCTAGTTTGGAAATTATCGGCAGTATGTACGCACTGGGGTTAGATCCCAGGACCTTCCGTTTACAAGACAAGTTCGCATACCATTCAGCCACTGGGACCCGATTCAATGGCTCATGAATTCTAACTTCTGAAAAGATTTTCTAGTCTTATAGATTATTCAAATTAAAATGAACTCTATTCACTTTGTGTATTTTGATAAGGCTATTTGTTTGTTCTGAAAAAAAACTTGTGCAGTTGTGCAATTCATATTCTCTGATGATAATCATAAATCATATTTTGTAAAATTATTTTTCGGTGTATCTAATTGAAGAGTTGTGAATAATTTACTCCGAAAAAATGATCCATTGTGTAGTTTAAAATAATAGTAATAATGATGTGGTCTTATTTAGTTGGACCATTTGAACGTATCATTTACAGCTAATAACTTCTAAACACCTTTTGTTATAAATTCTGACGTATCATATCTGTCGCAGACATGTAAAATTATTCCCCATATACCTGAATAACATCCTTCAACATTGAGGGAACTCAACTCCCGACTTACTAACTAAAAATCGAGTGCCTACTGTAGTGAGCCTTTAACTGTTTCATCGTTCCTCACACTCGACTAACTACAAACTACACAACTTTATTTTAGGATCCGGATAGTTGTTTCCAGATAGATCGCTAATGAAGTTAGCAGTTTGTTTGATTGTAAGCACTAATTGGAGAAGTTTGCTCACTGATTCTGTCAGTAATGACGAGTATTGAAGCAAAACTTTGTATCTAAATGAAGTTGACTGTTAAATAAGTTCTTTGTTTCTAATCATTTTTTATCGGTATAGAATTGTAGCGAAAACTGCATTTATTACTACTGAAACAGTTTTCTGTGTATGCTACTATGTTTTAGAGATTAGAGCAATTGCATTTGAAATGTTTTTTCTCCTCATTTCCATTGTCCACTTTCACTGTGATGGTGGTTTCTCCAATTAACTTAGTGAAAGCAACAAGCAAAGTGGAGATGTGACGCATTGCCTTAAGCACTGGACTTTCAGCCAATGGGTCCCGGGTTCGAGTCCCGTTCCACCCACTTCAACCTGGGCAACTAAGTAGTATCATTTGCCCCCACACAATAAATGCCGCCTATAGCCCAGTACTGAGTAACTGTGATCTAACTAAACTAAAATAAACAAGCAAAGTAGGATACGTTTTTTTCATTAGCAAAAATAATGACCGACGACTAGTATGAATGCTATTTGTAAGTTCTCTCTGGATTCCTGTATTTGTTGATTCCACATTTATAGGTGCATCATAAAATTTACTAATTTACAAGAGATGTTGGAGAATGTCATGTATTTAATGCCAACCTAATTTCTTGGCCTTAGGACTGTGGTCAAAAAAATTTTATGTATCGTTCGAAGATATGCATTTGACATTTTTATTACTTCTCATTGTAGCCGCTTTATATGAACATTGGAGTGTTGTGAGACTGCGTTTAGTCTGTTGCTAGTCTTGCGGTCGACGATAGCAATAGTAGTATCTGCAGGTTACATTTTATGCCTAAAACTGATGCTAACCAGTATTGAGTGTTCTTATTACTCTGCTTTTGTTGACTAAGTTCTGTTGTAATTACCTGGAGCATATAAGCAATCCGTTTTTTATTTCAAATGATGTGGTTGTCAATGAATATGACGGATTAATTACCCTAATGACAAACTTTAATGCGTCGGTAGTTCAGTGGTTAAGTGCTCTCCAACCGCGCACGTGGTTCTGGTTCGATTCTCAGCCAACTCACTCTTGAATCTCGACTACGGGTAGCAAGCCCGGTAAAGAGTGTAGTTTAAGAGTTAGACTAGCAACCGCATACCTTAAAAAATAACAACACAGCCACCGAAACTTCAAAGGTCAAGCTTGAGACCACTCGGAACAGAAAGGAACGAAACCAAGTCACAAAAACGCGTCAGTTCTTTTGAACAATCTCGCATGACAGTAACCGTGTTTTGGGTACATATGTGCCTATTCTACTTCCATAATGGGCATTTTGATATAGAAGATGATAGAATAGACAGAGTTGTAATAATGTTGCTAATGTATCTAATTCATATTTCTACCTAACTGTTTAAACAGATTTATCAGTTTATTCCTCATTGTATTGACTCTTTGTTTGAAAGTGTTATCCTTTGGACAGATTCTGTGGCATGATAGTTTTACTCACCCTACCAGTCTGGTAAAGTGACCTCACATGGATCAGAGTCTATCATTTAAAAAAATTTGTTTTCATTATAGCCTTCTAGTCATGATTATGATCATTTTTATTTTATTTTCTAAATGTAACATTTATTTAACAGGATGCATCGGTTAAACGTCGTAATATGATTCAGTCTTTATTGGAATTTATTGAGCGTGCTCATAATGAATTAATTTGGCTGCGTGAACGTGAGTCATGCGAAGTGACAAGAGATTGGAATGAAGTCTATTATGATGGTTTAGATCGTGTTCGAATTCACTTTCAAGTAAGTATTCATCTATGTACGAACTTATACGCATTTCGGTTATATCACAATAGTTAAATGTAAAAGTATACCTTTTTGTCACCAAGTCCTACACAAGTAGATCTCAATAGAATAACTTTTGTTAGTCTGAGTTTTATTATCATAATTATTCCCTTGGGTTCCTAGTGAGACGTAGGGCTTCAGTAATACATCTCTGTTTCACCTTGTCTTCCTCACTCCTTTTTATATGGCTCCACGATTGCCCATGAACTTTCATCTCTTCCTCACACTATCTCCTCTATGTCACCCTTGTACTCCAACTCATCGTTTCCCTTTCGGATTCCACTCTAGGACCTCGATCATGATGTCACTCGGTAGTCTCCTCAACATCTGTTCGATCCATCTCCATATTCTTTGACATACTTGCTAAGCAACAGATTCTTGGTTGCTTAGTTTTCAGAGCTCCTTGTCGCTAATCCTTTATGGCCATCTGTCCTTCAGTATGGAGCTGAAGAAGACAGATGTGAATGGAAGTCTACTCTAATTTTTAATCAACACTTATTTAGTTACTCAACCAAGTGATATTCTGTAGTTGGAAGAAATTAACTTATCTAGTCGACTTATTGGATTTTTAAGCTGAAATACTAAGTCATTAACCGATTCAGCTGTTATACTCAGCTTTAGTACACATCAGTAATTCCCTATCATAATATTTAAGTTTTATCGAATGTATAAGTTCTGTCGATATTCTGCTTAATATCAACAAAGGCGAAATAGAAGTTTATGTTATCTTACCGTCCAAATCCAAACTAATAAATATGTAGATATTTATTTGTTTATTGATATATAACACAACAAAACAGTATTATTCCCTGGATGACATTTCGGACACAATTTATTGTTTATAACCATTGCCAGTTGTAAATACACAACTTCGAAACTTGGTTCTTACATTTCTCATTCTTTCTCCCCATTTTTCGTAAGGGAATTAGAATTCTCCAGATGTCTGGTGCAAGTGTGTTTATTTATCATTAGATGTCAATTAATGCATCAGTTCCCTCTTCCGCATCTAAAGACTGTGATAATTCTTGACTGCAAAAATCACTGTCTTGTAATATCAATTGATAATAGTACGTTTAATCCAATCAGTCATCGATTCATCTATACACGCGCTAAACGCCTACATACTGGATGTCGATTATAAAGGTTATCATTCTTTTTTCCTTTTATTGAGTGTGCATGTGCATGGTAGGGTTCTAACTAGCTATATCTGAATCACTAGTGTAGTACTCTGCCAGCTGAGCTACAGAAGTCAACTGTTAACCAAGGCACCAGTTCATTGCAGTTAGAATGGGTAATGGCTAGCTGTCGTGTGAATGACTAGTACAGTACTGTCTGCCAACTCAAAACTATTTCAGATAGTCTCACCATCAGTTAACAAGTTAGGAGTGACAGGAGAAGACCTAGCTGCCATAGCAGTTATTGCAATGATTAAGAGACAGTAATATATCATTCATGCACATGACACCTGGATATTACACGTGATTAGATTATTTTATCGTTTATTGGGGTCAAACAGGGAAATTTTAAGTAGTCATGACCAAAGGTAGTTTTTTCTTCAAAAAGTTCTACTTTGCGAAATGATTAGTCATTCGCATGCATTTTAATGCTTTGGCAATAAGCTGAGGGCTGATGACACTATATATTTTATATTACTATATATTTTTGCTTAATTTTAGAAACTTATGCACGATATTCATGAAAGAGAAACTGTCTACAATGAACTCAGTGTATTGGGTTCATCAATCCAGTTAGAGAATTATGCTGTAACTGATCTTGTACAGGTAAGGAATAAAGATGTGAATCTTTCATGTGAAAATGTCTTTACACTCACTTTTTAAAATTTAATGTTCTTCATTTTGTAATAAAACATATATTTTGTTCACTTGTTTGACTTAGAGTTGACATTCTACCATCCTACCAGTTCAGAAAACATTGACAACAAAAAGGAATTAAATATTCGTTTGACGTTTTTGAATTCCTTCATTAGCATCGGCATAATAATCGAACATATTGAGAATCTAGGATATCATATAATTATGAGGGATTGTATCAAGTGTTATTTCTTTTTCACTTGTGAGACTTTGGAATTTTCTGGATGAATTTGCTTGCTATTCTGTACTGCTATTCAGAAAATTTTCACTTCATTCACTTTTCACTATCTTACCAGCTTATTACTGGGTGATGTGGATTCAATCTACCTGCTAAAAAATATTCAGCAGGTGTATTGATCATGTCTTCACCCTCCAACAGATTCTGAAACATAGACATACTTACCGGCGTTCAACAATCGTCATATTCCTTGACCTTAAGGCGGCATTCGATTCCGTCGACCAAGAGGTATTATGGCGATGTTTGACTGTGAAGGGAATGCCGGGAAAATACATTGCAATGATCAAGGCACTCTACTCGAACTCATGCAGCCAGCCAGGTGGGAGCTTACGACGAGTTGTCATCAGAAGTGGTGACAACTAGTAGTGTCCGTCAGGGATGCCCACTGTCCCCGTTTCTATTCGATTTCATCATAGATGTACTGATGGAGTTAACCTTAGCTGACTTCAGCGACTCAGGGATTGACCTGTTACCAGACAATAACGTCGTTGACTTAGAATATGCAGACAGTATTGTCGTCCCTGCTAGGTGAAGACGCTTGCAAAACGCAGAGTTCCCTGAACATCTTGACAGGCAGCAATCTGCGAATGTTTGGCATGCGATTCGCTCGCGAGAGAGTGTTGACCACTTCACTTGTTTGGGAAGTTGCACCAGCCCCAGTGGACAGATTGCTCTCAGCATGGCGGGTACAGAAGGCTTGTTCGGCACATAGCAGTTTAAGCCATCTCTGGCGTAGACGTGATATGTGGCTGACTGTCGACCAACGGAGGTGTGTACTACTCAGCATTTCGCTCTGTGCTCCTTTATGACTGGCTGAGAGACATGGTCATTGAGAGTGGAAGACATGAAAAGGCTGGCTAGCTGTCTTCGATCCTAGGTGTTGGCGTTCTCTCCCCCGTGTTAGGCTGTACAATATGGTAAGTTATATTGAGGTTAGGCTTCGGTGGAGTGCTAGGTAAGGTGGGGAAATCAATCGACGTGTTTGTGAAGCTACACTGACTGAGATTGTTAGGACATATGTTACGCATGCCTAGCCATCATCTGTCGCCTTCCTCGACAATGGGCGATATTAGCTAGCTGACATAGGATCAGTTTGGAAGAGACCGCTACCAGTGGTCAAACGAAAACATGGCCTTATCAGTCAGTGAGATCCACAACAGTTAGTTTAAGCCAGCCACGTAGGAAGGTGTAGACTTCCTTCCTGGTTGGGGTCCTCGGGACGGTAAAGATCAATGGCTGGAGACAATCAGTGATGTGGCTCAAAATCGTTCTCAATGGCTGACTCAGATGCATCCACTCCTTGTGACTTATAATACCCAATAGAACTATATTGTTCTTCGATATTACTATTCTTTTTGGCTCATATCTCTGTTTACTGTCTCTATTTTGCATTTCTTTTAACTTTCTTCTCTTGCTTTATGTGCTACATTGAGTGTGGCAACTCGAAGTGCTGCACATCTGTGCAAAGTTTTTGTTGAAACCAGTCAGTCAGCTGACTATCTTTTCACTCTATAACATTAATGTCCCATTTAAAATACAACAGATTGCAATTAATTCCTCATCAATTATCGTTTACACAGTACATCAAAATTGTATCCAACATGTAGTTAACAACATATTACCAGTTTTATGATGTCTAGACAGGGCAGAAATTGATCACAGAAATGAAGATAAGAATTTTAGGATAAAACAATCTGTCAGTTTTACGTTACCCCTGCAGTCTCGAAGAGCAGAGTGAATTTTGCACTCTGAAACACTTTATTTTTCAAACTAGTGAAATCTCAACATTTACTGCGTAATTTTCAAACAAATAACTTCATTCTCAAACGGCATTATACATAATTATTATTATTATCATCATCATGATTTAACAGAGTGAAGATATCTGGAATTATAGTGAACAGGGTATAATTTTATATTTTGTTTTTATTTTACATAACAAATCACGTTCGAATCATCATCATTCACCAGTGTAAATAAAACGGACATTTTAAAAATGCGTAGAAATATAAATCTATCTAGATTGCTTGACACCAATTTTTCTGTAAATTTCTGCATCCGTCAATAGGGTGTTTAAATATGAAAATGTTCATTCAAGATAAACCTTACCAAGAGTAACCTGTTTGTTGTTGGACAAATTTGACTTACTAAGAACTGTTAATTGGTTATTATTATTCATAACTCTGTATCACTCACTGTTTGTTATATCGAACAAACAGACATAAAAAGGAATTGTATTGATGGAACAGCTGACATTTTCACACAAAGATACATTCATTGACTGGATTATTGTGAATTGGTTTTCATGAAACCCGAACACACTCATCCTAAACCCTTGCGAGACCTGTACGGCATGCAGTATCATTCTGTTGCACAAGCTTTCGCAGCTAACGTTTTGTACAAATATAAGGTTTCCGGGGGGTTTTGTGTTCTCTTATCTAAGTGGTTTAATTGCGAAGCCTTCATTTTCTTTCTAGACAACAACACATGATCCATCAATAATATAAAGTAAATGCTATGATATTTAGACGACTAGAAGTGGGGATGGTTTTTGTGTCTACTTATCATTAGCTTTAGGTACACTTATAATTGTTATATCTCTTCGTGATTGTCATTTATTTGATTGTTTCAAATACACTTTCCTATCCCTAGACTTATCTCAATGCGTTAGAACGTCATTGGGGTTGGCTAATACAATTAACGTATTGTTTCGAAGCCCATATAGAACAAGGAACTCGTTTCCAAGGCTTTTTCAATGATGTTAGACAATGTGAACTTATGCTGACTACAGCATTAGAGGAATTGCGTTCGTATTATGAATCAACTCTGAAGGCGACAACAAGTGAACGAGGTGAAGCACTACTGAAACAATTACAAGTAAGTGTTTCTTACTGTAAATGAATTCATTTTATTTATATAGTTATTGTTCTTTTGGGGGGTGTAAATTTCCTCTGAGGAAGAAAAATAGTAGATACACTATTTTCAATGAGTAATTAAACTGACGTGTTATATGTAGTTCTTTCTGTGTAATAAAGTTGCAGAAAAGTCTGATAAAGGAATACAATAACCAGTGTAAAATATTATGCAGGCTTCTTCGTAGGTCAAAAGTTCCTGCATTCAGTTTTATAATCTAAGGTTTATATTCCATTCTGTATTAATCAGATTGGTTTTCATTTTGCAGTGAGTTTTTATATCTTTAATTAAAGATCGGAATCTAGCAGTTTTCGCCATTATCTTCTGGTGTTTTCTTCTCCGTCCTACTTACAGTTGAGTAACTTTCTAACGTACAGATAACCTTTTCTTTTACTTTGTAAATTGTTTACCCAGCATAGTTGCTTAGGAAAGTTCAGCTATAACTGGCAATCTGAGACATAAAATACACTATGTGAATAATAACAATGATGCAAGATCACAAGAATTCAAGTTAGTCGATTGATTGTATTACACCGTGAACTGTGTGACGTAGCTAATAGTACACGGTCCTGTATTTCCTTGGTCCAGTAGGTGGATATCAGATGCGCCGGTTATATATTAAATTCAGTCATCGCCACTCCATAATGCTTTTATACCAAAATGAATAGCTATAGCCTCGTTGATTACTTGTCCCGCTACGGGTATATACAGTTGGGCATTGAATAAGTGTATATCAGCTGTTAGTTCAATACAATTCCTTACTAAATAAGTTCATTTTATATAACACAGTGGTACAGTACAGTATTAATTACTGGATGAAGTTTCAAGCGCAATTTATCGCTCATAATCATGTCAGTGTATTCACATGACCTGATAACTTGCTTCATATGGCCTTATTTCCAGCTATTTTTTATCTCAATTATCCATTTCAAGGGTAGGTGTTGCGTCATTCCGACTATATATGTTCGGTGTTGATTCGACGAACAAAGATTCAGCGATTACTTCTCCTCTCTCTCTTCACTTCACTATATTAGTTTTGCAAGTGTGAATGCGTTGAAATGGCTGAGTTTTTTAAAAATCTTAACGGGGTCAGTCATTCTAAACCTAGCCAAATTCCTATGTTCTGATAATCTAGGTGTCCGTAATCTACTAGCTTGATTTATGTAATTGAAGTCACAGTCATTACACGGTACTTGGTAAATCGTATTAGTGCAATATTTTGTTTGAAGCATACTCAATTTTCAGTCAGTTGAATAAACTAGTCGAAATTTTACCGGTGAAATTTTTTCTAAGCAGAATTTAATCCTCCATCTCTTTCTTTGCTTCAGGAGCTGTATACTCGAGTAATCGGTCAAGAAGCATTCATTTTCCAATTGGTTGACTTAAGTCAAGAAATTGTGCCACCGATTCCAAATAATATAAATTCACAGGATGACAATACCTCGACACTAATTGGTCGTCGTATACGTGTTCTCTGTTCATTTCAACCGAAAGATTATTTTATAGATAGTCATCAGTATTTTTCTGGTGATATGCTGTCAGTTAATTCTGTTATCAATACAAATAATAAATCAATTGTAAATAGTAGTAGCATTATAGAACCTATATACTGGCCAATCGGTGATGCTACTGGCTATTTTGATAAAGGTGATTTTCTAACAGTATTGGAGAATCCAGAAGATAACAAACTACAAGTACGCTCATTTTGTTCTTATGCCTTTCATTTTGCAAGCAAGAGTGATAATAGTTATTATTATTATTATTATTATTATTATTATTATTATTATTATTATATTCAGCTTATTAGTTCTTTTAGTGTCCGACTGGTGTCAAGTTTGATTTTATTTTATATCTCCCTATGTCTAGATTAGCTGGAGAAAGACCCTAAAATCTATGGTTCACTAAAGAGACGTTTCAACCGCATTAATGAGTGACAGACCAGGTTGAAACAGGGATCCAGTCTCCTTAATTTTTTCATTGGTTCTTCAGATGGTGTTAGCTTGTATATTCTCTGTTATATCAAGTAACTAGCCAGGATTCCTGAAAGTTTTGGAGACGCGTCACTGACAATCCCATATTTTGTAACGTTCAAGCTGATCTTCTAATGATTAGATTGACACTATCCAACTAATGAACACTATTGATTATTGTTGGAAGTTACCAGTTAGTTATACGAATTAGTAGTAAGTAGTGCGATGTGTAACTCATTAATATTATGTTCAACACTATCCGATTTCTGTAGCTTTTTGCCACCACGAGTAGTAGGTGCTATTCACCACTAAGTTAATGGATATGTTCGTATTTTGTTGTCACTTGCTTTATTACGAGGATTTTAGGAAGCTCACCTACTGTTTTAGATACATAGCACATGGGAGGTGTTCGGGTCTCTGTCTTAACACCTTTTTAGGCAAAGGTATTTACAAATTACTGTTAACCAATGCTAAACAGCTCACAGACCATTAGCTCACGTTCATCTCAAACCATCATTCTGCAAGTGTAGCTGGTCTCCATCTTATTCTAAGGTTTCTTTTTCCGACTTAAATACTCCTCAGAAAACAGAAACTTTGTCTGAACCACATTGGTTGTCTGCCGACTGAGATTTTTCATGGTCATTTGGATGACTTTTCGTAGCGTACTTCGAAATGACTCATAATGCCACACGTAGATTCTCTTTCAGTTATCTTGGGGATTCTAAACATTTCTATTTATCTCCATTTGACTGTCTACTCTGACATGGTTATTATGTCTCTTCACTGTAATGTCATCCTGTATCTCTCCACTTCTTTTTTGTGTGGTGTTCTAATTTTTAGCAACTTGAAGTGGTTTACCTTTACTCATATATTTATTCATCTTCCTAATATTTATTGGAATGCATTTCCTAAATGTCCACCAGTTGCTTTGAAAATTGTACGAATTAGAGATAGTTTTTGTTTTCATTTGTTACTATCATGTTTAGTTCTTATTCCCACCCTAATCTTTTTTAATATTATTATTATTATTAATAGGTTCGTACACCTAATGGATCTACTTTGACTGTACCTGTGACATGTTTCTTGCCATGTTGGCCGTGTAATGAAGCGATGGACCGAGCTAAGCGTATTATATCAACCCTACAACACTTTAAAACATGTTGGTCTGAATTGAATCTACGGTTACGTGGACATTTATTAACTGTGGCAATGTCTAAACTTATTGAAACTCCCACTCAGTACGATATTCCTCAACAAATGGATATACGAAAAGTAGGCTTAATTTGGACATATATTTTTTTTTCGTTGTTGTTATCGTGTAACCAGGTATTCAATAATTTTATGTGTAACTGAAACAAATTTTAAGGGATATTACAGTTTTTTATACTTCATCAACTTTATTATAATCACTGAAAGTACATTTCATTCCCCGTCGAATCAATTTCAATGTCTTTCATAACAAATCTTCATTTATTAATGATGTGTTAACTGTTTGCAATGACGGTGAGCTGTTTTTTTTCGACACTTAACTCACTCAAGAACACTAAATTGCATCTTATGTACTTATCATGTGACTAGGGTTGAATAGCTATACTCCAGTGTAGCTCTCCGTCGATGAGCTTATTCCCTTCTACCGTAGAGTTGCTGGCTTATCCCTACAAGAGTAAGGTAAAGTTATTTTCAGTACTTTTTATTGGATTTATAGTTATCGATGGTTCACCTGAAAGATTTAAAGGAAATCCAAATAGGTGGTCAGAAAAATTTTGGGAAGAATCAGTGATACATGAATCTACTTCAGACATTGGCAACCATAGAAACTCGGCTTTTTTAGTCTTCTAAGAAGTCTTGAAGTCAGGGACTCTGAAGATCATCATATGTTTTATATTTCCACAGGGGGAGTCTTTAATATTATTATGAACTTAATGGTTCTGCAGCGTGGAGCGTGTTGTTTGCATGCTAATTGATTTGCAATATCATTGTATTTGAGGTGGCGAATTAATACTGGATCTTAGGTTTTTCTTAACTGTGTTAGATTATGGATCAGAAAAAGGCTTTTGTAAACCTACCATAATACTGTCCCAGTATTACTCAGAAGACACAAAAGACAAGAGTAAGTAGGGGAAATGAGTTGTGTTGAAATTTAGTCCCTTTTCTAATGTATTAGAAATGAGTTGTGTATTGGACAAATAAACTGTATTCATTATCTGACTTTATTAATGTAGATAAGCAAAAACACAGTTTTTGTTTAACGAAGAAATTTTTTTTCACTGTTAATGGGTGAGTGAGTGAGTCACCAGAATAAGAATGTCGATAATTTTTCTTCGCTTAAAATCTCACCTTATATGTAGTCAGTAAAGTTCTACACGTCAAGAAAATTTCCATTTTTTATTTTAGAGTGATTAAATTATAAGTACATACAAATCCCACTTCAAACCCTAATGATTATTCAAAGTTATACTAGTACTTCTAATTGGCTTACTATAATGTATGTGACTTACATCAATAAATAATAATGTTCACTGTTTGCTAGTCTTGTAACATTTCGAGTGAATCCAATGTTTAATGTGGTTAAAGTAAGTTAAAACACGAATGGAGAGTTCATTATCAGTAGAATGGAAGATGTAGTTCTTCCACCTAGACTGTAGGACTCATACTCTTACGACGTAAAAAGTAGCCTAAAGCAGTATGTTTAAGCGTTTTACAAAACTGATATTAGCAATGACAACTCATTACTACTGCCACTATCATAAAATTTAATGCAAATCAAGTGACTGTGTTTACCACTTTTATGTTTTATTCAAAATACTACGACACTGACACATTTTGCCAGTTGTCAGTTGTCACTGTTTTGACTAAAGAGCTGGATTCTTGTAAAACCCAACGTAGCTTCATAATTGGGATTGGTAGAGGACACCTTTTGTATGGAAGATATACACTAGTTCCCAATTATATTCAATGTTTGCATGTGCTTTTTTGTTTGTTTGTTTCACCATGTTTTTCTCAATAAAATTTCACATGGTATTGGTCTGATAAAAGATTTAACATCGTAGTAGGTATTCTTCTCTCTCCTTTTCTCTCTTGTTCTAATGTTTCTGTTTATTTCTTTTTCTCACGAAAGCCTAAATACATATTGTACTTCTTCTTTCTATTCAATATGGTAAACATTTCTTTACATTAAGATGGATAACTGTTCAGAATATATTTTGATATAATCTGATCAATATTCTTATCCCTTTTTTCAAATTAATGAAATAGTAACGGAGTTCATTGTGTGTGTGTGTGTGTGTGTGTGCGTAGGCGTGTTCGTTTTAGCATTGCTAGTTGAATAAGCATTTTACATGCGTATCTGTGTATTAAACTATTACATATAGAAATAACTAATTGATTTTTACCAGTAAATTATAAAAAAGTAACACTTGATAGATTATAAAAGCTACTTCAATAAATATTTGTCTAAAAAACTCATCGTTTCCAAGTGGAGTATAGGGTTTCTACCTCTAAGCTTTGATGTTTCAGTAGCGGTTGAATCGTATTTACGGCGTGGAGTTGCTAACCTACCTGACTCCTAAATTTCCCTCTTCTCCGGGCCTACCAGCAGCTAGTCAAGGTATAGGAGTGTTTTGTCGGCTGGGCATGGGACTCGGACCACGTGCGTGGTTAGCGAATATTCTACCGCTGAACCACCGACCCACATGAATCAATCACAGTTTGATTTCAGTTTGTATTATTATTATTATTATTATTATTATTATTATTATTATTGAGTCAACTTTATTAAATGTGATAGACTATTCATGACGACGCGTTGATAGTGTATAGTTTTAAAAAAAAGCTGCATATTTTCCAGGTGAATGTCAGCTTCCTTAATAGGAGGTATTAATTTATTAGAAATTAATTATTCAGCAATTGTTTTCAATAAATTCTTCTTCAGGCTCTACAATTATAAATCCATTAATTTAAGCATATAATAGCCAGTAAGGGCAAATTAGAATCATATCAGAAATGTATTGGGGAACAAGTATAAGTAAGATGGGATGGAACAATAGTCAGTTCGTTTTGAATATGCTTGGTCAATGAGAACATTATATATATAATACTGGTTTCGAGGGTGAGTGTAATCAGTGGTGTGCGAGGCAATATGAATACTACAGAAAATAAACCAACGAATGGTGTGGACTAGACATAAGTTCAAGGTTGAAAATAACGACAGTAATAATGATTGTAAAATAATAACGATGATGTGGTGTAAACTTAAAAGTACTATTGGTGAATAATCGTCAAATCTTAATAATAATAATAATCATAAATTAAGTGAAGTGGAATGGACAGGATTTTGTAAATACGATAACAAGTTAGAAATATGAATAATATTCAGTGATGTCTTCAAAAAAGTAAAATAGTAGATGGAACAAATCACATGACGCTATATACTAATGATTGGCTGATATGAGTGGTTGAGTACCAACCACAGCAACCAGTAGTGCTTTCTAACCAGATTAAAGCTATCCAAAAACACTGGACAGTCGTTTTGCTCGTTCGGGGCCGAGCTCATCAGTGGTGCATCAGATTTAACTCAGCTCAAAGGGCCAAATCACATTTAGCTATTTACAAATGTGTGTTGTTTCTCCTTACCAACTGTTAATCGCAATAAGGGTATGGTATTGATCAGAACTTTTCTTGGCAAAATTTTCGCCGCATAAATACACCACTCATTTCATTTCATTTCATTTGAATGCATATTTTTTTCACAGGATTAGCACATCTTGATACTGGCTACTTTTACTATGCATGTCTCATGGTAAGATGTACCACTTATTAGTAAGAGTATCAACCGTAATAACAATCATAATTTAAGTTGTAATGATTGGGTTCAGTTCACCAATTCAAACTGAAAACAACATCAATAGCATACTACTACTACTATATTAATGATTATTGCAACCACATGATAATAGTGTATGTAGTATGTATGTATGTATGTGTGTGTGTGTTTAGAAGGCGGTTATGCGCAGAACCTATTGATAGGTAAATAGGCTGAAGTATTTTTAAGCTCATACTTAATGCACAAGCACACACGCATTCATGTTGTTTATCCAACTGTGACATTTAGAAAAGAAAGTATTGTAGTTCACTGATAAGTGAATAGAATTATACTCTAGAAATGCACTTCTGTGTTCTCTCCTTTCTTTCCCTCCTAACATAAAACAATCAGTATTAAAACATAATATTTTTTTTCTATAAAAGAAGAATGGATTTTGTGTCATTAAACTTTTCACTTTTTGGCTTTTACTTACTGGCTTTATGAGTACGTGTTTGTGTGTTTGGTGAAACGGCATAGCGGTAAGACATTCGGAATAATATTTGTCAGTGTGTTTGTGATCAATTAAGAGTTAGAATAAGCATATTGACTGACAAACCCTAAGCGCTAATCGACATTTACCGATCAACTTTACACCTCGGTAACTCAACACAAATTTGGTGTTTAATAGTGTGGTTCACTTGTTGAAAAATCTGATATAGTTTTACTGGTAACGTTTTCCACTGCGAATCTGAGAGACACATGTTTAAGTCACTGAAGAAGTTGCGAATGTACTGTTGATTGTTAATAAGAAAGGGATATATGTCGGAGAGGGGCTACCTGTCTTCTGGTATCAAACTAAAAGTTTTCACTATTAAAGCTGAAAGTAAGTGGGTAGTGTTAACAGTAGCGTAATTGTACAGCACCTCAAGATTGGCATATTTGTGAGAAGGTTTAAGTTTGACGGCATAGAATTATACTCTGTTGAGTATTTTTAAGCTTATCAATCAAGTAAGCATCGTGTAGTTTCTAATCCCTCTTCCTTCTTGGATTAGATCAGCTTCTGATAAAAAAAAACACCTTGGTATCAAAACGAAGTTTACCAAAGAAGGTTCGTGATCACACTCCTACCTCTTAACTCTTGATTAACTTCATATATATTCCTATGAAAAGTGCAAATACATTACGCGATTCAGACAAATTATCTCTTCTTATTGCTTTGTCTAAAAAAAATGCCGCAGAAATGTTTGACTCCTCAAAAGCACATACACCCGACCAATATCTTTTATTCTGTGCTATTTTTTTTTTACATCTTTTGCTTTCCAGGTGATTTATCGTGATGCTGAAAGGTATTGCTTAGAACTCCAACTAGCCAATGTACCTCCTTCAGAAGTGGAAAACTTTAAGCAACATTTTGTACTGTTTCAAAATAATTGTATTGAACAATTAAATAATGTCCCAACAACTAATAGTAATGATGATAATAATAAGGGATTACAAATTCAGTCCTCTGAGCTGTATACAATTACTGATGAATTGAGAACAATATTGAACACACTGACAGAACGTCTGAGAGAATCCAGTTCTTTACCTTTACCAGGCAGATCAACCGATATAGAGGCGCGCATTAAAGATCATAAGGTTAGTATTTCACCATTCCGTGTCAACACAAACTACTTTTTTGTTTCTGAAGCTTATTTGGTTGATAATCATCAATTATTAGCAAAGCAGCTGAGAAGTACTCTTGAATAGCTTGCTATCACCTCCATATTGAATTATGCCATTAGCTTTTACCACAAAATCAAACACAGATGAGGTCGCTCGTATTGATAAGAAGTATCGAATGCATTTAAACAGCGAGTCAGTCTGCGTACTTAGGTAAAAGCAAAGCAACATGTATACAGTACAATACAGTAAAGCTCTGAAGGCAAGCTGTTGAAGTTTGTCGACTAGTTGACGTAGGACCTAGCAGTATTAAGTGGCACTCCACGTTGTCACACCTTATTTCTGTATATCATTTAGGGGATAGTAAAAATGGGAATGAAGAAATAAGGGTATTCATAGAATTCTTCACCCTTAAAGTTATCCAAGATGTTATACAGGTAATTAAATTTCATTTCCTTACATATTATACCGCGTTGTAATTCCTCTATCGCTTCCATCAATGTACTTTATGAATATGCATTTGATTTAAGCATACAGCATCATCAGTAGAAGTTTCCAGCTGGCATGCTAACAGATAGTGCTATTTCAAGTCATCAGTTGATAAGAACAGCGTCAACAATAGAGCGTTAATAGAACCTCTTAGATAGTAACATTTAGCTTTGATACACCGGTAAAAGATATGGGAAGTAAAAGTGCAGTATATTCATCTCACTTCTGTTGAACAATTTTTGAAAAAATAAAACAATGTGTAATCAGTTATAAGATATTTTTGCATGCCTAAATAACAAATAAAATATGTACTTTTCTCATTCCATGTTGTTCTTTTGTCTTTATGTACTATATAGTACCATGTCCTTGTATTATTATTTAGGTGAGAAGAATAGTTATTAAATATGAAGTATTTATACAGATTATATTTATCCACCGGATTATTTCTTTCAAACATTGATTTAGTGTGTTAAGACAATTATCTCACGTACAATACAGAAGTTAGGGATTAGGTACTGTGTCGTCTATGATGAAATTAGTTATTGAGATTATGACCCATCATTGGATAATGCAGTCGAAGCATATATTACTAATACCTCAGAGTTACATGTCTTGTCGCCGAACGTTATACAAAGGAAAAGTAGGTCGCTCAAGCAGCTGTAGGGTGTTTTGAACTGATTCACTTCAGATTAGTACGGCCGGACACGAGCGGAATGACTGCCCGGTAAGCACCTCTATCTGGTTTTCATGATCTACTAGCTGACATGAGTGGTTTTCAGCTAGTTACACCATTCAATAATGTATACCATTATGTTATTTTGAGTAAATATTCCTTAAATTTCCGAATAATCAGTGTTATAGAAATTATATAGTTGAGTGGTAGTTACTCACAACGTTGGGTTTTACCAAACTATCACCTCCATCTGACACTAAATCCATCTAACTTGTTTGTTATTATTTATTCTTTTTCCCTACCTTCTATTGCGAACTGTGACGATTTGCATTGTCGTATCTTTTTCTGAGAGGTATATGTCTGCCTGCACAAAGTTTTCATTGATGATATGGGATTTTTTTTCCTGCATTCTCATTTATCGTTTAACTTAGTATTCCATAATGAAAGACAACTATTTTAAGAGTGACATTTCTCGGCATGCATGCGTTTCTAACATCCTCTTTTATCGACTGTTGATTTTTATGTCCATAATAGTAACTTACTTTACACACCCTTTTTTTAAATATATCACTTTAGGAATGGTCTCACGCCTTAGCTCGTGTTTTGGCACAATGTACTGAATTGGAACAGCACCTTAATCAGTCACTGGTGGCAAATGAACACGATAAACCTTCTAATGGATTATCGGATAGCATACTGAGTACTAGTCTGTTTGCCTTACACAGAGCAGCTAGCGAATTAGCTTTAACAGGTCATGAGTTCGGCTGTCGTTTAGCGGATGCTGATGCATGGATTGCTCGCTTAGAACAGACGGATCAAATGTTGATGGATTGTGAACTATGCTTATTAGGATGCGCTGTACGTGTACATGGACTTTTGCAACTAGATGATCCGAACACTGATCCAAGCAGTTCTACAGATCCAGATGGTCTTCGTGTCGCTGTAGTTGAAAGAGCTCACAGAGATTTAAAGGTAAACTTTGTTATTCTTTTTTTGTTTGTTATTATTGTAATAACAGTGTAAATTGTCACAACAATTTCACTTTTTTATCCACTTTTTCGTATAATAAGGTGGAAATTTCACGCATCATAGGAACAGAGATTATTGAAGATATAGATTCTCTTTGTGTTGTGCATTCATTTAATCAGGAATTGTACAGTCTTTTTCAGGAGTTAATGATCTGCAGAAATCACTACTTTTTTGTAATTCTAATTGAGCTCATTAATTTGAAATACTCGTCGGAAATCTAGTTAGTTAACATTAAATATTGACAAAATAATTATAAGGTTGAGTATACATTTTATATTTAGCAACCAACTACAAATATTTGTGAACTCAGCAATCATATGCATATTCAGACACTGAATCCAGTTTAGGGATTTACCTGCTATCGGGGGACAGCCTCGTTGATTTAGAGTAAGCAGTTGATATCATCGTTCTAAGTGAAGACAATGAACACCTGAAGCCGAGGTTTTAATTTGTTTGCCATGCAATTCACCCCTGTCGAATTTAAGATGATGCTGGAGGACTGGTCTGCACCGGATTAATAGTTTAAAGATCGGGAGTGAAATGGTTGAAATTGTTGATTACGCTACTTACTTAGGAAGTTACGTCAGCTGTAATCGACTAATTGCTGACGACATCTCAGCAGGAATACAAAATTCTTGTATTGCATTTGCCAACTTGTGCCATTCATTTCCTTATATGAATGCACGCAGACAACTGCGAGCACCAGATTGACTTGACAAATGTACAGACGAAATTCGAAAAATACTAGGGAATTTCTGGGAGCCTGGTACTCAGATCAATCTGAAATCGACAGATACATTAACACCAAGATAATCAATACTAATACAAGTTATCTTACGTTTGAGAAAATCTCCAGGAACAACCAATCACGTTCAAGCCCACCAGGAGAGATGGCTAATAAAATCATGGGGTGTTCTAAAACGTCACGTCAGGTAGAAATATGCATCGAGAGTGTTGTCCCAAAAGACAATGAAAACTTTTAAATTAAATCATACGGCTAATAGAACACTACACTAATAGTCAGTCATGTGTTAACAGCTTGGGAAATGACCTATCTGCCGAGACCCTAGATGGGTAGGCACTGTCTGTTTGGAATTCAAGTACCTAAGCCAATCATCCACACTTTCTTAAGCACACGATCAAGACAGGATATTGTTCCAGCCGAAGAGGTCACACTGAACCCTTTTTCAATTTTATTTATCAGTTTATGTGTTGAGAAATTTATCTGATTTCCCTTGTCTTAAATGCTATTGAAGCGTTCACCTATGAACAGTCCAAAGTGGTTCGAACTGATCCACCAGAATTTTAAAGCTAACTGAATCCATAAACGATTGCTGTGTTCATTGTTTTATAGGTAAATAACTTGTATGCTTTAATTAACAAACATATATCTATCATTATAATTATTAATATTATGTTCATCACCAGTTATCACTATTACTAATACTACTGTAGTCCGTAGCCGAACGTCTCCCACAAATCCGATCGGACTTGGATTCGCTTAGTCAACAGTTAACTCGGTTTATGGCCTCCAGTGGAACCTACGAAGATACACTTAGCCGTGACCCTAATTCCTGTGAAAACTCAAATTTAATAAAGTTGAATCTGTCACTACCTGCAGATAATCACCACTTAGAAGCGAATCTTGCCCACTCTGAACATCGTTTAGCAGAGGCAACTAAAGAAGTTGAACAAGAGTAAGTTAACAATGAATTAAATATTTTTATTTATATCCTTTCTTTTGGTTCTACAACAGTAGTTAATTGGGTGTAATGAAAATTTTAAGAATTAAAAGTTACTGATCACACTCATCGTGGAAATGAAATGTGAACAGTCTACAAAACAAAGGGCGGTTTGTGATTACCGTTGGTGATATAAGGAAATTCTTTTCTAGATAGCATGTTTGCAATCTCTCAAACTCAAGCTTATCGTTCACAACTTTCTTCAACTTTATCTCTGCTCTTCATTTCAAAAACTCATTGTGCGCGTAAACTAATTGCGTAAAAGTCGCAATTGGAAAGTCTGCTTCAACAACACTGTCGAATGTCAAGTTTAATCACGAGCTGACTTTATTTAGAGAGCTGTTAAAAATCAAAGAATACCGCTTCTTTGTAGTTTGGGGCTCTTCAGTAGTACGCAGCCATGACCCCGTCAGGGATCGAACCCGGAACCTTGTTGATCACTCAACTACTGGGGTGGAATCCAATGGTGGACTTGCCACATTTAGCGCAATATCGAATATGGTATGAAAATATAAGAAATAAGAAATTCTGGTTAAAATTAGATGTCTATAGGACTTTATCTTCCGGTTTTCATGGTGTATAGAAGACAAGAGAACCAATTGTAGAGCTCTGAAATACCACCATATATTCAGTTGCTACTCTGAGTGGATGCCTAAGATCACCACTAATGAAGTGTTACATTCATCTGCTTATTAAACTATGTTTATAATTTCAAATGTTCATTATTTGGTTGTGGTGAAGAGAATATATCTACCCACAGGATTAGGCATTTACCGAGGTAGTTGCAGTAGATGGTATAAAAATCCTACGAGGTCCTATAATGGAGTATCTGCTGTGTCGTAGACATTCCTTAGATAGTGCTCAGTGCTTAACACCTGTCGAAAGACAGTAGAACAAGAAAATGTGAGTCATGATTTATCAATTTGATAAATTCTTGTTTCACATCTGACAGTCCAAGTGATGAATTCGTTAGCTCATGATGAAATCCTGTAACCAATCAAATCCCTACAAACCAACACTTGAAAACCAATGAGATGCTCACTAGCGACTTGCCCTATTCAGGTGGGTAGTCACCTGGGGTTCTAGTGAGAAGTCGTGACCAGTAGGGTGCAGCAGGTCGGGCGTGAGGACAAATACTCGCCGAAGACATTGGCTAGGGGTCGCGCTATGTCGTGAATTGGCAGAAGTTAGAATTCATGGACCATTGGATCGGGTCCCAGTGGCTTAATGGTATACGAGCTCGCCTTGTAACCAGAAGGTCCTGGGTTCGAATCCCGGTGGGTGCGTACTGCTGAAGAGTCCCAAACTAGGACGAAACAGCTGTCCAGTACTCCCAGGTTTTCCAATGGTTCTCTAACTGATGTCAGCTCATGATGAAATCCTGTAACCAATCAAATCCCTACAAACCAACACTTGAAAACCAATGAGATGCTCACTAGCGACTTGCCCTATTCAGGTGGGTAGTCACCTGGGGTTCTAGTGAGAAGTCGTGACCAGTAGGGTGCAGCAGGTCGGGCGTGAGGACAAATACTCGCCGAAGACATTGGCTAGGGGTCGCGCTATGTCGTGAATTGGCAGAAGTTAGAATTCATGGACCATTGGATCGGGTCCCAGTGGCTTAATGGTATACGAGCTCGCCTTGTAACCAGAAGGTCCTGGGTTCGAATCCCGGTGGGTGCGTACTGCTGAAGAGTCCCAAACTAGGACGAAACAGCTGTCCAGTACTCCCAGGTTTTCCAATGGTTCTCTAACTGATGTCAGCTCATGATGAAATCCTGTAACCAATCAAATCCCTACAAACCAACACTTGAAAACCAATGAGATGCTCACTAGCGACTTGCCCTATTCAGGTGGGTAGTCACCTGGGGTTCTAGTGAGAAGTCGTGACCAGTAGGGTGCAGCAGGTCGGGCGTGAGGACAAATACTCGCCGAAGACATTGGCTAGGGGTCGCGCTATGTCGTGAATTGGCAGAAGTTAGAATTCATGGACCATTGGATCGGGTCCCAGTGGCTTAATGGTATACGAGCTCGCCTTGTAACCAGAAGGTCCTGGGTTCGAATCCCGGTGGGTGCGTACTGCTGAAGAGTCCCAAACTAGGACGAAACAGCTGTCCAGTACTCCCAGGTTTTCCAATGGTTCTCTAACTGATGTCAGCTCATGATGAAATCCTGTAACCAATCAAATCCCTACAAACCAACACTTGAAAACCAATGAGATGCTCACTAGCGACTTGCCCTATTCAGGTGGGTAGTCACCTGGGGTTCTAGTGAGAAGTCGTGACCAGTAGGGTGCAGCAGGTCGGGCGTGAGGACAAATACTCGCCGAAGACATTGGCTAGGGGTCGCGCTATGTCGTGAATTGGCAGAAGTTAGAATTCATGGACCATTGGATCGGGTCCCAGTGGCTTAATGGTATACGAGCTCGCCTTGTAACCAGAAGGTCCTGGGTTCGAATCCCGGTGGGTGCGTACTGCTGAAGAGTCCCAAACTAGGACGAAACAGCTGTCCAGTACTCCCAGGTTTTCCAATGGTTCTCTAACTGATGTCAGCTCATGATGAAATCCTGTAACCAATCAAATCCCTACAAACCAACACTTGAAAACCAATGAGATGCTCACTAGCGACTTGCCCTATTCAGGTGGGTAGTCACCTGGGGTTCTAGTGAGAAGTCGTGACCAGTAGGGTGCAGCAGGTCGGGCGTGAGGACAAATACTCGCCGAAGACATTGGCTAGGGGTCGCGCTATGTCGTGAATTGGCAGAAGTTAGAATTCATGGACCATTGGATCGGGTCCCAGTGGCTTAATGGTATACGAGCTCGCCTTGTAACCAGAAGGTCCTGGGTTCGAATCCCGGTGGGTGCGTACTGCTGAAGAGTCCCAAACTAGGACGAAACAGCTGTCCAGTACTCCCAGGTTTTCCAATGGTTCTCTAACTGATGTCAGCTCATGATGAAATCCTGTAACCAATCAAATCCCTACAAACCAACACTTGAAAACCAATGAGATGCTCACTAGCGACTTGCCCTATTCAGGTGGGTAGTCACCTGGGGTTCTAGTGAGAAGTCGTGACCAGTAGGGTGCAGCAGGTCGGGCGTGAGGACAAATACTCGCCGAAGACATTGGCTAGGGGTCGCGCTATGTCGTGAATTGGCAGAAGTTAGAATTCATGGACCATTGGATCGGGTCCCAGTGGCTTAATGGTATACGAGCTCGCCTTGTAACCAGAAGGTCCTGGGTTCGAATCCCGGTGGGTGCGTACTGCTGAAGAGTCCCAAACTAGGACGAAACAGCTGTCCAGTACTCCCAGGTTTTCCAATGGTTCTCTAACTGATGTCAGCTCATGATGAAATCCTGTAACCAATCAAATCCCTACAAACCAACACTTGAAAACCAATGAGATGCTCACTAGCGACTTGCCCTATTCAGGTGGGTAGTCACCTGGGGTTCTAGTGAGAAGTCGTGACCAGTAGGGTGCAGCAGGTCGGGCGTGAGGACAAATACTCGCCGAAGACATTGGCTAGGGGTCGCGCTATGTCGTGAATTGGCAGAAGTTAGAATTCATGGACCATTGGATCGGGTCCCAGTGGCTTAATGGTATACGAGCTCGCCTTGTAACCAGAAGGTCCTGGGTTCGAATCCCGGTGGGTGCGTACTGCTGAAGAGTCCCAAACTAGGACGAAACAGCTGTCCAGTACTCCCAGGTTTTCCAATGGTTCTCTAACTGATGTCAGCTCATGATGAAATCCTGTAACCAATCAAATCCCTACAAACCAACACTTGAAAACCAATGAGATGCTCACTAGCGACTTGCCCTATTCAGGTGGGTAGTCACCTGGGGTTCTAGTGAGAAGTCGTGACCAGTAGGGTGCAGCAGGTCGGGCGTGAGGACAAATACTCGCCGAAGACATTGGCTAGGGGTCGCGCTATGTCGTGAATTGGCAGAAGTTAGAATTCATGGACCATTGGATCGGGTCCCAGTGGCTTAATGGTATACGAGCTCGCCTTGTAACCAGAAGGTCCTGGGTTCGAATCCCGGTGGGTGCGTACTGCTGAAGAGTCCCAAACTAGGACGAAACAGCTGTCCAGTACTCCCAGGTTTTCCAATGGTTCTCTAACTGATGTCAGCTCATGATGAAATCCTGTAACCAATCAAATCCCTACAAACCAACACTGGAAAATTCGTTATTTCTTACCTAATCGAAATTCTGCTTTCTTTACTTTCGTTTTCCTCCTTAAATAGCAACTGCCTTGGTCATCATTTTATTATTATCATAATTATTTCAATGATCCTCTGGAATCCTCACAAACCCGTCAAATGATTATCATCAATCTTAGCATTCCCATGTTCTGCATTTTACGGTACTTACGATCAGCTACCTATATCTGTGACTGGTAGTCCATTTTTACTTTCTATGAAGCAAACTGCCGACCAGAGGGGGCACGCTTAAATAGCGTGATTATCTGTCCAGTGGATAAGAGAATTATACGAACTAAATAATTACAAGGGCGTTTTATTTTCAGGCTAGGTGGGCAGGAGTATTCCATGTCACTCATTATTGTTGTTATCTGTGGATAAACGCCTCTCATTGGACAGTTTTACCTAATTCTTCATTGGCTGTTAGAGAGCGGAGACAAGGGGGTGAGGAAAAAAAGGTGACACATCATCTCACACCCCTGAAAAATAAATTTAATACACAGAATGAAATGTCTAGGCAGTGTGTGAAGATCTGCGAATACAAAAACAATACTGTTTTGTTTTTCATCTATCGAGAAATACAAAAACATTCTTAATGAGATCTGAACTTTTTCCCTATACTCTTCTTTCTATTAAACCTATAGGGCACGACACATTAGTCATACGATGATGACTAAATAAATTCCAGTTTGCGTTATAATAATAATAATTTTACACTTAGTGAATAATTTTTACAAATCATGTTGATAAACAGTTCATAAATAGATTTCTTGTTTTACGTGGGTTGGTTCCTTTCTTTAATTATGAAAGTTTTAAATTCTGTTACACAATTTCATACTCGTATATGTTTAATTATATCTTGCCTAAATACAAACATCATATCCTCAGCAAAAGCTGAATACGTCAGGGCTTCTCAGCCGCTTGTTTCTTATGCGATTTCAGTCACAGGCATACACATGCATAAACTTATGTATAGTCAGGGTCACTGCAAGTATTCCAGTGGGGGAGCCAGCACTCTTTCGATGGCCCTCTACACCAGTAACTTATAACCAGATTTTGTACTCATTTCTGTATCTGGTTTGATGTCAGGTGATGTAGTGCCTCCTTATGTTTGAAATTAGTGCTCACTGGGAACAGATTTGTATTGTGAATAACCCTTGTCACAGTCCGCTTGCACAGAACTCCATGGATTCCCATAATTTAATTTTCGAACTGGCTCAGTTTTCCTACTGGATCATCATCCCAGTATCTTAGCCTTTTATATTTGGCTGAAAACTAGACAGTTACTGATGCAATTGATCGTTTACTTCAACCGAGAGCATTAGTGTAGCATCTAATATACAACTGCTTGAGGCCAATCATACATGGAGTGTTTAGTGATAGAGTCTGTTCTACTTCGTCCATACAGAAGAACCGGCTTTGGTCACCATAGAGAAATGTACGACTTTTGGAACTGAACTTTGCTAATCCGTCATCATTTGAACGCAAAGCAGAATACCTGGTTTGTTATTCATTTGCACCCTCAGATCCCCAATTTGATGTAAACGACTTGCATTAAATAAATAAGCTATTTCTAAGTTATTCGAAAGTATATGCATTTTTTGTAATTAATATATAACTTTCCTTAACATTTGTGTTTGTGTGTCTTTAACAGACTTAAAGCATTCGGTGAGTCGTTAGTACGTTTCTCAAATTATCAAAAGTTATCCAGTCAACTTATTTTATGGCTAAGTGAATTTGCTGGTCGTATGCGATCATTCGGTGAAACGACTCAGTCACTGGGATTGAAGTCTTCCAGTACAAATACCGTTTCTGTACAAAATCCTAATTTGTTAAAAGAAGTTCTTAAACAATCAGATGATTTATTAACTGACTTACAAGAACACTCTGACGTTATTGAACAACTGAACAAAGAAGTAGCCCAATTGATAGCTTCTTTAACTGTAAGTTCTTTAAACAAACTAATAGATCGATCTGATATCATATTATTGCACTAAAATGTATTTGCTGTTCTTCCCCTATAAAGTCTATCAATTTTCCATCATGCATTTATTCCCCTTGATGAATTTGAATAAAGCAAGAACGAAAGTGGTTTGTGCAGAATAATATGGTACCATCATTTATTTCGTAGGCTTCTCATCAGCTGCTTACAGCCTAAATACATAATGAGGTTTGCGTTTCTGTACGCAAACCTCATTATGTATTTAGGCTGTAAGCAGCTGATGAGAAGCCTACGAAATAAATGATGGTACCATATTATTCTGCACAAACCACTTTCGTTCTTGCTTTATTCAAATTTTCCATCAGTATCCATCCCAACATTCTATGTATTAGTCAATTTAATCTTGAAGTAATGAGTTATGATTTGAGGTGAAATTAGTTTCCAGGTATCAGGACGATTCGACGTATCTTCATTCATCCAAATCCAGTGCTAACTCAGTTTCGCCAATAAGTCCTAAAGTGTACTGAGCAGAATTTTGTTGTTGTTGACAGAGCCTTGAATGACTTACATCTTTAGAGAATGTGAATGTGTTTGATTAGTTGTCATCAGCTGTTCTGGCAATGATAGATAACTACTTAACCGAATCCGATTACTCATTTTTCGGTGAGTAGGCATTAAGTTTAGTTTAAAGAAATTAATTATTTAAAGAAGAGGAATTGGCGTAAATTTTCAAAGTGGTTATAGGAATGGAGAATTGTGATATTATGATCAGGATACCACTGATTATCAGCCATATAGCCTAGAGTCTGATCATTAATATCTTGTGATACTGAATTCACTGCATGTCTCAGATCGATATTCACTGACTTCTTTCTGTCCAGTGCTGTGTGTAAGGGATTCAGCTATGTGTGGATAACCAATTCTTACATTCAATTCAAATTTGTCTTTGAGGTGCTGTAACAGAATGTTGTCGTATTTCAGTTAAGTAGTAAGTTTGTGCGCAATTCGTTTCAGCTATGCAGCAAACTGATCGTGAATTTACTTGCTTAAAATATAACAGAGATTAGTAAGAACTTCCAATACCAACTTTGTTCAAAACTGATTATTCTGAAGTATTAACTTGTAAATAATTTCTGAGAAATAAATTGCTAAAACCAGGTGATTTTTTATGGTTTGTGGGTGGGAAAATAATTTGACATCAATATGTCTACCATTTTTAGTTCTGCTTTATATGCTCATCGATTTACAGAAGTAAAATTTTTTGTAGATAGAATCTGAGTTGACATGAAAGGAAACGGAAAGTGTTAGATTCATTTCCTTTTGTATAAAAAGGGATTTTAGCTACCCGACTTTTGGATTAAAGGATGATACTTCCTTTTAGAAAGATATATAATTGACGAGTTGTAAATAGAATGGAGTGCGTCGGTGGCACAGAGGTAGAATGCTCGTGAGCTACTCACGTAGTCCGTGGTTCGATCCGCGGCCGCACTCCTAAACCTCACTTAGTTGGTAATAAGTTGGACAAAGAGGGAAGGTTAGGCATGAGATTAGCAATCCCACCTCGTAAATAATAAAACCACTGCTACCGAAACTTCAAAGCACTAGCTTCAAAGCTTATGCTGCAAGGAATAAAATAAAATAAATAAATAAGTAGAATGGAGATTACCTTGTCTACCTCTGTTTTTCCCATAAAATCGCTTTCATAAATCAGAATGAATATATTTTTAGCAATTTTCTTTGATTACTTTGTAGAACTATGCCCAGCAAACTCAAAATTATCGTGAATTAGTTGAGAGTACATTTCAAAAATCTGGTGGTTCAAGAGATTATCAATGGTCACCAGGCTACGGCTTATTTGATATGGGTAGAATACTGCAGACAACTGATCAGTTAAACACTCAATTTAACACACATTCTCGTCAAATATATGATATCGTGAATTGTTTGAATAGAGTAAGTTTTATTTTGTGCCTGATTTTTACACCTCAATTGACAAGGTGATTTTTTGATATCAGAAACTAAGAAACATATTTCACTTCTTTAACAGGTAAATGTAATGATGATGGTACTTGATAGCCCGGGTATTTCAAAGTCGAGTTGAGTTTTTTTTTCCCCGAAAAACATCAGTTCTGCTTATGTTAATTAAATTTCCATTGGATTTTTTTTGCTCTGTAACTTCACGATGATATTTCAATCACGTGGTTTACATTCCTATTAATCTAACTTAATTCTGTACAAATAACTATTACAGGAGATTCAGGACTCTTCATGATGCTCAGTGACTGGCATCTCAGGCCTATCTGATAAGCGCACAAATTATGCACTTTTCAAGTTGAAATACGAAAGTTACCAATGCGATCTTTTACACTGGTGTCTATAAAACAAAGCCTACACTATTATGAAGGCTTTCCAATAATCCTGATTTGATTACTTTTCTTCAGTTTGTAACAAGGTGCGAATTTCCAAGGTAGATCATTTAGGTGGCACATTTTCTTTCATAATAATTTATTCAGATTACCACATTCAAGGTTAGAGTTGCTTATGTGACTTTTCTAAACTTCTGAATAGAAACAATGAAATTTTACTCAACAACCACTTGAATTTATGTGCAGTTGATAGTCAGACACATTTATCGTTTGAAAGTTAATGGTACTACCGGATTTCCTAAACATTTTGGGTTAGGATTCAAATCCGTGACCAACTGGCTTTAAGTTAATTGCTTAAACTAATGAACTACAGTTCAACTAAACGTTGTAAGTGTTAAATAATAATCATACCCCGCCCCATACTGATTTGTCTTGATACACTCTGTTTTATAATTTTTTTCTTGTTATTTCAAATTTTTTAGCTTTTAAGATCCGAAGAACCTACACTTCTGAATAATTTATCTGGTCCAAGTTTCGTCAAATCTTATCGTGAATTGTATACAGGAGTATGGCCTAAGGAGTTAAATAATCGTTTAAATGAGGCTGAATCATCTCCATTCATGCCTGTTATACAATCGAAGTATCTGGAGAATAGAAAACAACCTACTATAACAGAAGACTCAAATGAAAACTTTGTTGAGGAATTAGGCCTCAAGTGGGGTGTCCATCTTAGCGGCGTTTATAATCTACCTATATGTATGCTGCCAACAGGTTGGGAAGCAGCCACGTTGTCTACAATATCTAAGGCACATGAATTATATGGATCGAAAATATTTCAGGCCACTGGTTCATGGTTTGTAACCCAACTTGCTGGTGAGAATGAAACACATGGACTTGGTGAAACTCTTTGTATTGGAGATGCACTACGTTGTGGATTGATTGATCTCGTTACAAAAACTTGTCGTCAAAACCGATGTTCACTTGCTATATCATTGTCTGAGGGTGTAGAACGTGGTTGGCTAACTGCCTACTCTGTGCAAGCTCTCAACAAGTGCATAAAAATTGGAGACTATGCTGCACCTGTAACTGATTTCTTGATTACTTCTGTGCGTAACTTTAACAATCGGTATATTGACCCTAAAACCGGTGTGGTAATGCCCTATGGTAAAAAGATTGTCGATTTATATGCAGATGGATTCATAAATGATGCAGATTTTCATCATTTAGCCGCAATTCTTTCCAGTGGTATTTGTGTAGAATTTCGAGATTGTCACATTGCATGGTGTGAAGCATTTAATGTAAATGAAGCAAACGCCTATTTGAAACCTTGTCTGTCTGACTGGTTAGCTGCTGGTGCCTATAATCCATTCACACGACGTCTACGTGTTAATATTCTTAAGTCTGAACAAAGTATTGGCAATGGCAAACATAGTAAGCGGTTGAATAATTCTTTTCTGTTTATTGAAAGCGAAATGACAATCAAAGATGCAATTAAGAATGGCCTTTTGAATCCTAATGTCCCAGAAGTTGTTGTTCCCATTGGAAATCAGCAAGGCGGTTACTATAGTGATTCCTATAAACGTATCAGTCTTTCCGAAGCTATTCAAATGGGTCTAATTGATGATGTTACTGGTTGCTGGCTTGGATCAGGTTCGTCTTCTGGTCGTCTGAAAGTTGGAGTAGAAGTGGCTCAGGCAGCAGGTCTTTTAGCTAGAGCTCCTTGTCTAGCAGAACTTGTCTTGTCCGGTTTGATTTCATTCAGCACTCCAAATATGAGCGAGACACATCCTAATAACAAAATAGGCATTCTTGATGCACATAACAGCCAATATCTATTGTTTCCTGAAGCAATTGAACGTGGATTGGTTATTGGAGACCAACCAGCAATAATGCTAATGCATTCTAACCAAGCTTTGAGCTTAATTGAAGCATTGAACATGAATATCATGACGCCATCTGGATTTATAACTTTAGAAGATAAGGCTCCGATGAATTTATGGGATGCAGTCAATAGTAATCATATTCGACTTATTTATACTAAAGCATATCCACCTCCAGTTGGTGTACTCGCTAGCTTGGAGTCAGTTCAGAAATCAAATCAAATGTCTCAACAGCATCCAATAATACGAGCTATTTGTACAGGTTTAATTGATTCGTCAAAAGAAGAAATTGTTTTACCCAATAGCGAAGCACGTCAACATGGTCAAAATTATTCACAACAACGTATTGCTTTAAGAAAATCAGCAAAGCACTCAGCATTGTGTGATTTACATTCTATACAGTTATTAACTCAAGGTTGTGGATTATTCAATACAGATGGGCATGAACTGACTGGATTGGATGCACTTAGTGCTGGATGGTTTAAACCGTGTGAAAATTCTCAAGATAATCCTAATGTATATGGGCAAATAACGGATCCAATTACCGGAGCTTCTATGATGCTAATGTCTAAAGTTAAAACAATGAAAAATATTGATATAACACCATCTGGTGCTCAACTGATATTGGGCTTATCAACCAATCGTCCTTCTTTAGCCTATTTAGTCAACCAAAGTTTTATAACGCGTTTAGGTTGGCTTGGTCCAGGTTTACATGATGATAATTTATTGCACAGGACAACAAATGGTTCATGGTTTAAGCATATATGTCGATCGGATGATATTGTAGCTGTTATTGATCCGATTAGTAAACGCAAAGTAACCCAAGCTGAAGCAGTTCGTCGTGATCTATTGGATATGGAGACTGGTGTATTCCGAGATCCTGTTCTTAATCAAATTTATCCCATTAGTGAAGCAATAGAAAAAGGACATATTCTAGTGAAAGAAAAGCCCATTTTGGTAAGTTATAAACATGTTACCTCTGGCATTTTCATTTCATTCTATTTCAAGTGGACTATTCTTACCTTAAAATTGACATCAAGTTTTTCCATAATGTGTGTGTGTGAGAGAGAGAGACATTTTGTGACAAATACATTGAGGATGAGTTAATAGTAAGTAGTTCCAAGCGGTGATTCAGCATTATCGTTTCGCTTTATAGAAACTATCTGAACCGAAAAACGATACATTTAATCAGAAATAAATTTCCTAGTATGTCTATTGGTCTCGTTAAATACCTTATATACTTATTGAAGTTACCAATGTAAACCTGAGCAGTGGAGAGATTCACATCAAATAGCATATGAGTTGCTAGTTGATTCTGTGAAGCCTAGTTGCTGAACCGTTCTTCATTTTGGTTCAGTTATAGGTTTTCTTTTTTATTTGATCACTACATAAATGTAGATCTATCAACGTAAAGCTGTTTTAGGTAATCTGAACAATAACTATCATGTTATTTTTTAAAGGGAAGAGTTATTTACAGATTTCGAATAGAGTATTTTTCCAATACATGACAGTCTCTGCAAAGTGTTTGTATTTTTCTATTCTGTTAGATAATTAGCAGTACCCTAGAAATATGGATTGCTGACTAGCCAAGCTGAAGCATTTCCCTAAAATCGGTCGGACCATCAAAAAGTATTGGTGTGGTGGAACAGCTGAAGCGTGAGACAAGAAAAGTCAGTTTTGCAGAAGTAATAAGCCAACTTGTGAAGTGAAATCTACTTCCCTAAAACAGACTTCTGGTTCCCTCTTGGATGGAAAACAAAGGAAATTAGTACAAGAAATTTCATGAAATCATTTGTTGAGAACGAAAAAACAGCCCTATCTGAGGCTATAACCATTTGATTTCTATGAATTTCTTTTGAATTTGTTATTTATCAGAAGAATAACTTAACCTCAGGGACAAACTTTGTTAGCTTAAGGATCTAACTGACCCAGCTAGACAGTTTTAAGGTATGTGAGGGGTGGAAATAATTGATTACAAAAATTAAGACAGTTAATTATTGGAAGTTAGCAACAGATTGTTAGTCAACAAAAAGGTATACATTTCGAGTTATAATAAGGGATGAGAATAATTAAGGAATTGAAGATTAGTTAATTTGTTGAGGTTAGCAACAGGTTATTATGTAATCAATAATTTGTGAAATAGTGATGACTTAAAGAATTGATAAATGGATTACGTAAGAATACCAAGATACAAATAAGTTGATCGAATTGTCCAGAATACTAATCATAATAAAATGACAAAATAAAATAACAAAGTCAAATGGTGTTTACAAGTATAGCGAAAAATCATTTGTAAGACTTTATACATATTCCGTAGACGATAAATAACTTGGAAAGCTTTGTTAATGTCGATTTGATGTCCTGTATCGACGAGATGAGCTATAATTTGAGCTACGTGTCGCTTTATTCTGCCCTTTGCCTAATCAAGATAGGTTGTGTTAAGAAATTCGACGATGAACTTGCCTAATCGTATGCCCATGGTAACTAACTCCACAGGAGCAGTCGAACTGGTAAATACACAGGTAGTTTATCTTTATTTCATGAACTAATTACTAGTTGAGAAAAAACAACAGCATAACTTAGCTGTATCAAAAGTCCTCTTGAAGGCCTTTCTCAGATTTTGTGATACAATCTCATTGTTGACATTCCTCGTAAACTGTGGTCTAAGGAAAGCTGATTTTCTTCGGGTGGCTAAATCTGTTTATGTGTGTATGTATTCAAAAATTCCATCGGATATGCATTCCTACTTGATAAATTATTAATATTACCGATTTCTTTCCTGTGGTTCGTCAGAACAAATAACTCAAGTTTGCTGAATTAAACATCTAACTAGATTCAGTTTTGAATTGTATGAAACTTGGAAAGTGAGTATACTGTTCAATGTAGGTTTACGATGTGAACTTCTACATGTTGTTTCGTGTTCTCGTTTTGTCACTAAAACATACAAAAACGAGATAGAGTCATTCTTTTCTCCTCATTTATTAAAAATTACAGATGGGATCGCTTTGTTAAATTCCTCGAATACACAGTTCGCCTCACTGTTATTACCTAAATCTATAAATGCATCATCAACATAACGGCAATAAAAATCCAAATCTTTTACTACATCTTTCAGGGTGTCATTCCCTAGTTATGCCAGAAAAAAGTCCTCTAGGATTGGACCTAGTGGTGATTCTATAATAAATAACACCATCTCATTGCTTATACGTATCTTTATTGAAAAGAAAATCTACGTTCATCGTGTATCTTAAAAGCACCTCCTCTAATAAAGACACACAAATGCCAATCCATATACCCTCATTTGTTAGTCCATTAAATATATTGTCCACTGTGCTCACCAAAGGCTCATTGGTGAATAAAAAAAGACATCCTGAACTTATCTTTAATCCTTGGAGTCTCTAATCCTCAAAACTCTGAGTTTTTAAAGTTTCTTGTGTAGGTGTTGTACCAGGCATTTTATTTTCCAGATACCATCGTATGACACTTAAGTCAGGTGCACGTGTCAGACCAGTAGATCAAGCTCAGTTATATTATCAGAACATAGGAATTTAGCTAAATCTAGAACGATGCACTCCACTAGGTTAAATAATCTATAAGGAAAAATTAACCACTGCTATGCACACAGCTGAATCCAATCGCACAATAGATTGTGGCAGGGTCAGAGTATTCAAAAGTAATGGAATAAATCGGAGGGAGCGGTTGCTTACTGAATCTTTGTTCATTTAGTCAGTAGTCGATGAGTGCGATTGAAATGACACAAATCAAGTTTCGGATAGGTGGAAAATTGTATTAGAAGGAAGCTAAAACGTCATGTGAATATATGGAGATAATTATGAGCAATAAATGGTGTTCAAAATGTCAACCAGTTATCGCTGTTTGTGGTATCGAATGCATTTATCTAGCATGGGATTATATTCTACCACAGGGCCTTAAATCCCACTCTAATATTAATCTATATTTTTGGCCTTTAGAAGTCAGTGACGTTCTACAAATCAAAGTAATAATAATAATGGTTTCATGATGTTAACCATTGGGTTTCGTATGTGATCGAAAGAGTAACATTAGTAACTACATTATTATAATATTATTATTCCCTTGCGTTCCGAGTTGAACATAGGGCTTTGACAACACATTTCGACGTCCTCTTCATCTGGGTCCACGATTGACCAAACTCTCTCATCTCTTTCTCACATGATCTCCTCCATGTCACCCTAGGACGGCCCCCTGGTTGCCTCCCGTTTGGATTTCACTCAAGGGCCTGGCGTGCGATGTCATTCGGTGGCCTTCTCAGTATATGCCCGATCCATTTCCACTTTCGTCTACATATTTGTTGAGCGATCGGCTCTTGGTTGGTTTGTTCCCATAGTTTCTTGTTGCTTATTCTTTCTGGCCATTTGATCTTCAGTATGGAGCCAGCGAAGGCAGCTATTAATGAAAGTCTGCAACCTGTTGGAAATCCTTTTCGTGACACGCTGGGCAAGTTTCTAACCTATACTTACTTTACTTCGGCTATCTCCTACGGAAGGATGAGCCGGCTTCATGAACATCTCGAATCATCGCTGCCCACGTTCGGCGATCTGTTGCAAGGTTTTGCGACAAGGTAAGAGAGTTCATGAAGTTTCATGGGAATTTGGTACGAGTGATGTCCCCAGAATCGCTCGGCCTTTTGTTTGAGAGTGCAGCTCTAGCCTTTACACAACCAAGTGTGACCTACAAGGCAGTAGGAGTGGAGTAGGGAATCCACTATCCATTGGCAGCCGGTGACCGAAGTTCGGTTCATACGCCTTTTTGAATGGGGCCAGACATCCAGGACATCCAACAAGCCCTTTGTCCATACGTCTGCCGGTGAGCTCCAGTGAGATTAATACGCCAGTCGTTGGAGGTTTGGAATCAGGGTTTAGCCATCTCCCCTAGACTGTCATCCAATGGACAGTCAACCCGGTGAAGAGCGCCGGGCATCCGCTTTCGCCCTCTCACTTTGGTGAAAAACACCTCCGCCACGTGAAGGCAGTGAGTAGGACTTCCTCAGGAGAGGCTATGTAAGACGCCCGGTCATACGGGAGCATTTCAAGAGGTGTGCGGAGGGGTGGCCAACCCGCAGCGCAAGGCACCCACCCCCGACCATCCTGAGGCTTTGGAGGCTTCTAACCTATATAGAAGTTCTGGCTGACTTGACATTTGTGTTGGAAATCCAAATCTGGTCCTATATGCTGTTGAGTGCAGAAGATTTCCAAACTGGTTTCAGGTTGATGAAGGCGTATCTTGCCTTTCCGATTCTGCCTGACTTTGACATCTTCGTCCGTTCCGTCTGTAGTTGAAACTTCCTAGCCGGATAAGTAAAGGAGGCAACCTCTGTGAAATCTCTCCCGTTGATGGTGATTGGTGCTGGTTGTTGTTGCTGTTGATTGGTTATCTTCATCACCTCTGTCTTCTCTGTGTTCACCTGCGGTCCTGTTTTATGTGCCTCTTCAACCAGTTTATTGGTTTTCGCTCGCCTGCAAGTCTTCGAGTTTGTGTGACATTAGAAATATACATAGTGTTGTGTTATTTAAACTGAGTAATTTGATGGTAAATATTTGTTATTTAATGCAAATCACTTATAAAGTTCTTTGCAATTTAAAGCCTGCCATACTAATCTTGACAGAAACTCCAGAAAGCATTCAGAAAAGTGAACATGCAGTTAATTTTTAGTGTACAATTAGTATCATAGAGAAGGTGAATTTGCTTTTGGATTTATTAGTTTTGAAGTGTTTTAGATTTTTAAAGATCAGTGGTTACTGGTCGCAGTGACTATAAAAGTTGAGGTATGTGTACTGCACCAGACTACAGAAAACAGGTGAATAACACAATTTCAATGGATGCAAGAGATCACTGAAAACCAGGATTAAGGTCTGAGCTACTACAGATTGTTTTATTCAAGGGCTATTGATAAGGCTATTTGTGTCGTTAGCTCTGTGACAGAATAATTGACAAATTAGCACGAACTTTCTGAAACCGAAACACAACTCACAAATGACTTCATTTTTAACATTGGGCCAGTATTATTTACTGGATAAAAATGGTGCATTACAGTTCTCGTTATACTACATAGCGTTATAATTCACTTTAAGGAAAAGAGCATGCTAATAAGAAAGATCAGTATAATTTTATTGTCATTTGGTGACTTAAATGCATGTTCTAGCTGTATAATTGAATACGAAATTAAGATACTGACTTATGTCGAAGAATAAATATCCTGAGAGGTTTATCAGTAAGTATTCTAAAGAAATGGGAGTCAATAAAACTGTCCGAATCGTCTCAAAAAAGCCTGTATGTATTAGTTAGCCACTTCAGGGATATTTTATACAAGAAGTAGTCAGGTTAAGACTTGAAAAAAGTCATAAGCAGAACTTGTTATGCTTCAAAGCTCGTACTTCTCAACACTACCAAGTGTGTGCTTCTTATTGCGTTGTACAGAAAGACGACAGACTACTTTTATAGTCGAACATTTAGATAAGTGGTTGAAGAACGGTAAATTCAAAGTGCCAAAACGTTTGATAACAAAACATCTTACAGACTGCGGGCATTTCAAGTGATTGACTGTTGTCAGCAGAAAAACAAACAAATAGGTGCAATTAGAGTCTATAAACTGGGTGTCTGTGTACAGGAGGAAATGGTGGTAAATTTGAATCTACTGTGGTATCTTTCATTTTGCTATTTGTTATTATGACTATTTTTCTTTGTTCCGTCCATTATTATTTTTGTCTTAGTTAAAACTAATTCTTGTTAGTATGATTTTCTTAACTTGCCTCATTCTTCTTCTTCTTATTCTTATTATTACTTTTACTTATTTTGTTATTATTAATATTTTCAAGTTCTGTCTTATGCTTTTTCCACCCTCTATCCATCTGAACTTAACCTGTAAGACATTTTCGCCTTTCGTTTTGCTACGATTGATTCACTGTAGTTTTCAAGGATTTGATTGGTTACACGTTTCATCACGAGCTGACACCAATTAGAGGACCATCGGGGAACAGGGGGTGTAATGGATAGCCGGAACCCGATCCAATTGCCCATAACTTCCAAATTCTGCCAATTCGCGATGCATAACACCTTGTAACCAGAAAGTTCTGGTTTCAAACCTCGGTGGGTGCGTACCGATGAAGAGTTCTTAACTGGGACAAAACAGCTTTCCAATACTCCCTGTTCCCTCAGTGGTTCTCTAACTGAAGTCAGCTCGTGATGGTTAGGACATGTGCTACGTATGCCTAGTCATCGCCTTCCTCGACGGGCAATGTTAGCTGACATAGGGTCAGGCTAGAAAAGAGCTAGCGGCGGTCAAACCAAAACATGGCACCAGTCAATGAAATCCAAAACAGTTAGTCTAAGCTACGTAGGAAGGTGTAGACTTCCTGGTTGGGGTCCTCGGGACGGTAAAAACCAATGGTTGGAAACTATTGGTGACATGGCTCAAAATCGTCCTCAATGGTTGGCGCAGATGCATCCACTCCTTGTGACTTATGATTTCCAATTAAACTGTTTTGTTCTTCGTTGTTACTATTCCTTTGTCTCACACCTCTGTTTACTGTCTATATTATGCATTTTTTCTACTTTCTTCTCTTGCTTTGTGTGCTACAAGAAGGGAGTGTGGCGACTTGAACTGCCGCACATATGAGCAAAGTTCTATGTCGAAAACCGACCGACCGTGATGAAACCTGTAGCCAATCAAATCCCTGCATTCGAGCACTTGAAAATTATCTTGATGCTCATTGTAGTTTGTTTATCAGTCACATATCTCCTTATATTTTTCCCATAGTACATAGAGTATTTCGTTGAGGTATTCTACCAAAATTTGATGAATTGATTAAATCCTGCCTTATTAACATTTGTTGCCTGTTTTCAATTTGTATTGGGAAGTAAATGTTTCCAATCCCTAAAATTCATATCCTTGGTAATTTTTCAGGACGCTTAGATATATGGCTAGAGCACTCACGAATTTACTGTCGACTCTTTCGCTTTCCTTATTACTCAGTGGTAACAACACTTTTTCTTGAAACTCTGCTAGTTATTCCAGCCTTCTGAACATCACTCCATAGTTTCTGATACTTCATCTCTGATAACAACTACTATTTGCGATTCCGGAATAAAATGTTGGTGCTTTATGAAAATAGTATTTCTCATGGAGAGTAGCTTTTGTAATTTTATACAATATGGAATATGTACCCTTGCTAGACAAACAAACAGTTTACTGTCACGGAAATTCAATATGATTTAATAAGAAAAGGAAAAGGAAACCAGACTGATTTTGTTTTATTCAAAACATCAGGTTCACTGAAATTCTGGATACTTGTCTTACTCTTAAAGATGTTTTGTGGTTCATAAGGTAACTGAAACGTAATTATAGAAGAGGAGAAGGGTGTATTGAAATTGATACAACTACAATTGATGCTTTGATTGTTTGCCCATCAATAAAACCGGACATTTTAGTACTTTTCGCATAATATTAGCTTGTGTTCTGTTATTATTTCTACCATTCCTTGCAATAATATCCTTTAATCAAACAAAGACTTAGTGGGACTTCAGGAGAACAAAATTCAAGCTCCAGCAGGATCTGTTGGTCTATTCCCTGATGAGTTCTGAAACACAGACGTTCATACTGGTCTCACATACTTATCATTTTTCTTCAGCTTAATGCTGCATTTGGTTACATTAGTGAAGAGTAGACTGCCGCGGAAGTTAGTTATGATAATCAAGATATTCCACTCGAACGTATGTAGCTGCGTTCCAAAGAGATGACCACTGTTACCATATTTATTTATTTTCACTAGAAATTTATTAAGGGTTATGACCCTAGTCAACTTGTTATCAGTGAAAAGTCTCAGTAATCTAAAGTGTGCAGACGATATAGTCATTTTATGTGATGAAACCGAAAGAGTTCAGTCTTCTAAACCTCTTGAGCGAAAATCTCGTTATCTTTGGCATGGGTTTCATCTCTGTCAAGTGTAATATGACACTGCAGGATGGATCTTCATCAAATCATAACTTAATGGTAAGTAGTGAATTAGTCTAGTGCGTTTCACTTATTTAAGCAGCTTCATTATCTATAATGGACAGCTTCTTAATGAAATAGAAAGGCTCGTTGCTCAATTTGCCGTTGGAGTAATACCAGGCTACTTATAACAGGGAGTGTGGTGCTTCGTAATTCACTGCATCCTATCTCACTCCTAAAATATGGCCACTTAGTGACTCGAATACATTTTGTTTTTCGACTATAGATGTCTTCATTCGCCTACTGGCATCTGGTGGAACGATTTGAAACCAGTCATAGAGTATTATTAAATGAGTCAGATTCGTCACTCGATCTGTTCGTGAACCTTATTAATTTTCGATGGATGGGTAATGTGTTGTTTATACCAAGACCATCTCCCTCAATAGTGACAAGTGTTGGGTGAGGCAGGATTACTTTAGAAAAGTGTTAAGGATGACCAGATATTTATATGGCACTAATGTATGAAGACATTGCTTGTCGGTCTCAGTCACACATCATAATGCAGGAGAGTCCTCAGAAAGCTAAGAATCAATGGTTAGCGGAGCTGAAATTCCCAAATATTTCCATTAATTTCTGCTTCCTCCAATACAACTTTTTCCATTTCATTATCAATACATTTCTATTCTGTCCTTTTGTACACGTCTTAGAAATGTGGTAGTTAAAAGTGATGCATGTCTGTGCGAAGTCCTCTGTTTATTTGTGAGTCAGTGGATCACTTGATTAAAACGTTTTTTTTTCTCTCACTAAAATTGGTTACAATTGTTGTTTCGTTATCTGCTATTATATTATGGCTTCAAGGATACCTCTACCAGACTGAAATCATTATATTTAGGTAGATAATGTGATCAAGTTTCATCGGACAGAAATAAAATTCATTTATACAATACCGTTTTGCTATCCTCCAAGTTATACTTGTTGTATGTGTTTGCTTTTTTTCCTTCATTTTTTCGATTTATCAGAACGGTAACACGTCTACACCTCAGTCGATTCATACAGAAGTCAATGGATCAATTGAAATTGTTTCTGTTAAAGAGACGTGTACATATAAAATTATAAATGTTCTCGATCCTCATACTAGCACTCGAATTGATCCAAATGAGGCTGTAAAGAAGGGTCTTATTAATCTGGAGTCTTTCACTTATAATGGTGTTCACCCAAGTATATCAATTGATTCAGCTCAACAATTAGGTTATGTATCAGTACATACTACAGATTATGATGTATCCCGTGATAATCTAGTGGTAGATTATACAGAGAAAGCACCATTTACTTTAGTTCAACTATTCAACAATGGTCAATTAGTGAAACAATCGGGATTAAAATGCGCTATTAAAGTACCAGAAGATGGAGATACTATATCTCTAAAGGCCGCCATTACTATGGGTCTAGTTGATGTTGACAATACATTAGTTAAAGAATCCAATACAGAAGAATGGTGTCCTTTGAACAAGGCCATTTCACTTGGTTTAATTGATGATCATAAAGGCGTTTTGTTGTATAAAAACAAACGGATTCCTTTAAATGAAGCTATAAATAGAGGTTTGGTGTCCGAAAAACAGACATCATTGACAGAAATTTTATCTTTTGAAAAAGCTCTTCAAGATGGTTTGATAGATCCAGTGACAAATACTTTTCAACAACTGAATACTTCTAGTGATGCTACTCCATCGAATTCAATCAGTGTTCACGATGCTATCAAACAAGGATTACTAAAACCTCCAGTTGTTGAAGTAAGCCTGTTTTTTAATTACCTGTAATTTGATTGATATCGTGAAGTGAAACAGTTGGTTGGAAGGTAAAAGGAGAAGCATTGAATTCCCTAAAATAATGGCAATGACCGTAAACGGTTATTTGTCCAGCCATTGACTTCTGCTAACTGACTGACTAACCGGAACCGCTTTTACCTGATGGCAGCATAGATGAAAACTTGTTTCTTGTGAACTTCAATCTCATTGGTGAATGAGTTTGTCTATTTAAGCCTCTCTTTTCTAGCATTAGCTTGTAGAGAACTGATTGATTTCACGGTAGATACTCCCTTGTTTTACCTGAATTAGTAATAGTCATAACACTACATTATATTATTTTTCTATGAAAATATACGTATGCATTTCATATTTCTAAAGTAACCTTTCGAATACTACATTAGCCGTCTACATAATTGAAAGCTACAGATAACTAAACTGGAATTGCACAGCTAAAGTGCTACAGTGCTTAAACATACTCTGCAGAATTCGTCTCATGTCATCTAAAGTTTGGTGTTCTATCGTAGTCATTTCGTCACCAAGGTTGATGGCTTCTTTTGATTATTTTTTAATTGGTTGGAGGGTTTCATTATGAGCTGACATCAGCTAGAGGACCATTGGAAAACCTGGGAGTACTGGACAGCCGTTTCGTCCTAGTTTGGAACTCTTCAGCAGTAGATAATACGCATAGATCGTCTACATTTATAATAAAGTGCAATCGGTTGGTCAAGACTGTTTTACCTTCGATGACATGTTAGCGTAAACATCTTGAAGATATAGATGAGAAATCAAAAATCTTATTTGAGACAAAAATGAAAACCTTGTATTTTCAAATGTATTTATGAACCGTTTCGAACGTTTGTCAACAAAAGTATAAATTGCGACTCAGATATTCGATTACCTTGTGAACATGAAGAATATTAGAATATTGTAATGCATCAAAACTCTAAAAGTACTACCACTAAAATAAAGAAGGGAAAAAAATGACGGAAGGAGTTTGTAGATGTACATAGCCTTCTGTATTAATATTGTTGAATATATTTTTCAATACAATTTAAATGTAGAAGTACTTTTTTGTGTGTGATGCATTGGAGATTAAAGTTCTAGGTGACTGAAATGACACTATCTTCTGACCACCACTTACGAATGGTATTAAGGTAGAAAAACCACTGAAATACATTAGATGTTAGCTCAGAAAAGCTTTCATGAGTGAGATGGTGGGATATAGAAAATGAATTAATGAATTTATTCTTTTTGTTTCTTAATTTATTATTTTCTGAACACATATTCTTGAGCTCAGTATACACTTAGTTTTCCGATTCCGCTTTCGGTTAACTGATCCCACTTCCTTGCAGTTATGTTATGTATGACCTCATCAAATTATATCCAATAAACATAAGTAACTTAAATATGTTAGAATTCATGGGCCATTGAGTCGGGTCCCAGTGGGTGAATGGTATACGAGCTTGCCTTGTAACCGGAAGGTCCTGGGTTCGAACCCTGGCGATGGGTGTCTACTGCCGATGATTCCCGAACTAGGATGAAACAGTCGTCCAGTACTCCCTAGTTTTTAATGGTTCTCTGACTGATATCAATCTGTTGTCGAACTTGTAAAAAATTAAATATGCTTACCAAGTTTATTTTCACACATTTTCAAATTAGGATTAAGTGAGTCAAATTACAATAAATTCTTTCCTTTTCCTTTTTAAATAACTGTTTCGTTAATTGTCTGTCATTTGTAGACTATACACGAAAATTCTGCTGGCTTACCTAGCAAAGGATATACTCACAGTATGGATTCTTTAATCGCTATTAAACGTCAAAACTCAAAAGATCCATCTACTGTTGCATCACGTACTAATACACTACCTCCGGTTACATCATCTGGTCATATGCTAAGTAACGGAAATGATTTTATTGCTACAAGTGGTCGCACAGAATCCAGAATAATTAAATTTTTAGACTGTCATGGTGTTGGAAAACTACGTGGTAAATCGTCTCACTGCAATCTACGCCATAAATCGAAAGGTAACGATGATGGTGATAATGGTGATGAATACACTATCCGCAAAAAGCCAAGAATTAAAAGTTGTGAAATACCTAAACTAAAGGAGCGCAACTGTGTTCTCTATGCCTTTTACTATCTACACGAAGATGTACGAGTTGAAGCAGCCATTACAGATACAATGGTTCGTGAAGGACGCGTAGATGTGTATAAAAAGATTATTTGTGATCCAACAAGTGGAAAGTTTTTCCCCATCCCCGAAGCTCTAACTAAAGGTTTCGTTTTCGGTATTGTTTTCACTCAAGCTGAACAACTTTCAGAAAATGGCCAACAAGATTCTAATCCATTATATTGGCTAGAAGTTTTCCACTATCGTCATGACATATATCGCCTAGAAAGAGTATTTGATCCTTATTTAAACAGTCTTGTTTCGATATCAGATGCTATAGATACCGGGATTATTGATCCTATCCATTGTACATATACTCATCCAGTAAATGGAAATTTATATTCAATTGAAGAAGCTCTCTATCAAGGTTGGATACAAGCATTACCTGTTGGTAATCCACCACCGTTTGATTTAATTGGCAGTTCATTTGATCATGTTCATGTACGTACAATTGAAGAGACTACAACGTTTACAACATGTGTACATACAGTTCGTCGTGCTGGTAACAATATTCAAAACAATACTATCGATAAAGAAACCTGTTCAGTTGATCCCAAGTCTACACTTGCCTTACTTCAAACAACACTAAATTTAAAGCGTCAAATACCGTGTAAAACACCACCAAGTTGTCGACCGAATCATCGTACACCGAAAGAAGCGTTTATGCGATTTCATATTAAACCAGATGATCAGTCCAAACCAGATGAAACTGATCATGTGTATCAACAAGGCAGGTCGATTAATACAACAGATGCGATACCCAGCGAACAAGCTATTCTTCGTAAAGAAGTGCTTGATAAATCTAGTCAGGTAAACTTTATTAATATAATTGTTTTTTTTAAATTCATTTTTTATTTGAATAAAAATATTCATTTTAAATATGATACATCATTACCTGACTGTAAGCGTCTTGCATTCTTTCTTCCAGCTTGCTGAATAGGCTATTTGATTCTATTTGAGATTGCATTCCATTTTCAGCAATTAATTGTGTGAAAATATTATGGATTTGAAGCATTATCTAGAAGAATCACTAAAATACAAGAAGTATTGAATTGAGATTTTGTCCCACTTAGGAAGTCTACAGTAGTATAAACTGAAAACCTCACATCCGATCTAACTCAAGAAGCAAATATGTTACAATCCCCTCTACTCAGTCAGAACCAAAGTGTTATATGAATTCTAACAGGTTTTCAGCACTTCTTGACTTTTAGTGATTCTCTTGTCGTCTCCATCTTGGAACATATCTACAAAAAGATTTTTCGGTTATTCATTCACGTTTTTGTCTGTATTAATTCAACTGGTGAAACACTTTAAGTGGACACTGAGTAAATAAAGTTTGGAGATTTATTTATAAATGTAGCAGTAACACTACTTCGTCAGCCATTAATACACCAAAATAAATAACTCTAGATGAAATCAGTTTTTAAAACTTTCTCCGATAGAAATCATTACTGCACAGTTCAATCATTTACTATTTAAATCCTCTTTTGAGTAACTATTCAAAGCGTTATAATTATAACCAGAGGATACAACATAAAGCGAAAGTACAGACACTTTGTCAAGTGTATTGATCTTTACCTAACCTTTCTGTTCTTTCTGTCTAACTGCTAATATTTGCTGTTTGGTGAATGTTTAATCATTGTCATTTATGTGTCATCTAAAATTATCATTTAAGTTGTGGTTTACAGACTTGTTTGATTTGAAGGTAGTTTTCCTTCAAACTAACATCGTTTGGAGAAGGGCTAGGAGAGTGAAGAGCAGGAAATAATTGTTCATTAGAGCTAACCATTTATAGCATTGAGTGTGATTTTAAAAAGAATGATCTATAGATCGTTTAAATTCGAAACCGAAGTAAATACTGCAGAATATTCAAAATAAAAATGGATGGATTTCAAGATTTGACAATATGAATTAATCCCAAAGATATAAATGAACCTCTAGATAAATGCATCTAACCACTTACCTCCTGCTTGTATTTCAAGATTAAGTTATTTCACGATCAATGATTTTCACTTTGTTCCTATGAATCAGTCATTGGTTGTAAGATGACCGCACTTTGTATTGTCTTTAGCTTCTATAATAGTATATAACAGTTATGCTGTACCACATAGTCAACTCAGAGTATAAAATTGGTAAGTATATAAAGGATCATTCATACAAACTAACTTTAAGAGGAAGGAACTTATACTACTTTTCTTGTGTACGTGAACTAGTACTAAACAGTCCAGAATTGTCTAGGTAACGAGATGTTGGGCCATTCGCTTTAGCACTCGGTTTCCACGGGTTCCAGTCCCGCTCCACCTACTTCAGCCTATGCAACTGGTCAGTATTATAAGGCCTAACACGATAGGTGCAGTTCTTAGCCTAGGACATGAAAAATCTGCTCCGGGTAATGAGAGAAGATTCAGAAGATAAATTTCCATCTTTTAAAAGTTCATAAATTCTATCACGTTAAGACAACTTAGTATTGAATGATTTGTGATACAGAAGATTAAAACTATCCTTTGTTTAACTGAAAACTAACAAAACACAGTTAATCAGTTTTGAATAACCACTCAGTTTTACTGATAAGATATTGTTCCTACATTTGTATTACATTTTAAATAAATTATTGGCCGAATGGTCGAAGTTTATTGATAAGATTTGCGTTACGATCGCACAACTGAGTAATACAATATTACATGTAAAACGTTGAAATGCTTCGCTCACCAATAATAACGTAGCAGGACAAAGGACTAATTCTTTTTTTAAATAACATTAACTCAATTTAACTGGTAACACATTAGTTTTTCTCTGTAATTTTAATTATTTTAATTTAAATATCAAAAGATAATTAGATTAACTGAACTTCTCTCTCTCTTTTCCTCTTTTTTCCCATTTTTACGTTGTATCATTGTTGTCATGAATGATATTAATAATTTTTATTACGATGGTCATTTTTAATGTGCCTATATAATAATGATAATAATACCACTGCCATCATCATTATTATTATTATCGTAATAATAATCATTATCATTATCATCATCATTCATCATCATAATAATAATCACTGTGATGATCAAATTATGGTAAACCACTTCCCCCTATTACTGTTGCTTTCCGCCTGGTTTCCCGCTTGGTTACTTGTCGGCTCCTTATCTATATCCTGCTGCATCGTCCCAACCATTGCTTGCCTGCCCCCATTTGCTTTCTTTGTCTACTTGCCTGCTTGCTTATTATGCATGCTTGTCTGCATGTTTGTCCTCTACTAATTTATTGTTTGCAATTTTACAAATTTCAATTGATTTTCCTGTTTTTGTATGCATTTTGATTTTCAACCTCTTAAATATCCAGAATTTACATTTTGATAATTCACCTGGAGCATTATTGAAGAAGCATACACACTTTATGCAGCCGATAAATTTAGTTGATAATACCACACTCCCAGCTATTACTTTATCTCTCGTTAGGTATCAACAACCTGATCCTACTCCAACAATCACACCAAAATTACAATCTCAAAATATTCCACGTTATATACTTCTTGAAACAGCTATTCAGAGGGGATGGGTGGATGTTCAGGATGGTTTACTCAGAACTCACTGTGGTCGAACTAGTACCATTAATTTAATGGAAGCTGTAGAAAGAGCTTTAATTGATCCCTCACAGTTATTGGTCTGTGTACAGCACCATACTGAGGATAGTTTAGGTGAATATCCTTTATATGGAGACCAACAAATTCCAGTATACTACAGTTTAGCTACATTATTAGACGCGACAACATCAATAATCCAGAAAGTTTCTGCCGAGTTAGTTTGCACCCACTGGCGTTCCAACCTCTTGAACCTCATCCTCAAAACAGCGAAATCTGGAACATTGAACCGTGGAAGAAGGAATGTGAAAATCAAAACGAATGTCAGCGAAAGTGATCAGGAAATAATATACAAAACAGTGCTGAAGCCATCTCAAATCAATGGAAATGAAGGAACCGACATAACAGGGAAAGAAACCCCAATAAATGAACACGAAAAAACCCAACAAAAAAACAAAGGATCCGCAGAATTCCAACAAAATAATATCCAAGAAAAAATCGAAAACATCGAAGCAAATAATAAAAGCTCGAAACAAAAGACCACCGAACATTGCATACAAAAAAGCGAACAAAAAAATGAAAACAAAGACGAATATACGCATGACTCGGAGTTGTTGTCTGAGATTCCTGAGAGACGAGGTGGAGACAGTGGTTGGGACTCTGACATGCTGTCATCTGATGGTGTGAGGTCTGGAGAAGTGTCTGTTATGCATGACCGACGTGGACTTGATTTGCGTGAAGCGATTGAATCAGGTCTTGTTGACACGAAGTCCGGCCTAGTTCGTGATCCATCGAGTGGTGAGGTGTTGACGTTGGCACAGGCTGTGGACAGTGGACTTATATCGGGTGAGCGATCGTTGATTCGTGATCCGAGTTCTGGACGTCTTGAGAGTCTTGGTAAGATGATGTTGACTGGTTTGTTGGCGCCTGTGGGTTTGATTGGCCTTGCTGTGGAGTCGATGTCGTCGAGATCAGGAGGTGTAGTGTGTCCGTCTACAGAGGCGTTTGAGCCTGTCTCTGAGGTTGGTGTGAGGAGGTTGTCTGGTGTAGAGTCAGTTGGTGAATCGGACGGTGCAGTGGCTGTGGGTGTTATTGATGATGGTGCTGTAGTGAGTGAATTGACTTCAGGTCAGCGAGAATCGACAGGTCGTCCATCAGATTTGATGAAGACAGACACCAGAGTTGGTGAACGTGGTGATTTGAGCTTCCTGTATGACGCGTCACGTGTTGTTGTAGAGGATGGTGAAGTAGCTGGTGTTGCAGCATCTTCGGAGAGGTTGAGGGAGTATGGTGTGTCGGATGTGCCTGGTGTATCCGGTGTTGGCGTAGTCGACGGTGGTGTGGATAGATCAGTGATGATGATGAGTGAGAGTGTACTACCGGCGGGTGTAGATGATGGTGTGATTGGAGTGGATTCCACGCGTGACTCGGAGTTGTTGTCTGAGATTCCTGAGAGACGAGGTGGAGACAGTGGTTGGGACTCTGACATGCTGTCATCTGATGGTGTGAGGTCTGGAGAAGTGTCTGTTATGCATGACCGACGTGGACTTGATTTGCGTGAAGCGATTGAATCAGGTCTTGTTGACACGAAGTCCGGCCTAGTTCGTGATCCATCGAGTGGTGAGGTGTTGACGTTGGCACAGGCTGTGGACAGTGGACTTATATCGGGTGAGCGATCGTTGATTCGTGATCCGAGTTCCGGACGTCTTGAGAGTCTTGGTAAGATGATGTTGACTGGTTTGTTGGCGCCTGTGGGTTTGATTGGCCTTGCTGTGGAGTCGATGTCGTCGAGATCAGGAGGTGTAGTGTGTCCGTCTACAGAGGCGTTTGAGCCTGTCTCTGAGGTTGGTGTGAGGAGGTTGTCTGGTGTAGAGTCAGTTGGTGAATCGGACGGTGCAGTGGCTGTGGGTGTTATTGATGATGGTGCTGTAGTGAGTGAATTGACTTCAGGTCAGCGAGAATCGACAGGTCGTCCATCAGATCTGATGAAGACAGACACCAGAGTTGGTGAACGTGGTGATTTGAGCTTCCTGTATGACGCGTCACGTGTTGTTGTAGAGGATGGCGAAGTAGCTGGTGTTGCAGCATCTTCGGAGAGGTTGAGGGAGTATGGTGTGTCGGATGTGCCTGGTGTATCCGGTGTTGGCGTAGTCGACGGTGGTGTGGATAGATCAGTGATGATGATGAGTGAGAGTGTACTACCGGCGGGTGTAGATGATGGTGTGATTGGAGTGGATAATACGCGTGACTCGGAGTTGTTGTCTGAGATTCCTGAGAGACGAGGTGGAGACAGTGGTTGGGACTCTGACATGCTGTCATCTGATGGTGTGAGGTCTGGAGAAGTGTCTGTTATGCATGACCGACGTGGACTTGATTTGCGTGAAGCGATTGAATCAGGTCTTGTTGACACGAAGTCCGGCCTAGTTCGTGATCCATCGAGTGGTGAGGTGTTGACGTTGGCACAGGCTGTGGACAGTGGACTTATATCGGGTGAGCGATCGTTGATTCGTGATCCGAGTTCTGGACGTCTTGAGAGTCTTGGTAAGATGATGTTGACTGGTTTGTTGGCGCCTGTGGGTTTGATTGGCCTTGCTGTGGAGTCGATGTCGTCGAGATCAGGAGGTGTAGTGTGTCCGTCTACAGAGGCGTTTGAGCCTGTCTCTGAGGTTGGTGTGAGGAGGTTGTCTGGTGTAGAGTCAGTTGGTGAATCGGACGGTGCAGTGGCTGTGGGTGTTATTGATGATGGTGCTGTAGTGAGTGAATTGACTTCAGGTCAGCGAGAATCGACAGGTCGTCCATCAGATCTGATGAAGACAGACACCAGAGTTGGTGAACGTGGTGATTTGAGCTTCCTGTATGACGCGTCACGTGTTGTTGTAGAGGATGGCGAAGTAGCTGGTGTTGCAGCATCTTCGGAGAGGTTGAGGGAGTATGGTGTGTCGGATGTGCCTGGTGTATCCGGTGTTGGCGTAGTCGACGGTGGTGTGGATAGATCAGTGATGATGATGAGTGAGAGTGTACTACCGGCGGGTGTAGATGATGGTGTGATTGGAGTGGATTCTACGCGTGACTCGGAGTTGTTGTCTGAGATTCCTGAGAGACGAGGTGGAGACAGTGGTTGGGACTCTGACATGCTGTCATCTGATGGTGTGAGGTCTGGAGAAGTGTCTGTTATGCATGACCGACGTGGACTTGATTTGCGTGAAGCGATTGAATCAGGTCTTGTTGACACGAAGTCCGGCCTAGTTCGTGATCCATCGAGTGGTGAGGTGTTGACGTTGGCACAGGCTGTGGACAGTGGACTTATATCGGGTGAGCGATCGTTGATTCGTGATCCGAGTTCTGGACGTCTTGAGAGTCTTGGTAAGATGATGTTGACTGGTTTGTTGGCGCCTGTGGGTTTGATTGGCCTTGCTGTGGAGTCGATGTCGTCGAGATCAGGAGGTGTAGTGTGTCCGTCTACAGAGGCGTTTGAGCCTGTCTCTGAGGTTGGTGTGAGGAGGTTGTCTGGTGTAGAGTCAGTTGGTGAATCGGACGGTGCAGTGGCTGTGGGTGTTATTGATGATGGTGCTGTAGTGAGTGAATTGACTTCAGGTCAGCGAGAATCGACAGGTCGTCCATCAGATCTGATGAAGACAGACACCAGAGTTGGTGAACGTGGTGATTTGAGCTTCCTGTATGACGCGTCACGTGTTGTTGTAGAGGATGGCGAAGTAGCTGGTGTTGCAGCATCTTCGGAGAGGTTGAGGGAGTATGGTGTGTCGGATGTGCCTGGTGTATCCGGTGTTGGCGTAGTCGACGGTGGTGTGGATAGATCAGTGATGATGATGAGTGAGAGTGTACTACCGGCGGGTGTAGATGATGGTGTGATTGGAGTGGATTCCACGCGTGACTCGGAGTTGTTGTCTGAGATTCCTGAGAGACGAGGTGGAGACAGTGGTTGGGACTCTGACATGCTGTCATCTGATGGTGTGAGGTCTGGAGAAGTGTCTGTTATGCATGACCGACGTGGACTTGATTTGCGTGAAGCGATTGAATCAGGTCTTGTTGACACGAAGTCCGGCCTAGTTCGTGATCCATCGAGTGGTGAGGTGTTGACGTTGGCACAGGCTGTGGACAGTGGACTTATATCGGGTGAGCGATCGTTGATTCGTGATCCGAGTTCTGGACGTCTTGAGAGTCTTGGTAAGATGATGTTGACTGGTTTGTTGGCGCCTGTGGGTTTGATTGGCCTTGCTGTGGAGTCGATGTCGTCGAGATCAGGAGGTGTAGTGTGTCCGTCTACAGAGGCGTTTGAGCCTGTCTCTGAGGTTGGTGTGAGGAGGTTGTCTGGTGTAGAGTCAGTTGGTGAATCGGACGGTGCAGTGGCTGTGGGTGTTATTGATGATGGTGCTGTAGTGAGTGAATTGACTTCAGGTCAGCGAGAATCGACAGGTCGTCCATCAGATTTGATGAAGACAGACACCAGAGTTGGTGAACGTGGTGATTTGAGCTTCCTGTATGACGCGTCACGTGTTGTTGTAGAGGATGGCGAAGTAGCTGGTGTTGCAGCATCTTCGGAGAGGTTGAGGGAGTATGGTGTGTCGGATGTGCCTGGTGTATCCGGTGTTGGCGTAGTCGACGGTGGTGTGGATAGATCAGTGATGATGATGAGTGAGAGTGTACTACCGGCGGGTGTAGATGATGGTGTGATTGGAGTGGATTCTACGCGTGACTCGGAGTTGTTGTCTGAGATTCCTGAGAGACGAGGTGGAGACAGTGGTTGGGACTCTGACATGCTGTCATCTGATGGTGTGAGGTCTGGAGAAGTGTCTGTTATGCATGACCGACGTGGACTTGATTTGCGTGAAGCGATTGAATCAGGTCTTGTTGACACGAAGTCCGGCCTAGTTCGTGATCCATCGAGTGGTGAGGTGTTGACGTTGGCACAGGCTGTGGACAGTGGACTTATATCGGGTGAGCGATCGTTGATTCGTGATCCGAGTTCTGGACGTCTTGAGAGTCTTGGTAAGATGATGTTGACTGGTTTGTTGGCGCCTGTGGGTTTGATTGGCCTTGCTGTGGAGTCGATGTCGTCGAGATCAGGAGGTGTAGTGTGTCCGTCTACAGAGGCGTTTGAGCCTGTCTCTGAGGTTGGTGTGAGGAGGTTGTCTGGTGTAGAGTCAGTTGGTGAATCGGACGGTGCAGTGGCTGTGGGTGTTATTGATGATGGTGCTGTAGTGAGTGAATTGACTTCAGGTCAGCGAGAATCGACAGGTCGTCCATCAGATCTGATGAAGACAGACACCAGAGTTGGTGAACGTGGTGATTTGAGCTTCCTGTATGACGCGTCACGTGTTGTTGTAGAGGATGGCGAAGTAGCTGGTGTTGCAGCATCTTCGGAGAGGTTGAGGGAGTATGGTGTGTCGGATGTGCCTGGTGTATCCGGTGTTGGCGTAGTCGACGGTGGTGTGGATAGATCAGTGATGATGATGAGTGAGAGTGTACTACCGGCGGGTGTAGATGATGGTGTGATTGGAGTGGATTCTACGCGTGACTCGGAGTTGTTGTCTGAGATTCCTGAGAGACGAGGTGGAGACAGTGGTTGGGACTCTGACATGCTGTCATCTGATGGTGTGAGGTCTGGAGAAGTGTCTGTTATGCATGACCGACGTGGACTTGATTTGCGTGAAGCGATTGAATCAGGTCTTGTTGACACGAAGTCCGGCCTAGTTCGTGATCCATCGAGTGGTGAGGTGTTGACGTTGGCACAGGCTGTGGACAGTGGACTTATATCGGGTGAGCGATCGTTGATTCGTGATCCGAGTTCTGGACGTCTTGAGAGTCTTGGTAAGATGATGTTGACTGGTTTGTTGGCGCCTGTGGGTTTGATTGGCCTTGCTGTGGAGTCGATGTCGTCGAGATCAGGAGGTGTAGTGTGTCCGTCTACAGAGGCGTTTGAGCCTGTCTCTGAGGTTGGTGTGAGGAGGTTGTCTGGTGTAGAGTCAGTTGGTGAATCGGACGGTGCAGTGGCTGTGGGTGTTATTGATGATGGTGCTGTAGTGAGTGAATTGACTTCAGGTCAGCGAGAATCGACAGGTCGTCCATCAGATCTGATGAAGACAGACACCAGAGTTGGTGAACGTGGTGATTTGAGCTTCCTGTATGACGCGTCACGTGTTGTTGTAGAGGATGGCGAAGTAGCTGGTGTTGCAGCATCTTCGGAGAGGTTGAGGGAGTATGGTGTGTCGGATGTGCCTGGTGTATCCGGTGTTGGCGTAGTCGACGGTGGTGTGGATAGATCAGTGATGATGATGAGTGAGAGTGTACTACCGGCGGGTGTAGATGATGGTGTGATTGGAGTGGATTCTACGCGTGACTCGGAGTTGTTGTCTGAGATTCCTGAGAGACGAGGTGGAGACAGTGGTTGGGACTCTGACATGCTGTCATCTGATGGTGTGAGGTCTGGAGAAGTGTATGTTATGCATGACCGACGTGGACTTGATTTGCGTGAAGCGATTGAATCAGGTCTTGTTGACACGAAGTCCGGCCTAGTTCGTGATCCATCGAGTGGTGAGGTGTTGACGTTGGCACAGGCTGTGGACAGTGGACTTATATCGGGTGAGCGATCGTTGATTCGTGATCCGAGTTCCGGACGTCTTGAGAGTCTTGGTAAGATGATGTTGACTGGTTTGTTGGCGCCTGTGGGTTTGATTGGCCTTGCTGTGGAGTCGATGTCGTCGAGATCAGGAGGTGTAGTGTGTCCGTCTACAGAGGCGTTTGAGCCTGTCTCTGAGGTTGGTGTGAGGAGGTTGTCTGGTGTAGAGTCAGTTGGTGAATCGGACGGTGCAGTGGCTGTGGGTGTTATTGATGATGGTGCTGTAGTGAGTGAATTGACTTCAGGTCAGCGAGAATCGACAGGTCGTCCATCAGATCTGATGAAGACAGACACCAGAGTTGGTGAACGTGGTGATTTGAGCTTCCTGTATGACGCGTCACGTGTTGTTGTAGAGGATGGCGAAGTAGCTGGTGTTGCAGCATCTTCGGAGAGGTTGAGGGAGTATGGTGTGTCGGATGTGCCTGGTGTATCCGGTGTTGGCGTAGTCGACGGTGGTGTGGATAGATCAGTGATGATGATGAGTGAGAGTGTACTACCGGCGGGTGTAGATGATGGTGTGATTGGAGTGGATTCTACGCGTGACTCGGAGTTGTTGTCTGAGATTCCTGAGAGACGAGGTGGAGACAGTGGTTGGGACTCTGACATGCTGTCATCTGATGGTGTGAGGTCTGGAGAAGTGTCTGTTATGCATGACCGACGTGGACTTGATTTGCGTGAAGCGATTGAATCAGGTCTTGTTGACACGAAGTCCGGCCTAGTTCGTGATCCATCGAGTGGTGAGGTGTTGACGTTGGCACAGGCTGTGGACAGTGGACTTATATCGGGTGAGCGATCGTTGATTCGTGATCCGAGTTCCGGACGTCTTGAGAGTCTTGGTAAGATGATGTTGACTGGTTTGTTGGCGCCTGTGGGTTTGATTGGCCTTGCTGTGGAGTCGATGTCGTCGAGATCAGGAGGTGTAGTGTGTCCGTCTACAGAGGCGTTTGAGCCTGTCTCTGAGGTTGGTGTGAGGAGGTTGTCTGGTGTAGAGTCAGTTGGTGAATCGGACGGTGCAGTGGCTGTGGGTGTTATTGATGATGGTGCTGTAGTGAGTGAATTGACTTCAGGTCAGCGAGAATCGACAGGTCGTCCATCAGATCTGATGAAGACAGACACCAGAGTTGGTGAACGTGGTGATTTGAGCTTCCTGTATGACGCGTCACGTGTTGTTGTAGAGGATGGCGAAGTAGCTGGTGTTGCAGCATCTTCGGAGAGGTTGAGGGAGTATGGTGTGTCGGATGTGCCTGGTGTATCCGGTGTTGGCGTAGTCGACGGTGGTGTGGATAGATCAGTGATGATGATGAGTGAGAGTGTACTACCGGCGGGTGTAGATGATGGTGTGATTGGAGTGGATTCTACGCGTGACTCGGAGTTGTTGTCTGAGATTCCTGAGAGACGAGGTGGAGACAGTGGTTGGGACTCTGACATGCTGTCATCTGATGGTGTGAGGTCTGGAGAAGTGTATGTTATGCATGACCGACGTGGACTTGATTTGCGTGAAGCGATTGAATCAGGTCTTGTTGACACGAAGTCCGGCCTAGTTCGTGATCCATCGAGTGGTGAGGTGTTGACGTTGGCACAGGCTGTGGACAGTGGACTTATATCGGGTGAGCGATCGTTGATTCGTGATCCGAGTTCTGGACGTCTTGAGAGTCTTGGTAAGATGATGTTGACTGGTTTGTTGGCGCCTGTGGGTTTGATTGGCCTTGCTGTGGAGTCGATGTCGTCGAGATCAGGAGGTGTAGTGTGTCCGTCTACAGAGGCGTTTGAGCCTGTCTCTGAGGTTGGTGTGAGGAGGTTGTCTGGTGTAGAGTCAGTTGGTGAATCGGACGGTGCAGTGGCTGTGGGTGTTATTGATGATGGTGCTGTAGTGAGTGAATTGACTTCAGGTCAGCGAGAATCGACAGGTCGTCCATCAGATCTGATGAAGACAGACACCAGAGTCGGTGAACGTGGTGATTTGAGCTTCCTGTATGACGCGTCACGTGTTGTTGTAGAGGATGGCGAAGTAGCTGGTGTTGCAGCATCTTCGGAGAGGTTGAGGGAGTATGGTGTGTCGGATGTGCCTGGTGTATCCGGTGTTGGCGTAGTCGACGGTGGTGTGGATAGATCAGTGATGATGATGAGTGAGAGTGTACTACCGGCGGGTGTAGATGATGGTGTGATTGGAGTGGATTCTACGCGTGACTCGGAGTTGTTGTCTGAGATTCCTGAGAGACGAGGTGGAGACAGTGGTTGGGACTCTGACATGCTGTCATCTGATGGTGTGAGGTCTGGAGAAGTGTCTGTTATGCATGACCGACGTGGACTTGATTTGCGTGAAGCGATTGAATCAGGTCTTGTTGACACGAAGTCCGGCCTAGTTCGTGATCCATCGAGTGGTGAGGTGTTGACGTTGGCACAGGCTGTGGACAGTGGACTTATATCGGGTGAGCGATCGTTGATTCGTGATCCGAGTTCTGGACGTCTTGAGAGTCTTGGTAAGATGATGTTGACTGGTTTGTTGGCGCCTGTGGGTTTGATTGGCCTTGCTGTGGAGTCGATGTCGTCGAGATCAGGAGGTGTAGTGTGTCCGTCTACAGAGGCGTTTGAGCCTGTCTCTGAGGTTGGTGTGAGGAGGTTGTCTGGTGTAGAGTCAGTTGGTGAATCGGACGGTGCAGTGGCTGTGGGTGTTATTGATGATGGTGCTGTAGTGAGTGAATTGACTTCAGGTCAGCGAGAATCGACAGGTCGTCCATCAGATCTGATGAAGACAGACACCAGAGTTGGTGAACGTGGTGATTTGAGCTTCCTGTATGACGCGTCACGTGTTGTTGTAGAGGATGGCGAAGTAGCTGGTGTTGCAGCATCTTCGGAGAGGTTGAGGGAGTATGGTGTGTCGGATGTGCCTGGTGTATCCGGTGTTGGCGTAGTCGACGGTGGTGTGGATAGATCAGTGATGATGATGAGTGAGAGTGTACTACCGGCGGGTGTAGATGATGGTGTGATTGGAGTGGATTCTACGCGTGACTCGGAGTTGTTGTCTGAGATTCCTGAGAGACGAGGTGGAGACAGTGGTTGGGACTCTGACATGCTGTCATCTGATGGTGTGAGGTCTGGAGAAGTGTCTGTTATGCATGACCGACGTGGACTTGATTTGCGTGAAGCGATTGAATCAGGTCTTGTTGACACGAAGTCCGGCCTAGTTCGTGATCCATCGAGTGGTGAGGTGTTGACGTTGGCACAGGCTGTGGACAGTGGACTTATATCGGGTGAGCGATCGTTGATTCGTGATCCGAGTTCTGGACGTCTTGAGAGTCTTGGTAAGATGATGTTGACTGGTTTGTTGGCGCCTGTGGGTTTGATTGGCCTTGCTGTGGAGTCGATGTCGTCGAGATCAGGAGGTGTAGTGTGTCCGTCTACAGAGGCGTTTGAGCCTGTCTCTGAGGTTGGTGTGAGGAGGTTGTCTGGTGTAGAGTCAGTTGGTGAATCGGACGGTGCAGTGGCTGTGGGTGTTATTGATGATGGTGCTGTAGTGAGTGAATTGACTTCAGGTCAGCGAGAATCGACAGGTCGTCCATCAGATCTGATGAAGACAGACACCAGAGTTGGTGAACGTGGTGATTTGAGCTTCCTGTATGACGCGTCACGTGTTGTTGTAGAGGATGGCGAAGTAGCTGGTGTTGCAGCATCTTCGGAGAGGTTGAGGGAGTATGGTGTGTCGGATGTGCCTGGTGTATCCGGTGTTGGCGTAGTCGACGGTGGTGTGGATAGATCAGTGATGATGATGAGTGAGAGTGTACTACCGGCGGGTGTAGATGATGGTGTGATTGGAGTGGATTCTACGCGTGACTCGGAGTTGTTGTCTGAGATTCCTGAGAGACGAGGTGGAGACAGTGGTTGGGACTCTGACATGCTGTCATCTGATGGTGTGAGGTCTGGAGAAGTGTCTGTTATGCATGACCGACGTGGACTTGATTTGCGTGAAGCGATTGAATCAGGTCTTGTTGACACGAAGTCCGGCCTAGTTCGTGATCCATCGAGTGGTGAGGTGTTGACGTTGGCACAGGCTGTGGACAGTGGACTTATATCGGGTGAGCGATCGTTGATTCGTGATCCGAGTTCTGGACGTCTTGAGAGTCTTGGTAAGATGATGTTGACTGGTTTGTTGGCGCCTGTGGGTTTGATTGGCCTTGCTGTGGAGTCGATGTCGTCGAGATCAGGAGGTGTAGTGTGTCCGTCTACAGAGGCGTTTGAGCCTGTCTCTGAGGTTGGTGTGAGGAGGTTGTCTGGTGTAGAGTCAGTTGGTGAATCGGACGGTGCAGTGGCTGTGGGTGTTATTGATGATGGTGCTGTAGTGAGTGAATTGACTTCAGGTCAGCGAGAATCGACAGGTCGTCCATCAGATCTGATGAAGACAGACACCAGAGTTGGTGAACGTGGTGATTTGAGCTTCCTGTATGACGCGTCACGTGTTGTTGTAGAGGATGGCGAAGTAGCTGGTGTTGCAGCATCTTCGGAGAGGTTGAGGGAGTATGGTGTGTCGGATGTGCCTGGTGTATCCGGTGTTGGCGTAGTCGACGGTGGTGTGGATAGATCAGTGATGATGATGAGTGAGAGTGTACTACCGGCGGGTGTAGATGATGGTGTGATTGGAGTGGATTCTACGCGTGACTCGGAGTTGTTGTCTGAGATTCCTGAGAGACGAGGTGGAGACAGTGGTTGGGACTCTGACATGCTGTCATCTGATGGTGTGAGGTCTGGAGAAGTGTCTGTTATGCATGACCGACGTGGACTTGATTTGCGTGAAGCGATTGAATCAGGTCTTGTTGACACGAAGTCCGGCCTAGTTCGTGATCCATCGAGTGGTGAGGTGTTGACGTTGGCACAGGCTGTGGACAGTGGACTTATATCGGGTGAGCGATCGTTGATTCGTGATCCGAGTTCTGGACGTCTTGAGAGTCTTGGTAAGATGATGTTGACTGGTTTGTTGGCGCCTGTGGGTTTGATTGGCCTTGCTGTGGAGTCGATGTCGTCGAGATCAGGAGGTGTAGTGTGTCCGTCTACAGAGGCGTTTGAGCCTGTCTCTGAGGTTGGTGTGAGGAGGTTGTCTGGTGTAGAGTCAGTTGGTGAATCGGACGGTGCAGTGGCTGTGGGTGTTATTGATGATGGTGCTGTAGTGAGTGAATTGACTTCAGGTCAGCGAGAATCGACAGGTCGTCCATCAGATCTGATGAAGACAGACACCAGAGTTGGTGAACGTGGTGATTTGAGCTTCCTGTATGACGCGTCACGTGTTGTTGTAGAGGATGGCGAAGTAGCTGGTGTTGCAGCATCTTCGGAGAGGTTGAGGGAGTATGGTGTGTCGGATGTGCCTGGTGTATCCGGTGTTGGCGTAGTCGACGGTGGTGTGGATAGATCAGTGATGATGATGAGTGAGAGTGTACTACCGGCGGGTGTAGATGATGGTGTGATTGGAGTGGATTCTACGCGTGACTCGGAGTTGTTGTCTGAGATTCCTGAGAGACGAGGTGGAGACAGTGGTTGGGACTCTGACATGCTGTCATCTGATGGTGTGAGGTCTGGAGAAGTGTCTGTTATGCATGACCGACGTGGACTTGATTTGCGTGAAGCGATTGAATCAGGTCTTGTTGACACGAAGTCCGGCCTAGTTCGTGATCCATCGAGTGGTGAGGTGTTGACGTTGGCACAGGCTGTGGACAGTGGACTTATATCGGGTGAGCGATCGTTGATTCGTGATCCGAGTTCTGGACGTCTTGAGAGTCTTGGTAAGATGATGTTGACTGGTTTGTTGGCGCCTGTGGGTTTGATTGGCCTTGCTGTGGAGTCGATGTCGTCGAGATCAGGAGGTGTAGTGTGTCCGTCTACAGAGGCGTTTGAGCCTGTCTCTGAGGTTGGTGTGAGGAGGTTGTCTGGTGTAGAGTCAGTTGGTGAATCGGACGGTGCAGTGGCTGTGGGTGTTATTGATGATGGTGCTGTAGTGAGTGAATTGACTTCAGGTCAGCGAGAATCGACAGGTCGTCCATCAGATTTGATGAAGACAGACACCAGAGTTGGTGAACGTGGTGATTTGAGCTTCCTGTATGACGCGTCACGTGTTGTTGTAGAGGATGGCGAAGTAGCTGGTGTTGCAGCATCTTCGGAGAGGTTGAGGGAGTATGGTGTGTCGGATGTGCCTGGTGTATCCGGTGTTGGCGTAGTCGACGGTGGTGTGGATAGATCAGTGATGATGATGAGTGAGAGTGTACTACCGGCGGGTGTAGATGATGGTGTGATTGGAGTGGATTCTACGCGTGACTCGGAGTTGTTGTCTGAGATTCCTGAGAGACGAGGTGGAGACAGTGGTTGGGACTCTGACATGCTGTCATCTGATGGTGTGAGGTCTGGAGAAGTGTCTGTTATGCATGACCGACGTGGACTTGATTTGCGTGAAGCGATTGAATCAGGTCTTGTTGACACGAAGTCCGGCCTAGTTCGTGATCCATCGAGTGGTGAGGTGTTGACGTTGGCACAGGCTGTGGACAGTGGACTTATATCGGGTGAGCGATCGTTGATTCGTGATCCGAGTTCTGGACGTCTTGAGAGTCTTGGTAAGATGATGTTGACTGGTTTGTTGGCGCCTGTGGGTTTGATTGGCCTTGCTGTGGAGTCGATGTCGTCGAGATCAGGAGGTGTAGTGTGTCCGTCTACAGAGGCGTTTGAGCCTGTCTCTGAGGTTGGTGTGAGGAGGTTGTCTGGTGTAGAGTCAGTTGGTGAATCGGACGGTGCAGTGGCTGTGGGTGTTATTGATGATGGTGCTGTAGTGAGTGAATTGACTTCAGGTCAGCGAGAATCGACAGGTCGTCCATCAGATTTGATGAAGACAGACACCAGAGTTGGTGAACGTGGTGATTTGAGCTTCCTGTATGACGCGTCACGTGTTGTTGTAGAGGATGGCGAAGTAGCTGGTGTTGCAGCATCTTCGGAGAGGTTGAGGGAGTATGGTGTGTCGGATGTGCCTGGTGTATCCGGTGTTGGCGTAGTCGACGGTGGTGTGGATAGATCAGTGATGATGATGAGTGAGAGTGTACTACCGGCGGGTGTAGATGATGGTGTGATTGGAGTGGATTCTACGCGTGACTTGGAGTTGTTGTCTGAGATTCCTGAGAGACGAGGTGGAGACAGTGGTTGGGACTCTGACATGCTGTCATCTGATGGTGTGAGGTCTGGAGAAGTGTCTGTTATGCATGACCGACGTGGACTTGATTTGCGTGAAGCGATTGAATCAGGTCTTGTTGACACGAAGTCCGGCCTAGTTCGTGATCCATCGAGTGGTGAGGTGTTGACGTTGGCACAGGCTGTGGACAGTGGACTTATATCGGGTGAGCGATCGTTGATTCGTGATCCGAGTTCTGGACGTCTTGAGAGTCTTGGTAAGATGATGTTGACTGGTTTGTTGGCGCCTGTGGGTTTGATTGGCCTTGCTGTGGAGTCGATGTCGTCGAGATCAGGAGGTGTAGTGTGTCCGTCTACAGAGGCGTTTGAGCCTGTCTCTGAGGTTGGTGTGAGGAGGTTGTCTGGTGTAGAGTCAGTTGGTGAATCGGACGGTGCAGTGGCTGTGGGTGTTATTGATGATGGTGCTGTAGTGAGTGAATTGACTTCAGGTCAGCGAGAATCGACAGGTCGTCCATCAGATCTGATGAAGACAGACACCAGAGTTGGTGAACGTGGTGATTTGAGCTTCCTGTATGACGCGTCACGTGTTGTTGTAGAGGATGGCGAAGTAGCTGGTGTTGCAGCATCTTCGGAGAGGTTGAGGGAGTATGGTGTGTCGGATGTGCCTGGTGTATCCGGTGTTGGCGTAGTCGACGGTGGTGTGGATAGATCAGTGATGATGATGAGTGAGAGTGTACTACCGGCGGGTGTAGATGATGGTGTGATTGGAGTGGATTCTACGCGTGACTCGGAGTTGTTGTCTGAGATTCCTGAGAGACGAGGTGGAGACAGTGGTTGGGACTCTGACATGCTGTCATCTGATGGTGTGAGGTCTGGAGAAGTGTCTGTTATGCATGACCGACGTGGACTTGATTTGCGTGAAGCGATTGAATCAGGTCTTGTTGACACGAAGTCCGGCCTAGTTCGTGATCCATCGAGTGGTGAGGTGTTGACGTTGGCACAGGCTGTGGACAGTGGACTTATATCGGGTGAGCGATCGTTGATTCGTGATCCGAGTTCTGGACGTCTTGAGAGTCTTGGTAAGATGATGTTGACTGGTTTGTTGGCGCCTGTGGGTTTGATTGGCCTTGCTGTGGAGTCGATGTCGTCGAGATCAGGAGGTGTAGTGTGTCCGTCTACAGAGGCGTTTGAGCCTGTCTCTGAGGTTGGTGTGAGGAGGTTGTCTGGTGTAGAGTCAGTTGGTGAATCGGACGGTGCAGTGGCTGTGGGTGTTATTGATGATGGTGCTGTAGTGAGTGAATTGACTTCAGGTCAGCGAGAATCGACAGGTCGTCCATCAGATTTGATGAAGACAGACACCAGAGTTGGTGAACGTGGTGATTTGAGCTTCCTGTATGACGCGTCACGTGTTGTTGTAGAGGATGGCGAAGTAGCTGGTGTTGCAGTATCTTCGGAGAGGTTGAGGGAGTATGGTGTGTCGGATGTGCCTGGTGTATCCGGTGTTGGCGTAGTCGACGGTGGTGTGGATAGATCAGTGATGATGATGAGTGAGAGTGTACTACCGGCGGGTGTAGATGATGGTGTGATTGGAGTGGATTCTACGCGTGACTCGGAGTTGTTGTCTGAGATTCCTGAGAGACGAGGTGGAGACAGTGGTTGGGACTCTGACATGCTGTCATCTGATGGTGTGAGGTCTGGAGAAGTGTCTGTTATGCATGACCGACGTGGACTTGATTTGCGTGAAGCGATTGAATCAGGTCTTGTTGACACGAAGTCCGGCCTAGTTCGTGATCCATCGAGTGGTGAGGTGTTGACGTTGGCACAGGCTGTGGACAGTGGACTTATATCGGGTGAGCGATCGTTGATTCGTGATCCGAGTTCTGGACGTCTTGAGAGTCTTGGTAAGATGATGTTGACTGGTTTGTTGGCGCCTGTGGGTTTGATTGGCCTTGCTGTGGAGTCGATGTCGTCGAGATCAGGAGGTGTAGTGTGTCCGTCTACAGAGGCGTTTGAGCCTGTCTCTGAGGTTGGTGTGAGGAGGTTGTCTGGTGTAGAGTCAGTTGGTGAATCGGACGGTGCAGTGGCTGTGGGTGTTATTGATGATGGTGCTGTAGTGAGTGAATTGACTTCAGGTCAGCGAGAATCGACAGGTCGTCCATCAGATCTGATGAAGACAGACACCAGAGTTGGTGAACGTGGTGATTTGAGCTTCCTGTATGACGCGTCACGTGTTGTTGTAGAGGATGGCGAAGTAGCTGGTGTTGCAGCATCTTCGGAGAGGTTGAGGGAGTATGGTGTGTCGGATGTGCCTGGTGTATCCGGTGTTGGCGTAGTCGACGGTGGTGTGGATAGATCAGTGATGATGATGAGTGAGAGTGTACTACCGGCGGGTGTAGATGATGGTGTGATTGGAGTGGATTCTACGCGTGACTCGGAGTTGTTGTCTGAGATTCCTGAGAGACGAGGTGGAGACAGTGGTTGGGACTCTGACATGCTGTCATCTGATGGTGTGAGGTCTGGAGAAGTGTCTGTTATGCATGACCGACGTGGACTTGATTTGCGTGAAGCGATTGAATCAGGTCTTGTTGACACGAAGTCCGGCCTAGTTCGTGATCCATCGAGTGGTGAGGTGTTGACGTTGGCACAGGCTGTGGACAGTGGACTTATATCGGGTGAGCGATCGTTGATTCGTGATCCGAGTTCTGGACGTCTTGAGAGTCTTGGTAAGATGATGTTGACTGGTTTGTTGGCGCCTGTGGGTTTGATTGGCCTTGCTGTGGAGTCGATGTCGTCGAGATCAGGAGGTGTAGTGTGTCCGTCTACAGAGGCGTTTGAGCCTGTCTCTGAGGTTGGTGTGAGGAGGTTGTCTGGTGTAGAGTCAGTTGGTGAATCGGACGGTGCAGTGGCTGTGGGTGTTATTGATGATGGTGCTGTAGTGAGTGAATTGACTTCAGGTCAGCGAGAATCGACAGGTCGTCCATCAGATCTGATGAAGACAGACACCAGAGTTGGTGAACGTGGTGATTTGAGCTTCCTGTATGACGCGTCACGTGTTGTTGTAGAGGATGGCGAAGTAGCTGGTGTTGCAGCATCTTCGGAGAGGTTGAGGGAGTATGGTGTGTCGGATGTGCCTGGTGTATCCGGTGTTGGCGTAGTCGACGGTGGTGTGGATAGATCAGTGATGATGATGAGTGAGAGTGTACTACCGGCGGGTGTAGATGATGGTGTGATTGGAGTGGATTCTACGCGTGACTCGGAGTTGTTGTCTGAGATTCCTGAGAGACGAGGTGGAGACAGTGGTTGGGACTCTGACATGCTGTCATCTGATGGTGTGAGGTCTGGAGAAGTGTCTGTTATGCATGACCGACGTGGACTTGATTTGCGTGAAGCGATTGAATCAGGTCTTGTTGACACGAAGTCCGGCCTAGTTCGTGATCCATCGAGTGGTGAGGTGTTGACGTTGGCACAGGCTGTGGACAGTGGACTTATATCGGGTGAGCGATCGTTGATTCGTGATCCGAGTTCTGGACGTCTTGAGAGTCTTGGTAAGATGATGTTGACTGGTTTGTTGGCGCCTGTGGGTTTGATTGGCCTTGCTGTGGAGTCGATGTCGTCGAGATCAGGAGGTGTAGTGTGTCCGTCTACAGAGGCGTTTGAGCCTGTCTCTGAGGTTGGTGTGAGGAGGTTGTCTGGTGTAGAGTCAGTTGGTGAATCGGACGGTGCAGTGGCTGTGGGTGTTATTGATGATGGTGCTGTAGTGAGTGAATTGACTTCAGGTCAGCGAGAATCGACAGGTCGTCCATCAGATCTGATGAAGACAGACACCAGAGTTGGTGAACGTGGTGATTTGAGCTTCCTGTATGACGCGTCACGTGTTGTTGTAGAGGATGGCGAAGTAGCTGGTGTTGCAGCATCTTCGGAGAGGTTGAGGGAGTATGGTGTGTCGGATGTGCCTGGTGTATCCGGTGTTGGCGTAGTCGACGGTGGTGTGGATAGATCAGTGATGATGATGAGTGAGAGTGTACTACCGGCGGGTGTAGATGATGGTGTGATTGGAGTGGATTCTACGCGTGACTCGGAGTTGTTGTCTGAGATTCCTGAGAGACGAGGTGGAGACAGTGGTTGGGACTCTGACATGCTGTCATCTGATGGTGTGAGGTCTGGAGAAGTGTCTGTTATGCATGACCGACGTGGACTTGATTTGCGTGAAGCGATTGAATCAGGTCTTGTTGACACGAAGTCCGGCCTAGTTCGTGATCCATCGAGTGGTGAGGTGTTGACGTTGGCACAGGCTGTGGACAGTGGACTTATATCGGGTGAGCGATCGTTGATTCGTGATCCGAGTTCTGGACGTCTTGAGAGTCTTGGTAAGATGATGTTGACTGGTTTGTTGGCGCCTGTGGGTTTGATTGGCCTTGCTGTGGAGTCGATGTCGTCGAGATCAGGAGGTGTAGTGTGTCCGTCTACAGAGGCGTTTGAGCCTGTCTCTGAGGTTGGTGTGAGGAGGTTGTCTGGTGTAGAGTCAGTTGGTGAATCGGACGGTGCAGTGGCTGTGGGTGTTATTGATGATGGTGCTGTAGTGAGTGAATTGACTTCAGGTCAGCGAGAATCGACAGGTCGTCCATCAGATTTGATGAAGACAGACACCAGAGTTGGTGAACGTGGTGATTTGAGCTTCCTGTATGACGCGTCACGTGTTGTTGTAGAGGATGGCGAAGTAGCTGGTGTTGCAGCATCTTCGGAGAGGTTGAGGGAGTATGGTGTGTCGGATGTGCCTGGTGTATCCGGTGTTGGCGTAGTCGACGGTGGTGTGGATAGATCAGTGATGATGATGAGTGAGAGTGTACTACCGGCGGGTGTAGATGATGGTGTGATTGGAGTGGATTCTACGCGTGACTCGGAGTTGTTGTCTGAGATTCCTGAGAGACGAGGTGGAGACAGTGGTTGGGACTCTGACATGCTGTCATCTGATGGTGTGAGGTCTGGAGAAGTGTCTGTTATGCATGACCGACGTGGACTTGATTTGCGTGAAGCGATTGAATCAGGTCTTGTTGACACGAAGTCCGGCCTAGTTCGTGATCCATCGAGTGGTGAGGTGTTGACGTTGGCACAGGCTGTGGACAGTGGACTTATATCGGGTGAGCGATCGTTGATTCGTGATCCGAGTTCTGGACGTCTTGAGAGTCTTGGTAAGATGATGTTGACTGGTTTGTTGGCGCCTGTGGGTTTGATTGGCCTTGCTGTGGAGTCGATGTCGTCGAGATCAGGAGGTGTAGTGTGTCCGTCTACAGAGGCGTTTGAGCCTGTCTCTGAGGTTGGTGTGAGGAGGTTGTCTGGTGTAGAGTCAGTTGGTGAATCGGACGGTGCAGTGGCTGTGGGTGTTATTGATGATGGTGCTGTAGTGAGTGAATTGACTTCAGGTCAGCGAGAATCGACAGGTCGTCCATCAGATCTGATGAAGACAGACACCAGAGTTGGTGAACGTGGTGATTTGAGCTTCCTGTATGACGCGTCACGTGTTGTTGTAGAGGATGGCGAAGTAGCTGGTGTTGCAGCATCTTCGGAGAGGTTGAGGGAGTATGGTGTGTCGGATGTGCCTGGTGTATCCGGTGTTGGCGTAGTCGACGGTGGTGTGGATAGATCAGTGATGATGATGAGTGAGAGTGTACTACCGGCGGGTGTAGATGATGGTGTGATTGGAGTGGATTCTACGCGTGACTCGGAGTTGTTGTCTGAGATTCCTGAGAGACGAGGTGGAGACAGTGGTTGGGACTCTGACATGCTGTCATCTGATGGTGTGAGGTCTGGAGAAGTGTCTGTTATGCATGACCGACGTGGACTTGATTTGCGTGAAGCGATTGAATCAGGTCTTGTTGACACGAAGTCCGGCCTAGTTCGTGATCCATCGAGTGGTGAGGTGTTGACGTTGGCACAGGCTGTGGACAGTGGACTTATATCGGGTGAGCGATCGTTGATTCGTGATCCGAGTTCTGGACGTCTTGAGAGTCTTGGTTTTTTACTCTTGTCTCTGTGTGTCTTCTTAGTTTTCTCTTTTTGCTTTCTCAATTTTTTCCGATGTTTTTTTTATTTTATGTGTTTATCTGTTTCTTTTTTTCGCTTAGTAATTTTTCCCTAGTTGTTTGTTTTGTCAAATGTTTTTGGAGCGTTTGTTCGTATCTGTAATTTTTTTCCTGAATTTTATTCCTTATGTCTCAGCCTTTAGTTGTTGATTTTACTCGTCGCTTGCTCATCGCCTTAGTATTCTGTTACTGTTTTGTCAGCAAGCTGTATACTGTCTTTGGTGTATACTTTTTACGGCCTATTGTCTGTTTTGTTTGGCCAGAGTTTTTGGTCCACTGCTAGGCTTTAATGTTGACTGTTATTTGTGTGGCTTGGATTTTTATTTGTAGCATGGCACCTAATTTATATAGTATCTATTGTTGATGTCATCGTGTATATGATGTTATGTTTATCCCTATCGTACGCCACAGACCTTCTGTACTATCTGTTTCTGGGTGATCTGTTTACAATCTGAATTTTCCTTATTGAATACTTCAAAACCTAATTAGATGAATTATTATTTTTTTTTTAAATTTCAGCATTGCATTAAATATTATCTGTTGTTAGTGGGTAATTTCTAAAGAGGTAAAATTTGAGGGGATACAATTCGCATATCACGTTGACACTGTTTAATGTTTCAAGATAGAGGGAAATAACTAATGAAACGTACATATCAGTTAAAAACGGAGTTACATGATGTTGCCTTAAAATGTTTTCAGTAAATGCATATAAGTTAAAGTGAAATATAGTGTTATCTTGTATCAGAGCTTTAACCTATAATTACACTCAAATTGTGTTGCGATTACCTTCAGCACATCATTCGAATTTATGCTGTCCGACACTATGATGAGAATGCATACTTATTTCATAGTTCGGTGATCATATTCTCAGAAATACAGCCATATGTATGCATTTTTATACACATAGTCATACTACAGTTCTTCTGCAATCTTTATTTCTCTTTGTTCTGGCAGTCCCCATTTAAATAACATATTTTGTTGCTATTTTCCTGGACCGTTATTAAAGTAATTGAAGTTCATCCTAATAATAGAGTGTTTAATAATATGTATGTTGTCTAAAATGTTTTCCATGACCGAGTAAATCGACAAAGGTATACCTAAACTACTACTATCCAATAAGATCTAATTTTTATTTGACATCTTACTCGATAGTCACTTATCGCTTTGATAAATTCAATTTGGCACTATAACATGTAGTTTGCTAGAAATTTAAAATACCACGGCTTATTTAAAACAATTAGTTCCCTTTATGAATTTAGATAAAGCAATAAGAAGAGTTAATTTGTCTGAATCGTGTAATGTATTTGCACAACACATTTCGAACAATCTGATCACACACAGAATTGTCATAGGAATATATATAAAGGTAATCAAGAGTTAAGAAGTGAGAGAATAAACATAGGTCAAGTTAGAAGGACATATTGAAGGTCAAAATAACAATGATCACTAATTTTCTATAGTTGGTTTGTAAGGTTTAGTTTTGTTTTTATGATCACTAAACCAAATAAGAGAGGTAATAGTACACCTGCCCTGACTGGTATCAAAACAAAGTTTACCAAGGAAGGTAGTTGAGTGTGATGACGAATTGTTTTTGAACGCATAAAGGTGGTTTAAACTTTCTAATTGCTAGGGCTTCCACAAACTTTAGGATACGCCCCAAACACGTTTTATAGATAGGTTTAAAAGATCTGTTAACGTCAATTTTATGTCCTATCTCCATAATATGTTTCGCAATAGAGGAGCTAGGTCTCCAGTTCTGGGGATTCTATTTGCTTCTGGAGCCATTTAGGAATATACTCCGTTAGAGCCTCTTTTAGCAGATATCTATATGTCGTACATTGAGAGTTTATCGGAGGATTTAATCGAAAATGTGCCACTTTATAGAAGGTATGTAGACGATATTGTAATCATCAGTGATAAGTCTTGTTCTGCTACCTCAATTTTAAATCGAATGAATTAAGTCCAAAATAGCATATCACTTACATCTGTAGAAGAGGAAGATAACTGTTTATCTGCCCTAGATTCATTGCTTAGTCGACGGCTTGATGGGTTAATAAAACGATCTATTTATAGAAAACCTACCTGGGCAGGACAGTATCTTAATTACCACAGTTTCTGCCCTGTTCGGTACAAAAGAGCCTTAGTAAGGTGCCTCTTCAGTAGAATCCAACGTATAATCTGAAGACGTACTTGATGTAGAAGAAAGAAAGTTGACACAAACAAGTTGATCAGGAGATATAAAGTAGTTAGAACATCAAGACCCACTCTCCAACTCGCCCCTTAGAAAGCCGTCTACATCAAGCTACCCTATATGGGGCATCATAGCAGCTTGATAACTAGACAAAAAATGAACACTGCTGTTAAAAAGACTTTTTATGCAGCTATTATCATAATAATTGAGAATCTGAAGACAATATATCCATCTAAGCCCTCTGAACATGCGTCGGTGGCACAGTGGTTAGGACTCTCGCCGACCATGCACATGGTCTAGGGTTCGATCCCCTGCCGGCGCACACCCGATATCTATGGTCGGCCTGAATTTGGGCTACCGATATCCATGCTGAAAATTCCACACTTGTACTGAAAATACGGTGTGGAATCAAGCTGAAAATCAAAAAAAAATTTAAAAAAAATGTTGTCACATCCCACTGTATTTACCAATTTGAGTGTACGTGTGGACACACATACATAGGGAGGACTCATCGATCTCTGCAAGTAAGTGCTTCAGAGTATATTCCTAAATGGCTCCAGAAGCAAATAGAATCCCCAGAACTGGAGACCTAGCTCCTCTATTGCGAAACATATTATGGAGATAGGACATAAAATTGACGTTAACAGATCTTTTAAACCTATCTATAAAACGTGTTTGGGGCGTATCCTAAAGTTTGTGGAAGCCCTAGCAATTAGAAAGTTTAAACCACCTTTATGCGTTCAAAAACAATTCGTCATCACACTCAACTACCTTCCTTGGTAAACTTTGTTTTGATACCAGTCAGGGCAGGTGTACTATTACCTCTCTTATTTGGTTTAGTGATCATAAAAACAAAACTAAACCTTACAAACCAACTATAGAAAATTAGTGATCATTGTTATTTTGACCTTCAATATGTCCTTCTAACTTGACCTATGTTTATTCTCTCACTTCTTAACTCTTGATTACCTTTATATATATTCCTATGACAATTCTGTGTGTGATCAGATTGTTCGAAATGTGTTGTGCAAATACATTACACGATTCAGACAAATTAACTCTCCTTATTGATTTGTCCACAGCTTATTTGTTGTAGGGTTTTGGGTTTCCCGTGGTAGACTCTTATGTTTATGATACGGAATTATTCAGAACAACTCTCAGAACATTAATGGGTGTTGGTTCATTCCTAAGTCTTGATTGGCATTAGTTTTCTTCTGATCAGATTTACTTGCTCTGCTGTTCATTTATTTTTCATTGTAAACTTTTTAGTCTTAATCACTTCATCATCATACATCTTTGTACTATTCCATTTGTTACTTTACTTTCACAAACTTTATTCCGAATCACTTTCAGGTAGATTTACTTATCCTGAAAAAGATCATTTTTACTGTTCGTCGATCAGTTAATCAGAATTCTGATTGAGAGATAAATTTTTCTTAGTAGATTTCATGTTGTTAGTCATTTGTTTTGTTTTTCAAGAGAATGCATGATAGATTTTGATTTGAAGGCTGACCTATGCTTTTTCATGGTGACAAACAATGATGCTTATTGTATCACTTATATCACGGAAATCGTTTTTGATGGGCTATTTAAAAAAAAATGGTTTTACTAGTTTGCATTTCCTTCGGTTTAGTAGAACCGTTTTATGTACGTATATTTTATCAGCATTATTCGTTTTGCTTTTGTTGTCACTAGTTGTGTACACTACTGTCAACGTTAGTAGTTACAGTAGTACTAGTAGTAATAATGATTATGAAGAATGCTCATAATCGTTTTGAGACTTGATCTCTGAATGTTTTCCGTAAGTTTTAATATTTTCTTATTTCTGTATCATAGGATATGTATACTGTTTTCAAAATATTCCAACCGTAATAAGATTCCGTTGTGATTTCTTGTTTTTCTGAATACAACTTATTGTCTGCTTGATATTGTAAATGGTAATAGACTAAGTTGAAGTGAAGGTTGGCAGTATGTACAGTGCAGACTGACACCATTATTTTAAATCTATTCATAGCAAATAACACTGATTACTAAGGCGATCATAGTGAGTTGAATATCCGACAGTCATTTCACTCATTTACAGCGGATCCTATCGGCGATATGTCCGAATGAATTCAGCTTTTTTAAAATGCGATGTCTTTTCTTTCACAAATTATTTGGATAGTTGCAAAATTTGCCGTCTACCAGTGTCGTATAAATAAAATTTAATTAATTACTAAATGTTTCTAAATCATTTTTGTTCCTGTCTCGCTGTCTAACGTTATGTGCCTCATAACTTTATATACATAAGCTTCTTTTTTTCATTTTCATATATTTCTAACAAACCTAGAGTAAAGGTGTGCAAGTTAACCCTTTAAAATAAGGAGATAGTCTTTGTTCAATGAAGAATTCAGAAAAATGAGAAGGGTATATTATAAAACAGTGTGAATGGTGTATTTTCCCAACGTTCATATATCCCTGTCGGAAAAGACCATAAAGTGTGCTTTTGCTCCAGTAATTTCTGTTAGGACTACTACTTTATAGCGAAGAGCACAGCAGGAAGAAGTGTTGGCTGACACTCACCTGCTCTCTTGAAATTGGTTTACGAAAAGAACCATGATCTTAAACTTTGAAGCGGATATAATTCTTGAATGAATTTTACTTTTCCCTAATTTAAGCACACCGCACACAATCGATTCTACTTCATGGTGCAAATAAATTAGTAAAGCTGACAAGTTAAGTAATGCCGGAAAGTGTTCAAAGTGAAATTAACAATAATAATAATAATAATCGACAATAAGGCAAGGATATGCAGAAGTATTATAATCCCCTTTCATACTTTAGCCCTATTTATTTTTCGTTTTGTTTATTCAATTCGTATATCCTTCACTTATTATGTCGACTGTCATTATTAATTATACTTTGAACAATTTCCGGTATTATATAACTTGTCATCTTTATTTACTTAGTTCAGTCTAATTTTTGCAATATTTTCTTATGGTAAATAAGTGAATATTTAGATTAGCTACTAACACCAATATAAGTAGTATTGTTAAGATTGTAATGACTCATGAATTTCCTGTTTACTTTTAAAATCACTTAGATGCCTTATAAATTGTTTTAATATCTGAAATATTCTTAGGAATCCAAATACAAAGTAAATTATTTTCATATGAAATTTTGTAGCCAACGGGATCAGAGACAACGAAACGTCTTATTTCTCAACTACTTGCTGCACTTGACAAAGAAGCTTTATGGATAACAGATTTCGAATCACAAATTTTAAAAATGGGACACTTAAGCCTGGATGATAATCTGAATCGTCATCTTCTGGATGATCACCAAGTGGGTTGAATGATTATTTTTATCATAAATTCTCTGTTTGTAATAAAATTATCGCAGACCGTAAAAGTAGATTTTTAGTATCCTAATCAATGGTATAAAAATAAGCATAGTTCTTCTCGAGTTAAAATTCTATGGTACACTTTGAGTAACTGGTTGTCGTCTTTGTAAACCAGAGTTTTAACAGATTAACAGTGGAAAATAGAAAACTACTCTATCGAACTCCATCAGTTACAAAATGAAAATAACAATGTCTCAAAAGCTTGATGAGCACTTAAAAGATGATACGTACTACTGATTTACATCAGTAGTCGGGAACTAACCATGTCAATCAGTAGTGCTTGCCAGCTAAACCGAAGTTTCGCTGGTTTGGAGTCGAGTTTATCAGCAGCTCACCCCGTTGTACACACTCCAGAGAGCCAAATCACTTCAAACCACCCGAATTGCAGTTAGCTATTTGGGTAAACTGGGAAAACATAAAATCATAATTCAGGAATTATAGAGTTCATTATGAAAATTCACCACAGTTTCCGTGGGTAACTGAAAATCTTCAGATAACGGTGTGTGATCTGCTTGGTTTCATAAGTCAAGGAAACAGGCAAAACTAAAAATTGTATATACTATTGATTGACATGAGTAGTTGGTATGATAATAATAGTTTATATGATTAAATGAATGCATCATCAGTTAAGTTGTAAAATCTTGTCGGGTCATATTTTTATGATAAAGCTCCTCCACTACTGCTTATCAACCAGTATATGAAATCTGCATAGAGTTGGAAATGTTCATTGTGTAAAAACTCTTGTCCTGTCGAATAGTTTTGACACTGATTCTTCCAGTGTTTTTCTGAATGGATTTTCCCAAATTTTCGCCTTTCAATACTAAATCTAATCAATTTTTATGTGTATGTATTTTTACTGCAGGAGATCTTAGACAAAATTCGTATTCGCCAGTCTACAAGTAGATCTATACTGTTTCAAGCTGAACAAGCTGTTGAAGCACTACGTAATGGAAATCAACCAGAATCTATTTGGAAACCATTACAATCTAAATGTCAGGAGTTAAGAACAAGATTAGAAGATGTAAGATCAAAATCGTAATATATATGTTTTTGTCATAAACTTTACATTGTTTATGGATATTTTTAACGTTTAACTGACATTTAATAGTGAAAATTTTCGACAACAGGTGTGTTTGGAGACCGAAACGAAGATGCCTTATTTTTAAGGGCAAATGTCTATTGCCTCCACCACTCTAAATGTTATTTATTCATTTCAAACTACGTATTTAGTACAGTAAGTAAATATTGCACCTCACCACTACTACTACTTCTACTACTATAAAAACAAATATTTTATTTCTCTATTCTTCTCGAAAAAGACTACCAGCCTGGGTATCAGTTGACTAACCTTAAACAAGTTTTAACAAGTGTGATATAAAACATAAGATGAACGGTTAAAGCAGTACAGAATCCTGGAAAAAATGCTAGAATTTTCAGCAGTAAAAAGAGAACATCACAAGAAGTAGGGAGATTAACAAGATAAATATTAGAGGAGGGTGAAGAAGTCAATGAAGATTAGTAAGTTGTTAAGTATTTCAAAAACAACAGCAGTTCGCTGGCCTTGTAACCAGAAAGTTCTGGGTTCGAACCCTGGCGGTGGATGCGTACACCCGAAGAGTCCCAAAATAGGATGAAACACCTGTCCAGTACTCCCAGGTTTTCCAATGGTTCTCTAAACGATGTCAGCTCGTGACGAAATCCTCCAACCAATCAAAAGAAATCCCTACAAAACCAGCACTTGAAAATGAGATATGTGAAGGCGGACAACAATCTAGTTATCATTAGGTAGATCCGGAATGATTGACCCTGCAAGGTGAATAATCTAGGAAAATGGCCGGTCATTGCAATACATTCACCTGGATGTAATCACACAATAGAGTGAGGTGGATTAAAAACTTTAAATAGCATAAATATGTAGTGACAGATGTCAATTGCCGAATGTTTGTTCATCTAGTTAACACTGATCATGTGCAATCAGAATGACTCAACACCTCTACTGGATATACGGAAAATTACAATAAAAAACAACACAGAGTACAATCAAACGGTGTGTAAATGAATGAATAGAAAGTCTCTCTATTACTTTCCTATTAGATATTCATTTCTGTGAATTATCACTTATCTTAATGGTCATATTGAAAGCCCATTTAATAGACATTGGTCAGTCCTTAGGGCTTGATAAGTTCGCTAATTACGAACATGTAACATACATTATACACTAAGGATAGAAATTTTGTCTGAATTCTAATTCAATCACAAGCTTATGTGCATGAATGCCTAAGAAAACCCGCCTGTTTTCCAAGCCTCATATTATTATTATTATTATTATTATTCAAATAATAAGTTTTAGTTTTATTTGTTCGTAGACTTATCTTCACTTCGGCAGCTTTCATCCCTTTCTGTTTTTTTTAAATTAACATCCAGGACACTCCTGTATTAGTTAAACTTTTGAGGAGTTAAGATTATATATAGCTGAAATGTTTTAAAATTTATCGGTAGACACTTAGTAAATGGATTCACCTACAAACATCAGAATAAGACTATCTTTGAACAGTGGCATAAGTTACTATCTTTTCTTTTCTTTTTATATTTTCAGCTGCAAACTGAAGCAGAAAGTCGTGTACGTATTCTACTCAATAGTTTAGATTCATTAGAACACCTTACTTATAAACTTCAAAGTCTTAGAAGTCTGTTAGAAAATTTAGAGTCTGTACTAGTTCTCAGTGCATCCAATACACCAATGAAAGGTGAAGAGAATCAACTTGCAAACAAGCTGAAAGCTCTTAATCATCCAGATGAAATAACTCCACTTATTTTACGCCTTAAAGCTGCACTAACTGAATCGAATTCAGCTCACAACAATATTATCAGCACATTACCTAGTGTAATGCAGAAATTTATGGCAACTGTTTATCGCTATTCTGATAGTAAAGTAAGTATATGACAGTTGTAATTCTTTTTGTTATCTTTTTTGTGAATACACACCATACTACTATTGATGGATATAAGAATAGAAGTTGTGCACTGTGGTAGAGTATAATTCCATTATGAGTAAAAAATTTTTTGATGAAGTCTCCCAGTGTTATACAGTAATGTTTACTGATGACGTTTTGAGCACAATTTATTGCTTATAACCATATCATACCCACATAATGGTATAATTGGTGGACTTTCTAAACCCCGCGTAAATACGGTTTTTAAAAAAATTTTTATCTGTATTTCACATGTTTGTGTACTTTGAGGGCGAAATCATCCGAATCATGAAACATGAATCAATCGTCGTCTTCAATCCTAACACAAATTTATGTCCGCTAATGAAGCATTAAAACTCGGTCGGTCGGTCGGTTTTCGACATAGAACTTTGCACATATGTGCGGCAGTTCAAGTCGCCACACTCCCCACATGTAGCACACAAAGCAAGAAAAGAAAGTAGAAGAAATGCATAATATAGACAGTAAACAGAGGTGTGAGACAAAGGAATAGTAATAACGAAGAACAATATAGTTTCTTTGGAAATCATAAGTCACAAGGAGTGGATGCATCTGCGCTAGCCATTGAGAACGATTTTGAGCCATGTCACCAAATTGTTTCCAACCATTGGTTTTTACCGTCCCGAGGACCCCAACCAGGAAGTCTACATTTTCCAACGTGGCTTAGACTAACTGTTGTGGATTTCATTGACTGGTGCCATGTTTCGTTTGACCGCCGCTAGCTCTTTTCCAGCCTGGCCCTATATCAGCTAACATTGCCCGTCGAAGAAGGCGATGACTAGGCATACGTAACACATGTCCTAACCATCTCAGTCGATGTAATTCACAATCTCGTCGATTGATTTCCCCTCCTTACCTAGCACTCGACGCCTAACCTCAATATAAGGACAATGGACAAAGTTCTTATCTTGGTGTTTAAAATTCATCAGCAGTACACATTCACGACCTTAGACAACGCAACTGGCAAATCGAGTATGGTGGATATCTCATTCTCAATTACATCTAATACTTTAATGTTATATTTCAAAATAGTTTTCATGATGAATACACATTATTTGAAAGATAGTGTTGGGCAGTCTTTTCGTCCATATTCAATACTCTTCATTTGTGCTCAGAACATTTATTCAATACTTTTTTGTTTCCAGTTTAATCCTACCTGACGTTGATGAGCAATAAGAACCCATTCATCACAAACCTTCAAGATGTATTACATTTTTATTTTATTCCTTTACGTTCCCAGTGGAACATAGGGCTTCAAACTACAGGCTTGAAGTTTCAGTAGCAGTGGTAATTATTTTTATGGGATGAGGTTGCTAGCCTCATGACCAACCTTTCCTCTTTACCAGTCTCATTACTTTTCAGATAAACTACGTCTTCTTATTGTGTTGTCGAAATTCATAAAGGGAACTGATTGCTTTAAAGCCTCATTACTGGCTTAGCGAGATAAAGGAGTGCGTCGGCCAGGGATTGAACCCCGAACCACCTGCGTGATTCGCGAGCATCCTACGGCTGTGCCACCGATGCACCTACACTTCTGCTATCATTATATTTATATTACAGTCATTATATTGGAAATGTATTCGTTTCTTAATGTAAACACGTTTGACTTTCTTCCTATGATAATTTATTTTTTTCAAATTTTTTAAATACAGAAAGCATATAACAACAAATTGAATCATTTTACTGGCTTGAAGTGTAAACAATACGAAGAAGAAATGGAAAGGAATGATAGGGAGTTAGAAGATCGGATACAGAATACAGTTAAAGAAGCCAACAATCGTCTTGTACAATTACTCAGTCGTTTAGAGACACAATCAACACACCTTACTGAAGTTAATGCAATCAACAATCACTATCAAAAGCAATTATCTGAATCAACGAGTCAATTAGATAAAATTAAATTACAATTGAATAATATTCAGAAAAGTGTTCTGCGACCAGAAGAATTAAACACTTTATCCTCTAATAAGATTAAACAAATTAGTCAAGAACAACTGAATAAATTATATACACTACAAGGGGATTTAAGTAAAATTGAAAATGACTTAAAGGTAAGTTATATATGTATACATACATATATATATATTTCACCTCATCCCATGGTTTCTTATTATTTTTATTCATAATAACTCTACACCCTGTTTAATTTACTCCTGAGAAGTGAACCAATGAAGCGATAAGTTCTCCTCCATGGTTTTTTCTAGTAATTTCTTCTACCACACAACTGTTTAACAAGTGCTTCAAACTACAGTGATTATAATGGCTTAAATTGTCATATAGTCATTTTCGAGTATTGGTTCTGTAGGTATTTTGTTTGATTGCCACAATTTTGTTATGCTTTTCTCATTTATCATAGGCTTCGTGTTATCTGACAAGTGAGTATTCAGTTCACTAACTCAAGTAGGTGATAATCATTAGGAAGACATATCTGCATTTTTGATGAACAAGCTCAGCAACCAATATTACCATTTGTTCCTAAGAGTTATCTGAAGATTATTGATTGAATTTGCAAAGTGATCGCTTGGTTAAGCGAAATTACAGTACACCAAAGTCTACTCGTGCTTTTATGCTAGATGTTATACTCAACATATACGTATACCTGACCGGTATATTTTGTTCAGTACTAAGAGATACACAAACACAATGTTTGCCATTCTCCGGGTAACTCTAGTTGTCAATACAGTCATGTTTCAGGGTCACTTGTGAAATGAATAGCTTACTGTCAAAATTTCTGACTCCGAAAATGACTGGTGTAAGTTTGAATGGTGCAGAGGAAATATGTTTCTTTACAGTCATACATACACTCTCTCTATAAGTCCGCATAATCACGAACCTATTCCAGTAACGAAGTCCTGCATACTGACTGTTAACCTATAATATGTTTTTAATAATAGTAATATTTGGTTTGTTTTCTTTTCTTTTTCTTATTCTTTAGACTTTGGAAAGTGTAGATTTGCATTCACTTAAAGATAAGTTAACAGAAGCTAATCTAATCTCAAATAATTTAATCAGTGTAATTACTGAACCATTGTCAAACTCATTGGCTTATCAAAAACAATTAAGTGATCACTGTGAACAGTTAGAAAAACAATTTATGAAATATATTTTGGCAAATCAAACTGTTCAAGAATGTTTGAATGAATTCATGAATCACACCGATCGAATTGGAGATGACTTATCACGTGACAGTGTCGGTGACAAGAGTATAATAAAGACAGATGGACTTCCTTCAGATTTAACTAAATTACATGAAACTTTAGCACACATCAACACTATGCAATCTGCTTCACAGTCGATAAGAGATCGTTTAAATCAAACAGTTGAAGAAGTCAAGTTAACTGATCCTAGCAAACTTCGAGCAGTTCAATCTGAATTAAAACAAACTGACGTTTTGGATAATCGGTATGACTGATTTGTTATTTTTGTTTTTCATCGGTTACAGATTAAGCAGATTTCATTTGAATTAGTACTCAGTATTTTTATTTGAATGCTTATTGTGTTAACAGTATTCCATAAACAAAACACCTCAGTAAGCTTGTTGACATTACAGGATTTCATTCAGTGAAACGACTCATTTTTTTTATTAAATAGTGCAACTTTGACTGCATTAATTATCCTTCAAGTGAAAATACATCCGAAGGGTAATAATATGTTTAGCAAATGCTTATGTATGCAACAGCTAATCATAAAACACTTTAAAATGATTTAATAGAGATTTAATACACTTGAATAACATCACTGAATTACATGATACATCCTCTATAAGTGTTCTTCCTTTATTAATCTAAACTGTTTTCGTTAGTCAGTAGATTAGTCTGTGTCTTAAACAGAAGCCACGTGAAGACATTTTCGTGCGTTGACAATTGTCAAAATATATTCACAAAAACTGTACTAATCATCAATCAAAGGTGATAGAGATGAAAGCACACTTTTATAGATTAGCTGTCCATTCCGTGTCAGCGAGAAACATCACTCTCCAGCCAAATGACTACCTGACTCTTGATACAATTCTTCTGTTGTAACTGTTTATCATTTAAATTCTTGATTTATGTTAGGACAGGGCACACAATCAACATAGGATAAATTCAATAATTTTCTTCAAAATGATGCTATGTTTTTGTTTCATATTTATTTTTACTATTACTTCTTTGTAGGCTTGAAACACTGAAGGATGATGTGATATCCCGTATTTCCCAATTAAGTTCACTGAGGAATGAGTTCGCTCAATATGAGAATGACATAAACGAATTCCATACATGGCTAGATCAAATTGGTAATCAGTTGAATAGTCAAGCAACGGCTCACTTACCAGAAAATTATTTAAAACATAAACTACAAATGATAAAAGTATGTTTTATTGTGTTATTTTTATTTCACTTTCAAAGAAAAACAATATTGTATCACTAACGGCGTTATTTATGAATGTCGAATTTCGAAATTCGACATTAGTCAACTAAATTCTTTTCTGTAATATGAGTATACTTAACCTTTTCGCTGATTGATTCGGTTTCATTTAGATAATAAAATGTATCAGTTTGGTGTTCGTAGATCACAAGCTATGCTTAGGACTCTTTATCCCATCGAGTAATTAAAACTGACACTCTTTGCTTCCAACTGTAGAGAACCATTTTTAAGGTATCGTGTCAAGAAAACTACATTTTTTAAGATAGATAATAACTGGCATTATTGGAATTCATCATTTTGTCTTGTTCTGCTTTAACAGACTAAATTGCTGTCGAATTCTTTTAGCATATAAGCATCTTAACACGACTAACTGGATACTGTCGTTATATATTTTTATCAAGGGATGTTTTCGTCGGTAACAGCCATGAAATTTATAGTGCGTACTTTAGCTTATCGCCATCTGGGAGCTCCATTATAAAATTAAAAATGTTGGTTTGTAGATTTATGAAATTTAACTGAACCGACTGTAAGAAAACCTCTGGAAATCAAGAAACATTCAGCAATGTTTCTCGGTCTTTCTTAGGTCTGTTTGATGCTCAGTGAAAATCACAAAAGTCATCTTAAAACCAATGACTAAATGAATTTAAAACTAACTACCTTTTATTGTGTCTACTTACATTAACTGAATACTTTGGTATTTCAGTTAATATGCCTGGTATTAGGTTGTAAACTGTTCTCTGATAATGTGATTTCAGCTCATTAGTTTTGCTATATAACGTTTTACTAACGAGCTACTTGTTTGAATTCCTCATCACTTACTGAAGTTTTAGCAGTTATGTGGTACTAATGACAGTCACATAATTAGAATTTTTTATAGTTGGGTAACTGGATATGCATATTATCTACAGAATCATTGCTAGTACTATTAGTAATGGAAGTATTTTTCTATTTTTGCTAGTATAACTTCTTTTTTCTGTTAATATTTAATATGTTAGATGCAAATCCCGAATCGTCAGCTCCATTTAGACAGCTTGCAGCAATCAGTTGAAGCACTAGTAACTAGACTACCTGAAAGCGATGATGACGTAAAGTTGATCAAAGAAAATATGTGCAACTTAAATAAGCGTTGGTCACAGTTACTTGGTCTGCTAGACACACGTGAAGATGATTTGAAGGCGAGAGAATCGCTCAGTGACTCCTACATACAAGCACGTAACCAAGTTCAAGAAATGCTATTAACTGCAGATGGCCGTTTAACCACATTATCATCACCGATTACATTGAATATGAACACACTTAATCAACAGCTTGAACGACTGAATTCAGTGCATTCATTTTGGGAGACAATTAAAAAACACTTAACGGAAGCGGATCAATTAGGATCTGCTTATGACACTTTATTGCACACATCAAGTGGAGTGGAGAAACATTTTGGACGTGGTGCAACTTCACATGATCCTTATGTACCTCCAGGTAATTTTAAAAACTCAACATTATATGTTTATAGCTTGATAATATAGTTTAAAAAATACTTTTACATAATGTTTGTGGAGATTCCAGCCAACCTTTGAAGTGAGCAAATCAGATCTGTGATAAAAATGGGTTGTTTTAGTTACCAGTTCCTTGACAGAAGAGTTTTAGTACTCATCTGCAAAGCATTTCAGCCACATCAAAGGAAGCGACGTCTATCAGAAAGCCAGACTTTCACCAACCAAAGTTGAAGTTGAATTTAGTTATAAATATTTCCGGTCTTAATTGATAGGTGAACGTTTCCCTACAAACAACACAAAATACAGAGCTCAATTATCCCCAATAAACATTTGACCTACCTCAATAGTCCTTACTTTGTAATATTTTGATTGGTACTGAAGTGCAATGCCCATTATCTTCTTTCAACAGTTATAATGATAGAAATAAGAATTTAAAAGTACTCATTTACACATTTAGAAAAACAACAAGTTGAGATGAATATATACCTTTTAAAAGACTTTATGCTGTAGAGCCAGTGATGACAAACCAACTGGAAAGACATAAGAACCGTTTTAGAAGATGTAAAACCTGGATATTGCCTGCAAACTTTTAACATTTTACCTGTTGTATTAGTGTTAAATTCTAACAAGTTCTTGAATCTCGCTTGAATGTGTGTTGTTTGTATTGTAATGGGTGTATCTACTTATTTATTGCATAACTTTATCTAACTTATATTGTCATTTAGAGTTATCTACGCTTAAATACTTACTCAATATGTTTATATTATGTATGTTTGTATGTATATAATGTTATACTTCAACAGCGTCACGTGTATCCACTTTCACGGCTTATAAAGAGAATAAACTGATGAATATATTAAGTCCAATGGCTAGCAGTGGATCAAGTGGCATCTCCAGTGCTGATCCTATGTGTAATCTATATGGTAAGCTCATTGAAGCATACAAAGTACCTAGATAAGTGTACTGTCTCGCATGCAATACGAAACAAACTGTTGTCTGAGTAATGTGCATGTCTTTGGTCTTTCCTTTTCCATATGATTGTTTCCTCTTACATCTTAACCCATAATTTTCCAATTCCCTCGTTATCCAATGTTGAAATTCATTTCAGATCATTACATGCATAGTTGTATCATTCATCATCACAATATTTTTGTGTTTAAAGACGTCGTGGTAATTACTTCTTTAGAAACTCCTGATTCTCATCATCTTGATGTATAGCATGAAATGTAATATGACTGTCTTTACAAGCTTTTATTGAGATTAATTTATACTCATTTTAAATATCATCTTAGTAGTTACATCTATTACAGTTATGCTACCTGTCTCTAGTATTGACATTGAAATGAAAATGGTTTCAACCAAACAATCAATTGGATTTCGTTATTTTTACCGGGTACTTTCATCTTTTAGTACATGTTGACAGATCTAGGTCCATTTCATGTAGTTGTGTATTAGTTAATAAGACAGCTCTTAGTGACATTCACTAAATTAATGTAAGTATTTAAATCATCTACAGATCAATGGAAATTTCTAGTAACTTCTCATTATTTAGGTATATATACTAATCAAGAGACTATTTTGACTTAGATTTTTATGTGGGAATCATGCTTATATATATTGGTTAGTAATACCTTAGGTAGTGGGAAGATGAAAACTTCTGACTCTATTATGGAGGAAATTTAGTTGATAAAGTCTCACAGTGTTATACAGTAATATTTACGGACAACTTCTGACCTTAAATTCAAATCCGTGTGACGCCTGTACGTGTCATCGAAATCCTATTCGTTAAACGGCTATATTACACCCCTAGGAATAACTAGCAGAGTAACTGAGACTAATATTTATTGACTGCTTTCTTTAAATTCATTACTCCGTGTCCACTACCTGTCTGTTTAGATTTTGGGTTTCAATTAAAAATAATGATAAATAATAGCTTTGATTGGTTAGAGGTTTTCTTCATGGGCTGATGTCAGTTAGAGAACCACTGGAAAACCTGGAAGTACCGGACAACTGTTTCGTCCTAGCTTGAGACTCTTCGGCAGTACGTACCCACCGCCAGGGGTCGAACCCAGGACCTTCTGGTTACAAGCCAACGAGCTCGTAGACCATTGAGCCACTGGGACCCGATCCAATGACTTATGATCGGGTTCGAACCCCGGTGGGTGCGTACCGCCGAAGAGTCTCAAACTAGGATAAAACAGCTGTCCGGTACTTCCAGGTTTTCCAGTGGTTCTCTAACTGATGTCAGCTGATGATGAAACCCTCCAATCAATCAAACACAATCCCTAAAAAACCAATACTTCAAAATAATAGCTTTATTCCCGACAAAATGTTCATCCAGTTCACAGTGTTCTCAGTGTAATTTACTCTTCATCCACGATTTTCAAGTAAGGTAGCAATCGATAGTATATCATGGGACGTAGTGCCATTTGTTCTGAAGTGTAGACTAATTCCTTATTGTTTTTCGATGGTCTCCGAGATATGCTCACCGGAAGTTTAGAAGCCAATGAAAAATGTGCGTGAGTGCATATTGTGACTCAAGGATATTAATGAGTGATTAAACCAATAAGAAGTCGAGAAAATATCATGCATTGTGTTGGATAGCCCAGTAATTCTTACTTTTTTTTGTGTACTTACGACTTTTAGCAATGACTTCACAATACAACCTCAAAAACAGCATAAAACCTACTGTAAAGTTTCATCTTAAGGAAAGCTTAAGATATCCAAAAATTTTAGGATGACCACGTTCGAATTTCAGTCTGAGTGAAATATATTTAAATAGTCTGGTAACATACTGCATATTTCTTGTAAGAATTAATGGACAAGCGTTTATTAATCCACATTTTTTTCTGCTAAAGTAGATATCTTAAAAAGCCTGAAAGACTGGTCCGCATTCATTTCACTGAATACACACCGAAAGCATTACGCAGAACACTTTAATAACAAATCTAATTGTTATAGGATATATCAGAAATGCTTTCAGAAAGAAATTCATTGTTAGAAATGGAATACTAACTTCTGTGTTCATAAAAATAATGTAATGATCATACTGCAACTATCATGGTATGCAATTTTAAGCTTATTTCATCATCAGTGGTTTGTTCTGAATAGTTTTCACATAGTACAAGAGAAATTAACACGGTATGATGAACCAGTGATGATGTATGACACGCAGAATGACTTATTGCTGTTTATTTGTGTACAGCTATTAAACTAAATGAAAACGCGTAGTATTACATGCTTAAATATCAGTAGTCGTAATACATAATGCCGAATGTTTACGAACTTCACTAGCATATAGTCAGCATAACTATTCCAAATAAACATAATTACTGGCGTAAGCGTACAAATAGTCTAAGACACTAAGACTAACCCGGCTATATAGATGATTTAGCATGGTTTATTCGATGGTAATCTGATCCCACAGTTAATTAAATTGTTTTGTAAGTTGCTTTACGTTTGCAAGTATAATTTCCTGCTTTGCCTGTTTTTCGTACTTTTTTTGTCCTAATTTGTCCTGTTGATTATAACAATTCATATTATTTTGTACGATTTCTATGATATTCTTCTATTTGATTTGTTGGATTTACTTTGGAATGCATAAATTACTACATTTTTATCATTTTTTTAAACATTAACATGGAGTTTGTGTTGTGGACATGAATTCATGTTACCTCAGTTCATAACCTCGAAATTTAGCCATCTGTTGCATTGTCTTTAGTCGTTGTTACCCATTGTAAAATATTTATTCATATGATCTTTAAAAGCTTCAGTACTTTTTCCTTCGTGTGAGTTGTTTAATATCATTTACCGGTCTGCCAATGTAATGAAACTTTTTTTTGGTTTTTAAATCAATTTTGAGTTTCCCGTTAACTGATTGGGTCGAAATGTTCGGCCTCTATTGACATGTTGTTTCCTAGTACGGATGGATGCCTCGATGATATCTGATGATCAACTTGAAATAATTCGGTAGATGACGACTATCAGTGGAATCCAGGATGCGCATTTAGTTCCATTTCGGTCTAGTCAGTTAACGGAAAAATCGAAATTCACTTAAAAACAAATAATAAATGATGCCTGTTATGCAAGAGTCAAGCCTTATTGGTCCAAGTGGATAACGCTTTAGCGTTTTAAACGATGGGCACCGGATTTGAGTCTCTGTGGAATCACGAACAACCATTGGGGAATGCTGGTGTATCCAGCTGAGGAAATGTCCATCTTGGACTTCACTGCTAGTCAGCATCCACCAAATTAACTGGAGACAATTTTTTCTCAACAATCCATAAGTCCAAGTAAACTATCGTTGTAAACCTAAGTTCTTGGTATCGTTGCGTTTAATCAGCTTGACGATGTAATTGCAAAGCCTGTATTCACCATTTTAACAACACATTTAGAGCTTACTCCAAAATGAAGTAAGCTTTTGAAACTCTCCATGAATGAAAGAGAATACAATATCACCAAAAAAGACTGAAACAAGAAAGAAAGGTTTACAAAGCAAGATGACTACAGATATGATATTGACGCTGTCAAGTGATTCACCGTTGTCAACAGACAAACAAACAAGAAGATACTTGAAGTTGCAGAAGCTTGTGCAGCTAGAGCTTATAAACCCGGTCTTTGTGTACAGAAAGAAATGATGGTCTTTCTGAATCTATCATGGTAATGCCTTACTTATTAACAGTTATCATTATTCATATTTCTATTCTATATTTTAGTCTACCTCTTATTATTCCTGAATGATTTAAAATCATCCTTTATCGTTTGAACATTATTATTATTACCATTGTTATTAATATTATTTAGTCTGCAGTTCGTGATAATATCAAGTTATTTCTTTGATAACGAATTGCCTATTTAAGTGATATAACTTAACCGTAATGCATTATCATCTTAATTCTAATATCTCATACTTCCTTCCCCTTGTCTATCTGACCATGACCTAGTAATAACGCTAACACCTGTCGTTTTCCATGACTGATTCAATGTAGTTTATTTACTTATCAGTCTTATATCTCCCAATGGTATATATATATATATAACTGTACAGAAAGTATTCATTTAAATAGTCCCACCGAAATTCGATGAATTCATTAAATCTTGCTTTATTAACCTTTATTGCTTTTTTCAAATTCGTATCAGGAAATAAATGTTTGGTTGCTTGGAGGATTTCCTCATGAGCTGACATCGGTTAGAGAACTATTGGAAAATCTGGGAATATTGGACAGCTGTCTCGTCCTAGTTTGGGACTCTTCACCAGTAGGCATCCACCTTGGCTCGAACCCAGACCATTAAGCTACTGGAACTCGATCCAACGGCCCATGAATTCTAACTTCTGCCAATTTATGACATAGTGCGACCACTTCGTAATGTCTTCTTCGATGAGTTACTGCCTCACCTTCGAAATGTGGTACCTTACTGGTCACGCCTTCCCACTAGAACTCCGGTGGGTGCGTACTTATGAAGAGTTTCAAACTAGGACGAAACTGCTGTGCAGTACTCCCAGGTTTTTCAGTGGTTCTCTAACTAATGCCAGCTCATGATGAAACCCTTCAACCAATCAAACAAACACAATCCTTACAAAACTCACACTTGAAAATAAATGTTTCCCAGAAAGATCTACCTGGGTTAAAAATATTCTAAATCTTATCAAACTTGAATTTGATGAGTGGTTAAGTTTCCTCGTAAACAAGTCAGTTTGACCTGTGATACGTAATTTTTGTGTTACATGTGTTTTCTGAATTAGGATCCAAACTGTTTACAGAAAATTTAACCGAACAACAATAACCTTCATCATTCTCTCATTTTCTGCGGGTCTCTTGTCTAGACAGTCAACTCCTAAATACTCGAGTTTTGGACAACCGGATAGTATTACTAACTGTTACAGTATATATGCGTCAGTAACTAGTGTATGTGACTGTGAGCTAAATTATTTATTAACTGCTTTATTACAGTGACAAAAAATTTTGTAGAATATTACTACGCTAAAGTTTAAATGTTTATAAACTAAGATGAACTTGTGTAATGCGGAGATATTTCTAAGCTCTTGTTCAACTGTCTATCAAGAGTTTTTGTAAAAGAAGTTACATTCTAGACGTATAAGTGAATATATCTTTGTTTTAAAGTAAATCAAATGTCTAATAGTTTTATTTTCTGTTTATTTTTCCCTTTAAATCTTTCAATGAAAATTCATATGACATAATGATAAAGAAATTAATGAAGTCAATCGTGAGTTAGATGAGCTACACGAACGTTACGATCAATTGGGAAATTGTTTAAATGAACGGAGGAATGAATTTAAATCCATTGTAAACAGTTTGAATAATTTCGAAGAGAAGCGTTCAGAATTATTAAACTGGCTCAATGATCATGTAAAAACAGTCAACAGTGTGAATAAAGATTTGTCTTCTTTACAATCTGTAGATCGAGCTATAAATGATTTGAAAAAGTAAGAAATTGCTATTGTTGTTAGATATTGATTATTGCCTGTATACCCTGTTTTCATTAGCGTTTTCTTCTTTTGGAATTGTGACGAGTTAATGCTCATGAAGCCAAGTGAGATGAAGTGAGTAATTGTTACAGAATAGCAGTACAATTTAGAGTACACATCCAAATCTACCAGTGGAGTTTACTTACATGGAAATTTTTTGCTCCTATTCACCCTTGAACATGGCATGCATTGGTCAGCAGAAGCATCACTCATTTGAATATGTTTAACTTCATTGTCTAGTCGAAAGTTTCATGGATTGTAGCTTTCAAATAAATAACCATTATTGATGATACCAAAGCTTTCACTATTTTGATAAACTATGAGCTATAACATTTTGAATTCCAACTCCTACTTTCAGTTGCCTTGTAAGTTTTTGTCAGGAAATGTATATTCTCTACACGATTCAGATCGGCTGTCGATAACTAAATGGATTAGAGTTAGGCTTTAGTCTGAAAACACTTAGATTTCCTTCAGTCTCAAACAAATTCAAGCAACCAAGCATACATAGCTCATACTTTGAGCATTCAGTATGATGCTGATGGATAATTTCATCAAATTATTTGCTCGTCCTATGTATTAGCTACTTGGTAAGAAATGCAGCTAAAATATTTCCAAATCGCCACTTGAAGTGCACAAAAGACGTAGCATTATTTTTGGTTTCATTCATTATTAAATGTTTCCCGTCAGTAATTTCAATTTGCACGGCATTTTAGCGGTAAGGCTATGACATACACACATATATGAAAGTTGTTTCTTCCTTAGGTACCGCGCTCAATTCAATGAACAACTGCCTAAACTCGACAGCGTACGCCAGAGTTTTTCACATGTTTTGCATAATCGTGACCATCTACCAGGTGCTGTAGAATTAAGAAATTCAATGCATTCACTTGAACAACAATGGAATGAAGCGGCTAAACAAAATGACAAATTACAACAAGAATTGAATAAAGTGAAACAGGATTTAGATGAATTTGACAAATTAAATACTGATTTAACACAGAAACTACGACAAAAGGTTAATCAAGTCCACGGTGTACATGAAAAGTGTTTAACAGATTCTACAATGGGAAGTGAAAGTCACTTGGAAAAAGTAAGTGATATTATTTGTGTACATTTTTAAAATGTTCTAAGTAATTTCCCATATTAATTTGTTTATTAGGTAGATCAGTCAGTGAAACAATGTTATGTACTGGTTGACATTTTGAACACAGTTCATTCTTTATAATCACAACAGTTGCAACATTATAACCTTTAAATTAGTTTTTGTATTTTTCATTCTTCTTTCCCATTCTCATAAGGGTAGTGAAAGTTTCCAGCACAGGTGTTGAGTCACTCTCAGTTAATTCGATAAACAAAGCTTTAATCATCGATCTCTCCCTCCCATCTGTTATGTTCAATTTTAACACGGTCATTTCGTCAAATCATATTGTATGGTTTTAGCTGAGCTTTTTTCTACATTTTTTTTGTGCTTTGTTAGTCAAATTCACCCTAGTCTACTACTCTGACTTTTGTTTTTGACTCCACACTTATTTCATGGCACTGAATAAACAAAGTTATTATGTTTTTTGGGTTCCACTGCTTACTGTAGCAGCTTTAGTTTGTTTATAAACAAGTTTGTAGTTTTGATTGCAGTTATGTATGTTTGTATGATGTCAAAAAAATGTGTTGAAGTTCCTAACGCCAACAGAGTCTGCTCAGTCTGCTTTATCAAAAGAACAGCACTAAACATTATTATGTCTTAAAAGTCAATCTGAACAAAGACTATTCTTTTCAGTAATTTCTCTTCAGGTTCTTACAACTATAAAATTCTATATTTTCTTATCCGTACAGTAATGGACAGCTATGCGGCGGATACATTTTTACGTAGAATGACAGATTAGTTATGGAGTGTCTCTTTAACTACACTGCAGTGGTTCAAACTTACTATGAGCATGTTTACAAAAATGACTAGATATTAAGACTTTTTACTTATTTTGATCAGAGATATGGTCAGCTTTGCGAGGCTTCGTCAAAGTTAATACGATTTTTAATGTATTTAAAATAGTGTGAGCTCTTTATAAGTCTAACCAGGGGAAAAACCAGAAACAACAACATCTTATTAACAAGTTATAAACGGAGAAACACATCCCAGATACACCGCTTTCATCTAACGCAAAAAACAACAACAACGTAGGAGGATTAGTAAGCCGATGTTAGGTTTCTAGTACAGTTTAATAAATTATACATACATATATATATTTGTGTGTTTGTGTTTCATAGAATTAATAAACGTAACCAGTATAACAAATAATCTTCTTTTACTTCATTTAGATACAAGAATGTCGACAGGAATTGGATGCAATTGTTCCAGAATTAAATAAATTTAATCGTTTAGTACAAAGTTTAGAAAATTCCCTTCCTGAATCCTTAATAAATCAGTTAGGCATAAACAATACAAATGAACGTGTTCGTAGTGAATTCAATCAAGTAGTTGGAGAGTTGTCAAAATGGGAAAATGAAGCTAAGACAACAATTGATCCCAGCAATCAGTATGCGCAATTAGTTCAAAAATTAGCCTCACAAATGGAAATCATCAAGAGAGATGTTGAAGAGTAAGTGAAAAATTTCTTAGACTTATTATCTTATAAATAATGATTGTTATGTTGATTAACACATACTGTTTACAAGGTTTGCACCTATTTCCATTACAAATTGAGAACTATGGATTGTTATCAAATAAAAACCGAATGTATGATAAAAGTTTTAAGAATGACAAAAGTGAATCTTGGAACACCAGTCGACTAATCGTATTTCTAGTCTTGAGGAAGTCTCCTTTCAGTTTGAAGCAAAGCATCTAGTCTCTTGTACAATAGAAGTCTATAATCACTGGGGAGCTTTATTGTTAATTGCCGGTCTGCATACTGAATCATTCCTCCTCCTTACCTTTATTTTCTTGGGGATAATTACTAATTGTCTAACCTTTACATATTTATTTGTCCTACTTTTTATCCGTAGTTTCAGATTAACAAGTTAAGAATTTAATTCCTCTTACTATTGCAACATGAAAGCTTATAAAAATACGAGATATTAACTCTTCCTGTGACAAATTATGCGTATTTTACTTAATAAATTACTATAGAATTCAACATGCTCAGTTTTTTTTTTTAATCGGCATTAAGTTGACAGTTTACTTTAATAGATAGAATAAAACCCTCATGAAGCTTTTAGCAGCTTTAACTGTCCACTGTTAATGACCGCTGATACCGCTCACAGGAGAAGTTATTTCAGTTTTTGGCCGTACTTTGATTATTCTAATTTGCCAGTATTTTTTATGGTGTTGGAACGTGCAAATTCGCTTCGTGTAGTATACAAACTCAATTAGTTTTTCTTTGGAATCGTTATTATTATTGTTATTACTGTTATATTTTCAGGAAATGTAGGCTATTTCTCAGTACTACCAAATTAAATGTGATTTTACTCATTTCAATTTCACTAGCCTTGAAATAGAGCCTGACAAGAAGACAGTTGATATGAATGAGACAAATAAGAAGATAGAAGAAATGAAACCAGTTTTGGAACAAGCTCAGCAGTTGTGCAGAGAGTTGTGTGAACATTCTGCAAATCCAACTGACCAGTACAATATGAAGACTAAGGTGAGTATATTTCTTCGTGCCGGTGATGAATACGAGCTTATAACAGTAGTAATGTAGAATAAAGTTGTTTAACTATTTCCAGTAATCCAACCAAGAACCTGTCTCCCAACAGATATGCCAGTGGAAATTGAAATTAGTTTGACATACGCTGGGGAGACTGTCGAGTGACTTCATGCTCGAAGCCATCGAGTGGAACTCGGATCGGAAACAGCTAGTTGAACGTCCGAGAGTGATGAGGAAATGAAAGCTTATGGATAATTTAGGAGTCATTTGAGAAAGACTGAAGAGAAGAAGATGAAGTGGAAATGTGCTGCTGAAGCCCTGTGTTTCACCCAGAACCCAATGGAATAATAATAATAAATGGAGTTTAAAAATAATGGTTCGAAACTCAGCTGGTGCATATTTCAATTATAGGTGCAAATTTGTGTGAGAAGAAAGCAACTTTCAGGCATGCTTTCGACGGAAAGAATCGTGTGATTTCAGTGTTCCAACTTAACAGTTACTGGAAAACACTAGTTGACGTGAAATACATCAACTTATGATGTATTTCAAATGTTTATACGTTTTGCTGTCTTTATCAACCAGGTTGAATATTTATAAAACTAGCAATTTGAAATAATAATGTTTTTATTCTAAATACCACATTGATAATAACTGTCAATGAAATAACATTGATGGTTGTTGTCGAGTCCTTTTCGGTCTGTAGTTATAATATAAGCGATATGGTTTTACCTGTAGTTGTGTTACTTTGTAATCACTGGATAAAATAATAACCAGTTAGATTAGTGTTTAATCATCCTTTTTTTCGGTTACTGATAGGAAGATTGCACTGATCTCCCTTCAGATGTATTCCTCATTTATAACTGTGTGAGTATCATTCTACCTAGTCATTAGCATTTTAATGCGTGCTTAAAACATGAAGTTGCGATTAAAGTTTCGTTTTGTCCAAGATTTTCCACGTCAAAGCAAACATATCTTTCGCATTTACCAACTCGACCAGCAATGTTAGGTGATATCCTGTTGGTTTTGGTCGGCTAAACGGAAGCATAACATAGATTCATTAAATCTTAAACTGTTGCTTTGAGCCACATTGGCAGATGTAGACTGCCTGCCCGGGGCATGCTCGAGATTCTATGAATCGATGGTTGGAAACTATTGGTAGTATGGTTCAAAATCGCTTACAGTGGTGCAGATGCACTCGCTCCTTGTCATCTTCCAGATTCATTAAGTTCACATTATTCTTCATGTAATTGTTCTTCCTCCTGTATTTTCACGTTTATTATAGTGTCCCTGCAATACTTCTGTCTACTTTTATGTGTGCTTTCCTGAAGTACAACAACTCGAATCATTGCACTTCTTTGCTAAGTTCCAAGTTTAAGATTCAATCGGTCAGTCAGTATCACAGTATTGGCTAATCTAAATGCGTTTTTAGATTTAATGGACTTTGTGTAAAAATTATTTATCGAATTTCAAACTTATGCTTAGAAGTAGTTGTGCCAATTTGCGGGTCAAACACTCATAATAAATAAGTGTTATATCTAACTGCTTGAAATCTAGTCAAAACATTTATCCCTTTCTACTAACGAAACGCCACGTTCATTACTTACTTTCTATCTTTAACAATAATTCTAGCTTTTGGATCTTCAAAATACATATGACCACTTAGTTTATGAGTGTCAAAAACGTGAAGGTAAACAGATACACGGTCCTACAGCACCACCAGCAACATCTGAAATTGATCGATCAAATCAGCTAGAAAATTTGAGTCAGTGGTTGTCACTTAAAAATACACAACTACAAGATATATCCCATGATGTACTAGATTCTGGAGGATCGCGCATACAGATACCGGAAAGAAAACAGATTGAATCTGAATTACAAAACCTTGAAGTAAGTTATAGCTGACACTTTCTTTCCTTGTAATAAATTAATTTATTAGTGGTGGTTTATTGAGGTAAACTGATATCTAGCAGTCACCACCAAGGACCCTCTAAATGACTTTTAACTTTCAGCCCCTACTGATTTTGCATTTGAATTCGACTGGTCGCTTTTCGTCTACTTACCGTGTATTAAGACTAGTCGTCGTTGAATACGGTGTATTCAAGATTTGAACTAAAAAACCCGAACTGGTTAGTCCCCACGATAATTAAAGCACAGTAAAAGACAATGTATTCACAATGCAGCAGCATGAGGGTTTAGAAAGTTTAGATGAGACTGAGACTTTCTTAACGTTCCAACTTAATCAGTAACTCCGGAGCTACTGTTAACTTCATTTATCATTCGCATATACTGGCAACTATCTGCTTTACTAAAGCCTACTCATGCAGTTTAACGTAAAATATGCTAAATTCCCAGATACATTTCTATTATGAAAGTCATCGTTTGCTTATATTTCATCATGGGTGTGATTCGGAGAATTTTTACTTGTCTCAATTTGTCCCCTAACGATCTTTCCTGCCTTGTTACGATTCTTTTTCTTTCTCATTTTACAGTCATTGTCAGAAGAATTAAAGATAAAACAAAGGGAACTGAAAGATTTACAAGATAGTGTTCAATTGGACCAGTCGCCTACACCAACTCATATTAAATCTATAGATTCATGCATGAATCAATTGAATTTACTACAAAAGGCTTTAAATGAACAACAGAAACAACTAAAGTCAAAAATCAGTGAAGCCTTTCTTTTATCTGAACAATTAGAACAATTAGAAGTAAGGCTTCATATATTCTCTGATCATAAAATGGCCTGTATTTTCATGACTGTTGAAATGACTAATTCAGAAACCCTATTCACATTTGTTTAATCCGTTGTATGGTGAATATAGGGGTGTGAGAATCTCAGTCGGTTGTGTAAAGTTCCAGTCTTTGATCTGCTGGTTGTAAGTCAGACGGCTATAATATGTCAGGCTATTCAGTCAATCGAAGACTACTGTTATCAATCTTAATTTATTGTTTAAATGACAACCTGTTAACGAAATATAGTTAATGGCTGATACAGTTTCCCAGATAGTTAAATTAAAGCATGATTTACAAGTCTCTTCAACGAAAATATAAAAGTGTGGATATTAAACTATCATTGTTTTCAATATTTAGGCTTCACTTAGTAGTTATGTTTTCTAATTACAACGTCCCATCCGCTCCGTATAACTTTTTATACTACTGATTACTGTGCGTATTATCATTATTATTTCAGTAGTATGGAGTAGTAGAAGGTAATTTAACATACTGATATAACGATTTCCAAAGATGCGGTTAAAAGCTCCAGTTGTGAAATGTGAATCTGATTTCTAGTTTATATGATTTGGTAACAATCTTACCAGATATTTATTCATTTTATAGGATAAATTATATATAACTTATCTGAAATAATAATGAATACCTGTGACTAGAAAGGTGTAGGGTTAGCGTCTGATGCGGCATTACTTATAGTAAAGTTCAACAACACTGATAGCGGTTTGGAAATTGGTGATTTTCTTGTGAATACCCATACTACCTTTTCCACTTGCCTGATTACGTGCTTGGTAAAGCCTTTCTTCGGCTGAATATTCCCTTATGTAAATTTATCTTGATACAAATGCTCGGCATACTAATCTAGATAAACTGTTGTGTTTCTGGAGGGATTGAACAACTCTGTTCCTTTGATCAGATGTACATATATATATATTATATATTGTTTACTTGCTATCTTCTAAAAGTCATGGTAATGTTGGACTCGGTTTTAAACCGTCTATTGTAGCATATGGAAAACATGCGTCATCAGATTTCAACGCAGTAGCTAAATGGAGATGTCGTAGTCTTTCATCCTGATAGTTCTGAAGTCTGTAGTGATCATCGGTAAAGACCGTTGGACCACGTTGAGGTTAACCAGTGGTATTCAGTTTTCAATCGTTTCCTGTCTTATGTGTATCCATTATTAAAAACAGTGATGTAATTTATATAAGTTCGTTGGTAAGTTATAAGTTTACAGCATTCTTTGTGTAAAGGAATTGTAGCACTCAAATAGAAACGTTCATCATCAAAAAGATGTATACAGATCATCAGCTTAGCCCATTTAAAGTGAGCAATTATCAACCTGACTGAGTTATTAGTGATTAATCTCCCAATGGGTTGTCGTAATATTCATCTAATTTTAATTTCCAGGTGTTAATAAGTTTACAACTTTCTTTCAGACATGGATAAACACTGAAGCGATTCCACTTCTAAACGAACCTTTGGCAACAGACGGAAACTATTTAGAAGAGAAACCACATCCATGCCAAATACAACAAGAAAAATTACAAAATCTTTTACAACTAATTCGTGTTAAACAAAATGAATTGAACCCGTCAATTGAAAAATTGAATAACATTCAAAAATCGAAGGATACTGAATCACCAATCGACGAGAGTCAACAGAAGAAGCTGGTTAATACCGCAAATCTTTTACAAAATAAGTTGAACAAACTGCAAAGTGACGCTGATAAAAGACTAGTAAGTTTTTTGTTAAATGTAGCTCCATTGCACTGTCCTTATTATGGCGGTTTTTAGGTGTCAGAGGACTGGTGCATGACATATTTTGTTTATCTAGAAAAAAAGTCTTATAGTTAATATAGAGAACTGACTAGATTCTAGTTGTGTGTTGGTTAAAAATAATAAGCTTAAAATCCTGTTAGCCTAGTGGTTCTCCTGCCGCTACACTGTCGGGTTGTTTGAAAAACTCGCTGTTCAAAATTAAATGTGTGCATAAATCTAACACCATACAGGGAGCTATTTCGAAGTAAAAATGCAAATATCTACTTTCACATCACTTCATTATAAAAGAGGCCTTAAGATATCAATCAATGTATCAGTTGTTTGATTGCATTCTTTTTCACTGAAAGAATGAAATGTTTAGTGAATAGCAGCAAACGTTTTCTTTCAATTGAACTTGTAGTTGGTTATCTTAGTGTTTCCTTTTTGGTATACGCCCATACCCCATACATATTTCACACCACTATCTTAATTAGAGACAATATTATGATATAAGACGACATTGGTATCTAAAGTACACCTACTATGTTTATAAACATATTGATTAGGGTCGTTGAAAGCCTTAAATGAAAGTTCAAGTTAAAGTAAAAGCAGTTTTTCCATTATTTAGAAATAGTGAAGTAATAGCAATAGGTTTAAACTTAACACTTCGTTCACCTAATGATTTAGGTAAAGGAACACTTTAATGTCCCTCCAAGAAGAGGAGGATTTTATCCTACTCACACCCAAGAGACATAGCATCAATTTACCACCTTGCCTCAGAAAACTTGACATTTCCATAAGAGTTTTCACGATTATTTACTTCATTCTCCACTTCCTTTCTCTTTTTTCTTTCAAGTCTCAAATCGATAAGATTCAGAAGGCTTACTCTGTCGCCCAAAATGAAATCGACACTTATAAACAGTCGTGTGATGATCTTGAAACTCGATGGTTAAATCTACAACAAGTCTTATCCAGTATGGAAGCAAAAGACTTATTAAAAGCAGCATCATCTTTATCTCCACCATCTTCCCCATCTCTTTCGAGACCATCTAATCAGTTAAAACAAATACGTAGTCAAATGATTGAACTACAAGCTGAATTATTAGAACTGACTAACTATACGGCTTCTAATCAAAATTCAAATGTAACTTTAACGCATGAATTAAATCAGTTGGAATCGTTACTTCAATCAGTTGGTGATCAAAAACCACAAGAGTCAATTAGTAAGCTTCTAGATGATCTACATTTAACAACGAAAAGACTGGAAACCATTGGACAAGCCTTGGAAATGAATTTTGAAATGTTTCATGTCAAGGATATGGATCAGTTCTCAATTCATTTTATTAAAAAATTGAACTTCATATATGCTGAGTTGCAAAATATTCAATCGAATGTAAATGAAAATGAGAAGATAGCTAATTTAAATTCAGAGACAACAAAACAACGAATAGCATATTTTGAAGAATTATTAAAACAAGTAAGATGTGTTTACTTGTTTTGTTTCCTGCGTCATTGTGAGCAATTTTGATCTATATCACCAACAGTCTCCAACCTTTGGATCTTAGCCTTCTAAGAGCTACAACCAGGCAGTCTATACCTCCTTGCTTATTTTTCTATAACAACGTATATTAGGAGTACTCAACTCGATTAAACTGTCCACAACATAAAACAGTCCATTGCGTCGGTGGCATAGTGGTTAGGACGCTCGCCGACCATGCACATGGTCCGGGGTTCGATCCCCGGCCGACACACTCCTTTACCTCGCTAAGCCAGAAATAATACTGGTGAAGAGGAAATGTTAGGCATGAGGCTAGCAACCCCATCCTGTAAAAATTAACACTGCTACAGAAACTTCAAGCCACTAGCTTGAAGTCCTATGTTCCACTAGGAAACGTGAAGGGAAAACAACGAAAAACAAAACATTCTAAAATAAGAATTCACTTCTAGAAAAAGTAGACTTGAAGTTATTATAGATGTGATCGTCCATCTTATAGTAGAGAAAAATGTTCGATGACTTACATACATTCTGAGGTTTGAAGGCCTGGCTAGAAAGTTTCGGTGTGATACACTACTGTGTCGTCCGCATAAACAATTAGCCTAGAAATGAAAACTGAATGAGACGGTTGCATATGTTGATATCAAATATGAACAAATCTAGACTGATGTCAGTAAGATGTTATTATTCGTCCAAAGTTTAGCATATTACTCATCGGTCCACTTTAAGCTGATACATAGTTTTGGATTAAAACTATCTGCAGCTATTCGGTTCATTGGTCCTCCTTCTATCGTATGGTTGATTATGTCCAAAAGTATTCTACTACTGAAATAACCTACATGATCAGTCGACTAAAATCACTAAGTATCAGACATATCCTGAACAAGTGGATGAACTGCAAATACAGTGTCGACGTGAACTGAAGGTTAAAGGCGCTATACAGTATGCTTAAGAATCAAGAAGTATGTACGTATTGTTAAATAATTCTTGACCAATACAAATCAACTCCTCCTCAGTATTTATATTTGTCAACAGTTTGCTAATTTATTTCAATGAATAATGTAGAATTACAGTGAATGATAAAACCTAAATAAACTACTTCACTTTATAAATCTTCATATTATTCACACTTATTTAAAATTATTGTTTTACTCAAAATGATTTTCTATTCAATGTCTTCTGCAGCTTAGCGATTGTAAATTAAATCTAAATGATGCTCGTATTGAATTAACTGGTAAAATGACATCATTATCCGATGAAAAGAAGCTAAGTCCAATCTATGCAAACTTCTCAACTACTCTGAATCAGTATGAACTTCAGTGTAATAATGTGGAGAAACAAATTAATCAACTAATCTCTGCACTGAATAATCGAGTTAAACAAACTGAACAATTGGCAACACTTCGTCAAAATGTCAGTAGCTCATTGAAAAAAGTTAGAGAATCTCGTCAACAATATCCAGACAAAAAGTAAGCTAGGCAGTTTCTTTCTAAGTATTCATTTAGTTGATGCCACTGGGTTGTTTTGTTTTAAAAGAACACGACATACCTTATGGCCTCTCAGGTTAAATGTTATCAACTATTATTCTTGTTACTTACAGGTTGAAGTGAGGCATACATATCGTGTTAAGTTGTAAATCTTTATTTGAATGCATGCGCATTGAGTAACTAAACGAGGGTATCCTTGTCTAATTAGTAAAATAGTAGTAATATAAATAAAACTGCGAACATTTTTACAATTGCATTTTGATTTAATAAAACGGAGATTTTAAACAGATTCCAAAACATCTCACCTAACAAACCGACATCAGTCAAATAAGCCAACGAAGAACATTGAGTAAACACATTCTGATGGAGAAAAAAACTCCCACTCTAGTCCTGGTAAAACTAATAAGTTTTTTCCAATGCTCCGACACATAAGAAACAATTTTTAAAAAATTAACATTAATCCGCATAGGTATGCATTGATGGTATTTAGGATCCTCCCAATAGAATCTACTTTAAAAAGTCACTGAGAAGAACCATATGTGCACAGCTGGCCGTATTTTTGAGAGTTCAGCTTTCTCCCTGACTAATCAAACTGGAGGTTGTGTCGGAATGTGTTTAAGGAATCGATGCCACTAACGATCAGTTTATTTCGGCATGCAGATTTCATCTTGTTAGCTCTGATGATGTTGTGCTTTAATTTCCCTTAGATTCAGTCAAACAGAACTAGATGAACTGAATGCTGATGTTCAATCATTGAAACAGTTGAGTGAAGAACTTTGTAAACCAGCAGATAAATCATTGGACAGTCAGATCAGTTCACATCAATTAGAGTATGAAATCAAATCAATAGAGAATATAATTCGTGATGAATTGGCCAGTCCGTCGTCTGTTATAGCGCCTGATAAACAAGCTGAAAGGCTTATATCACATTTACGTGATACTCTCATTGAGGTATGTTCTAAAAAGTTTAATGATTTGTTGGTCTTTGTTTTCACAACTTGATTTTTCCAATTTCTGTCTGCTTATTTTTATATCCTTTGGACCAGTTCAACTTAGAAACTTTCAGAAGTCAAAAAGAAATGAACAACTGCCTCACTCTACATTGTAGATTCTTCTGCCTTGCTAACTTTCAATCTTACTCTTTGATCAGTCACTGACTTCACAATTCTCATGGGATTAAAACGACGCATTCTCATAAATTTTCTGTTTCGTCACGAATCATTGAAAATCACGGAGCGCTAGATGGCCGTTTCATCCCAGTTTGGGATTCTTCAGCAATGTACGCCCACAACTGCTCCACGGATGGGATGTGGGACCATTAGGTTGCGAGACGAAGCTCGTTGAACGTTCAGTCATTTGGGCCGGAATCCAGTGACCCTTAATTTCTAACTTTGTCAGTTCTTAATTTAAGTTCCTTACCTTTCCATGATTGTATGTTTATAATTCCCTAAAAGGTGGAAGTGATACAAATTTCCGCGAATTGCAACACTATTATTGATAAGGCCGAAAGTCGATCGGATCACTTCAGGTTTATTTTTCTCACTTATTACACTCCTGAAAATGACTGAAAGTCAGCTATTTAAATCTCTCACCTTGGAAGCTAATGTTCACCTGTTTTACTTTTACTTTCTATTTTGTTTTTATTTTCTGATGCTTTTCAAAACAACTTCAGTTGTCGTTTCAATCCTCAGAATACCTCTTTTATTCATCAAACTTGGAACATTTATGCTTATTGTTTCATAGCCAACCTAATCTACAAAATATTTCACCAACCGTTCAACACTATAAATCGGATTAGATTTCAACTCAGAGTAATCGCTTACTCCGTTTATATCTTAATAAGGCGAGAATAAATGACTATTGCAAAGTATGGTAAATTTATAATAACTCATTATCAACAGTATGCAGGCTGAAAATGTCCTGATAAAAAACATAATGGTTAAATCGAAAATATTCCCTATGACGCAAAAAGACAAGTAAAACTGTTCTTATACTTTACAAATTTATAAATACATCTTCCTTATAGATGACAATCATGAGAAAACTTTTGTCAAGCATAGATTTTATCCATAATATGCCATTGTATAACATGATATTTCCACATATTACTTAAACTAAACAACGATTTTTTACCTTTAGGTTCAACATGATCTCCATATACTCTCAAGCCATTCAAAATCAGATATGCTGTCAGTAGATCAAGATGTGATCACCTCAATACTCGATGGTTATTACACACTGAATAGTCGTATACTAGCCAGAAACGACAGTTTCGAACAACTAGATAAGTTAATTCAATCTGTTAATAATGTGTCACGTCAGAATATATTGAATTCTGAAAAGGACCTACTGAAAACTGATTATGATTCTGTGCATAAAGAGATACAGTTCAATTTGAATAAGTTTCGGTTGGCTAATGAAAGTGAGAAATTATTTAATCAACGAATGCATGAAATATCAAAGTGGATAAAACAGAAACAAGATTACCTGACTACGCCATCAACAATACAAGTGACCAAAACAACTCCTGGAAATACAACAATCCTATCGGATCTTTGTGAAGAACTAAAGAAATTGAAAGTAAGCTTAACTTGTTGACTAAAGCCTTTTGTGTTGTGTGCATGATTACTGACGTTAAAAGATAACTTCTTCGCAAAAGTAACTACTTATTTGTTAAATATACATCTATTTCTCAGCTTTTGTATACTCACATATTAGAGGATATGAATTAATTTTTTCTGAAACGAATTGTGCACTTCGCAAAGTTCTGTATGAATCCATCTGCTTAGGTTTGCAGTTTTTCTATATATGTTGTTAAGATGTCTGATACAGCATCAATTTGCTAGATTGTTATGTCCTTCATCTTTCCGTGTTGCTATGGATAGTCGCACCTTCAATTAGGGTTTCTTCTGAGGTCTAATAATTAGACAGTGAAAAGGGAGAAGCCTCTCTTCATCGGTTATTATTACGTTCACTTCTTATATTCAGGTGTGAAGCGAGCTATCAATACCAAAGTCACTACAAACATTCTGCTAGCTTAAAGTACATTTTACAAAAACTTGTTAGCGGACGAGGACAAAAGATAATGAAACGAAGATCTCTCACTCTTAACTGACTATTCCTTTCATCAGTCAAGCTGAAGAATAATCAAACCAACAATATCCAGAATATTGGCATAGTAGTTAACAAGCTGAACTAGAATACCAAGGTATAAACTAAACACCAGTATTATTTGGACCACTAAAGACTTCAGTCATTTGTTGCATGAACAGATTACACAAAACCATCATTTCAAAATAATCACAGTAAGCGAAAGTGTACTGCGGTTTAGCCTAGGTATCACATCTGCTGCCTGATGGATGAATTTCATCAAACATCAATGTCTAGACACCTAGAATTGTGTGAACCAATTGGCATACAATTAAATGAGTATAATGATGTAGTAGCTAATTCACTCGGTATTTAGTTTGACGGCTTTAAATCTCACTGTAAATATTTCCATCGACTGATGAAGAAGGGGTATGCGTGTACAGCATTGATGTTAAGTTTATTATGTGTAATACAGGGGTATACGAGTATTTGAATGTGGTTTGTCGATAAGGCTTGTCCAAAAGAGTAAACCGTTCCAAAAAACAACCATTTGAGTGGCTTTTATCACGCTTACGATATATATGTCCAAGTTTATTCAGTTGAAAGCTCAAACGGTCAGCATAGTTTCAAACTTCTCAAATAATCATTAGCAGAAGTTAGGAAGTTTTCTGTCTTAACCTCTATTTTCAATGTGATGCAGTTCATGGTTTGTTTATAACTTACTAATTTCTAAAACAAGATAGACTATAGCTTTTAAGATTGTTCTTATTGCCCATATTGGATACGCTTTCCAATTAACCATAGCTCATTTCATTTTTTATTCACAGTATCTAAATAAACTGTCTGTTAATTCTATTTAATGGTTTTCTGATATGATGTAAAAGTGGACAAATTAAAAGCGTGACAGTTGTCTATTTTAAAGTGCATTACCTATGATGTATTCAGTATATCACATCTATATCTTTTCCTTAAATATTTCTCATTTAGAATTTATCAGAAGAAATTGAAAGTTATCAGAAAAATATTGACGAAATAAAATTAAGCGGTGAACAGTTATGCAAATCAGGAGGACGTAAGTTACCCAACTGCCTATTTATGCTTAGTACGTCGTTTATCTGAAACTGTGTGTACTTCAGTAATCTTAAAAGATTAATTCAAAATGGAATGGATAAAATACTGAAAAGGCTATTAAAAAACGGAAATTATATTAAGAGTTTGAACAAAGAAGGAACAAACATATTTGCAGGATAATGTGGGCGGATTTCATCTCATGGATTCTTTTCAACTGTGTACATCTTAAACAGTATCAAAATATAAGTTACAAAATTTTTGAACAAACTTTTTTCACATACAAATTATTCACTATTAAAAGACTTACAGCGAATAATTTGTCCACTTATAGAGCTTTCAGAATGATCTTGCTTATACTTTCTATATGTAACTCGACGTCACTGTGAGAAAAGTATGTTCAGAAATTTTGGAACTTATATTTTGATACATTTTAGGATGTACGCTATTAAAAAGAATCCACGAAAATAAAACGAGCTCGTATTATCCTATAAATGTTTGTTCTTCTTTTGTTCAAACTAATAAAGGCAATCACTTGTGTGATATTATTATTATTATTGTTTTCCTTAATTCCTAGAGGAACATAGGGCTTCAGCCGTGCGTCTCCATTGCGTTCGGTTCTCTGCTAGAGTCTTCACCTGGCTCCAAGTCTGCCCACACGTTTTCATCTCCTCTTCACATGACCTCCTCCAAGTCACCCTTGGATGACTAACTCGCCGCTTCCCTTCCAGGTTCCACTCGAGCGATGGCTTGTCTAGTGATGTCACTTGATGGCTTGTTTCCTCAGAGAATGGCCAATCCATCTCCATTTCTTCCTGCCTATTTGTTGCATAATCGGTTCCTGGATGGTTCGCTCCCAGAGATCTCTGTTGCTGATCTTTTCTGGCCGGCCATCTGATCTTGAGTATTGAGCAAAGACATCTGTTGATGAAAGTCTGCAGATTGTTCGAAGTGCTCTTCATGACGCACCAAGTCTCTGATCCGTATAGTTGCACTGACTTCACATTGGAGTTGAAAATCTGGATCTAATTTTTGATGCTGAGTGCTGTTGACCTCCATACAGACTTAAGAGAAGTGAAAGCTTGCCTTGCTTTCCCGATCCTAGCTTTGATATCCTCGTCAGTTCCACCTGTAGTTGAAACGATGCTTCCCAGGTGGGTGTGTAGGTAAAAGGGGTTGTTTCTTTCAGGTTCCTCCCATTTATGCTGACTGTTGTCTGTTGTTGTTGCTGTTGGTGGTGTTGCCCAGGAATCTTCATCACCTCTGTTTTCTCTATGTTCACCTGAAGTCCGATCTTCCCTGGATGCTTCTTCTGCCAACTTGTTGCTTTTCGCTTGCATATCTTCCAGTTTGTGGGAAATCAGACATATATCATCGGCGAAGTCCAGATCCTCCGAGTATTTTTGTGGGTCCGTTTTATGCCTGTCTCCTCATTGCCCACTGTTTGTCGCATTATCTAATCTACTGCAATCAGGGAAATCATTGGCGATTGTAGGCAGCCTTGTCTTACTCCTGTTCTCACTTCGAAGGATTCCGTAAGTTTCCCGTTGTGGATTACTTGGCATGCAGCATTGTCGTATAGCTGTTGGATGAGATGTATAATTGTCCGTTGCATCCCAGTAGTGGCGTCATCAAGTCCTCTGTTGTCTCTGGGTCCATTTTCAATGCTTCTGCTGGGATATTAAGAGTCACAAAATAAAACAGGTATTGCTGAGAAAAATTGAAATTACTAGAAGAAGAATGATTTTAATACTACTGATAATAATCATAGAGAAGATAAAATCAGACGAAATGAAGTCACCACGAATACACCATTGTTGTGTTAATACTCTAGGCAAATGCAGCAAACCATCTGATGTTTAGATCATGCCCGTGAATTGTAGATGAATATCAGTGGTGTATATCGTTGTTTCTTTTCTCAACAGTCTTTTTCAGTCAGTTTCCACTGCAAATCTTACTAAAGATTGAGAAAACATAGCATGAAATTGTAAACTACTTTCATACTTTTTCAATAATCATTTATTTTGTCATCAATTCACAAAATTTACACTGTATCTTTTTCATCTTCCATCGAAAACACAGTTCTAGTAAATGAAGATTCTATTCAAAATCGACTGAGCAATTTAAGTGACATCTATGAAGAAATGAAATCAGATACTAAACGGAAATTGATTCTTCTAGAATCAGCTCTACCAGTAGCCCAGTGTCTTACATCTTCTGTAAACACGCTTAGCTTACGTATGGCAACAGCAGAATCACGCTTAGATGCACTACTTGAAAGTGATGCCAAAGAAATTTACTCTGACCAGATGCAGAAATCATTAATAGATCAATTGGAATTCGAAATGGTCAACGCATTAGAACCACAATATCAACAAGTTCATGACTATTGGGATCAATTAAAACAAATTTGTAAGCCTATTGATTTATTTACTAGCTCATCAACGTTGACAACATGTCTACCTAGTCATTCGGATGAAAAACTTGGACATGTGGAACAAATTGACAATGAACTAAAAAGATACGAGGAATTCAACAGAAAGGTTAGTTGAAATGAAACAATGATAAACAAATAGACTTCGTTTTTACAAAAAATGAAATAATAATAATAAATAATGGTAATTTGTTCAATGTAAGCGTGGAACTTGGGCATTGTGGTAGAGTGTAACGCTATATTCTATATCGGTTGATGTGATTATGAGCATTAAAATGCGCTGAAAACGCCACCCAGTTATTGATACCGTACCACTGTTTATTATATCAAATAAACTTTTCTAATATGGTATAACCTTGTTGCCTATTTGGCTGACATGACATTTATAAGAAGAGTTTCCACATTTTGTGCTTTAGCGAAGACAAACAAACATTGAACACAATTGTTCGAAATCATGATTCGTTACACTTAACAGTACAACAAAATTAATTATATAAGATGTAAGTGGAAAATGCAGAACAATGAACGCTGTTTGTTACATTTAGAAACAGAATACGGAAAGAAAGATAAGATAAGAATAGTATACTTTGCAAGTGTGCGTCGGTGGCACAGCGGTAGAGTGCTCGCCAACCACGAAGGTGGTCCGGGGTTCGATCCCCAGCCGCCGCACTCCTTCACCTCGCTAAACCAGCAATAAGACCGGTAAAGAGGGGAGGTTGGGCATGAGGCTAGCAACCCCATCCTATAAAAAAACAATCACCACTGCTACCGAAACTTCAAGCCTCTAGCTTGAACTCCTATGTTCCACTGGGAACGTAAAAGAATAAAATTTTAAAAACTTTATAAATTATACTGTAGAACAACAATTTCTAGTCCTTTGAAAAGACACTTCCAGCTGTGTGGTCGTAATCATGTACTTTTCTTTTGGTGATTGGCTATGTCTTTAGTATTTACAGTAGTTTTGTTGAGCTTGTTAACAAGCAAAACTGAATAACCAACAGTGGAAACGTCTGTGTTACTAAGAAAATATTCAAAACTCTTGGGGAAAAGTGAAGATTAATCAGAATATTAAAAACTGTGAAAAGCTTTGTAGGTTTCAATGATATTATTATTATTGTTCCCTTGGGTTCCTAGTGGAACATAGGGCTTCAACTACACGTCTCCACTTGTTTCTGTCTTCTGATGTACTTTTGACCTGCATCTATGTTAGTCCATACTGTTTCAGCTCCTCTTCACACGATCTCCTCCAAGTCACCCTTGCACGTCCCATTCGCCGCTTCCTTTTTGGGTTCCACTCGAGGGCCTGACGTGAGATATGCTGTACAATATAAACGAAATGCTTGGTAAATTAGTTGCAACCAAGAGAAAAAAGTATAGAAGCACAAATGTATGGATGTTCAGTAAGAGGTGAACACACTGAAAGAAAAACCTGAGGAAGTCAACACGAAACTAAGATCGTGAGGGAAACCCTGGCTGATCGCGTTTGTTTTATTTACAACCTAGAAACAAACATCCTTTGAAAAAAGGCTTTGCATTTGATAAATAACTTCAAATGAAGAGCCCTCCAAGAATGAATGATCAGTGTCGATACTGTATGCAGTTGTGATGCTTTCTAATGACTCGTATTTACTGTTTTGACAAACACGATTACGTTTGTAAATCCTTTTGGTGATTTTGCCTTGCATCAGTGATTCAAGTGAGAAATACTTAAAATTGGTTGAGAGAAATAGTTTATTTCATAGTTTATTAGAAAATATTGAGTGATATGGTTTTCATTCTACTATTTGGTAATTAGTTGCATAAGTTGTGCTAACAAACGAAATATTTTCATGTCTTCTTCATCACTTTATGTGACTGTCACAGATATTATTTAAGACGGTAGTATAAGTGAAGAACTCAGTAGTGTATACTGTATGAAATAATTTCTCTTAATCACATTCTGGTTGGTTCCGAATTAGTTCGAATAAAATCAAATAGAGTTAACTGGCACAACAGACTGGTTGGCAATCAAGCTATCTCAAATATCCATGTTCTTAGATGTTGACAGATGGCAGATGTAACCATTTAACACCTAAATAATGTTATTCTGCATCAATATTTGTTATTCCTCCCTCCTAAAATTTATAAAGAAGAATTCATGTATGAAGCATAATAGGCAAATCACAGGTCATGACTTCTTAGAATGATATTGCTCCTATTTTAGGTGAATTAATAGATGAAGTTGTTGACGTTCACGTGCAAAAGTGATCATGCACTTTCAAATTTTCTTTTGTTGCTTTATTAACTGACTTCAGAAGGTGTTATTCCATCTTTATCTGACACTGTGATTGCTCTTTTGTCTCATTTTCAATCCAACTAACACTATACCTAGATATAAATGCCCTGATTTGTGGTAATTCTATTCAAGTTTACCAAAAGACGAAAGAACGATAAATATGCATAACCAACTACTGCCTTCCCTATGATTTTCTCATACATTGTTCTTCAGTTGTTTATTGTCGATATTACTTATATTCTTTTTTATTTCAGCTAACAGATTTAGCCAGAATCGTCGGTAGTAATCGACAAAAAGCAATAGAATTAATGGATAAATTAGAACCGAAATCCGAATGGTTAGATTTAGCACTGAGACGTTGGGATCCAAAAATATCTGACACACCTTCATTAGATTGGGATGCCTATTTAGATGAAAGTAGCTTTATGATTGATGAACCACCAGAACAAATGCCAACATTGAATTCTCTTGGTACAGAGTACCCTTATCTAGCTGTTTTATCATATCAACCTGATATGCTTGATAAACTTCATGAAAGAATGGAACAATTTCAGGAAAACTGGAAAAAACGTCAAGGTGAAATAAATAAACTCTGTGATGAAATCTATGATGTTATGCAGTTGTCAACAAGTTCCACAAGTCATGCGCTAATTACAAGTGGCACAGCTGTCACTTCACAGAATCTCTCACCATCTCATAAATCAAGCAAATCTTTTGTACCATTTACAACAGATAAATTCTATCATGAATTAGGTGATCTTGTATCAAGTGTTTCAAAGCAAATTATCTCACTGGATAACCGTCTTAGTCAAACAGAAATCAGATTTGCTGAAGTTTATCCGTTGGCTAAGTGTTTTACAAAAGATGTCAATGAATTTCAACAGTGGTTTCAACAAATTGTCTCGAAATATGAAGATGTCAGTAACTTACCTCATTCTGACGATGATGATCATGACTTTGGCGGTAATCGAAAAAGACTTGAAAGTATTAAGGTAAGATTATGTATACTTATACACTTATGCATCTTGTGTCTCTCTCCTTTTCCAAATGTTTTTTTGTATATTTTGGACATGGTCAGAAGAAACGGATATCAGATGTCCCGACTTAAACCCTTTCTGGTTTCACCATTCTTCATGGGATAAACTTAACTCTGACTTAATCAATTGATGCTATTACCAATGATCTGCAACAAAAATTGGCATTTAATCTTACAAATAAAAAAGAAATTGTCAGTCTGTCTTGAGAAACACCGCAAACCCCTTTCCCATCAAATATGATGAATGTTCTTTATGCTATTATTGCGTCCTGCTATACTGAGTAATTCAGTGAAGCACCTTCACTGTTTCAGAAAAGACCGTTATTCGGAAAAAGTGTTGAAACAATATGTTTTGCAACCGAAGAGCTTGGAAGAAAAATAAAATTCAATATGTTCATGAATCCAAATGGTATATGTTCCATAACCCTTATTTCCAAAGATTGAAAAGTCCTCTCTATATGTGACCACACATACACTGAGGATGTTATCTTCTACTGCGTTTGTCAGTTTACACGTAAATTTGGTAACACGTTCATTGGGACGAATCGCCGACCGTTTCAACGGAACATATTTTAACCTACTACTTAGTAGGTTAAAGTCTCGTTCGTTATCGGAAGTAACCAGACAAATCGCTCCACCACCTTAGAACGGCCATGTACCACCATCCTCCGAATCAAGAAAGAGCTTTCAATCTGTCAACCCCTGTTGTGTCCGGGCCGGGTGAGTTTTCCCGCGTTGAATCGAATTAAACCGTGGGCTCCACTCCTGGTGGCGCCCTTCTGTGAATTCCTCTAGGTTTCAGCTTTGAAACCATACTTCCCCAAGAGCCCAAAGACTTAAAGGTTTCCCGGAGACTGCCCAAATATCAGTCATAGAACCATCGCGGATAGTCAGTTGGCATTTTTATGGTCAGAACTACGACGGTATCTGGTCGTCTTCGGAACTCTGACTTTTGTTCTGGATCAGTGAAAACATTCTTAGCAAACGCTTTCGTTGCAGTCTGTCGGACAGTGATCCCATAATTTAACCTCTATTACCGCCATACAAATGCTTCCATCTGTCCTTCTTTACCAACATAATATAACTGAAGTCCTATTTCATTACTTCATGCAAGAGTTTCTAGGCCTTAAGGGCTGTCTTGAGCACTCAAATTTATTCAGAGTAAAGATGTCATCCGCTCCCGACACTTGGTTAAAGGCATCCGGAAGCATTCCAACAGATGGGCAAGACAAGCTCACCCATCCCTGTCAGCACCCGTTTACGCAGATACGGCTGAAAGGCTGCGCAGTCACTACACCGAGCCGAACACAAGTTCTGGTCGTAACCAAAACTGCGAACAAGCAACGGCATGCGACAGCACAATCCAGGTTCAACTATGAGCTTTTTAACTACACCAACTTTCAGCTGGAGCTACTGCTGCTGATGGCATCAGACTTGCCCTCCAATTTGTTCTCGTTAAAAGATTTAAACTGTAATCATTCGAATTACGGAGCCTCAAGTGAGTCCCGTATTCGTATTTTTCGTCACTACCTCCCCATGCCGGGAGTGGATAGTTTTCGTGCCTGCTACCGTCCTTGGATGTGGTAGCCGTTTCTCAGCTTCCCTCTCCGGAGTCGAACTTTGATTCTCCTTTACCCGTTGTCATTACATTTCTGTTTTCTTATTCTGTATGGTTCTTCGAAGTGCATCATTTCGAACTGATGCACATCCATGCAAAATCATTCGTTTAATTGAATTTAGATTTTCCCGTCAATTGATTGGACCGAAGTGCTCGGGCTCAGGTTGACATGGTGACTGCACCATCCATCAGTTAACTTCTAATTACATGCCCAGACATCATCGAAGCGTCTGCATAGGAAGCTGACATGTCAACATGAGACCGAGCACTTCGGTCCAGTCAATCGACGGAAAAATCTAAAATTGAATTAAATAATTAATATGATCCGTTGCACAAGAAGTAGCTCTCTTGTGGCGCAAGTGGTCTAGTGGATAGCGCTTTGGCGTTTGAAACTATGGGCACTGAGTTCGAGCCTCGGTGGGAACATCATCACTCACTGCGGAATGCAGGTACATCCAATGAAGAGTCCGAAATAAGACGAGATGCGCATCCTGGATTCCACTTCTAGTCACCATCCACCAATTAAAATCATTCGTTGTTTTGTTTGTTTTTGTCAAGCTTCATTCACATTAACTGAATGGCTTTAAATAACAAGATCATATTGGTGACATCATTAAAGTAATTCTTAGTTTACTGAATGTAATATTAAAGAAATAAATGCACTAAAATGAGTTACAAACCTAGATTTTCTAATCTTAATTATGAAATCTTGAGTTAATACTTAGCTTTTTTTGTTTTTTATACCTTCACATTCCCAATGGAACATAGGGCTTCAGGTGAAAGGCTTGAGGTTTCTGTAGCAGTGTTTATTTTGACAAGATGGGGTTGCTAGCCTCATGCCCAATCTTTCCTTTTTACCAGCTTTTATTACTGGCTTAGCGAGGTAAAGGAGTGTGTCGGCCGGGGGTCGAACCCTGGACCATGTGCGTGGTCGGCGAGCGTCCTAACCGCTGTACCACTGACGCAAATACTTAACTATGACAAGTTTTAAGTCAATAGTTTCTGTCTACCCAGAGATCATTTCTACTGTCTATTTGTGTGCCACCACATTATTGATTTTCTCTTTTTAACATTTTAACAAAAGGCTTATCCATTTCTTGAATATTATGTCCTAATTAGTATGTTCACATTCTGTTTAGTCATTCTACTTATTTCATTGTTTATGAATACTTTAAACTTCTTAACTTGTTGTTTTCTGAAGATTCAGTTTGCAAGTTCTCTGTAAGCACTGATTACTACAAGGATAAGGTACACTACTTCAGGCGACTGCTAATTTATTCAGAGTACTATAGCAACGGAAGCCACCAGCTTTAAAGTGAACGAAATATATAGTATGCAATACACTGTACTAACAAGTCCTATCTCCTTTCAAAGCCTTAAAATCAATAAATGTTGATATAGCAACTGTTATTTCTAGAAGCATTTATTACTTCTTTATCAAAATCAGTATTGTTCTGCACCAGACAGTTGGAAGCATTAAGATGAAATCATCTTGTTCCTGCTATTATTCATCAGTATGCTGGTTAGTAGCGTTTTGTATATTCAAAGCTGTTCAGAACAAGCTCGATCCAGTGGAAGCAAATCATGCGCTGGTCAAATAGCAACTCTACACATCATCATTGAACGGAGCATAGAATAACAGTCAAATTTCTACCTCTACTCCATCTACTCTGAAAAGGCCTGTGACAGCGTTGATTGTGAAATGATTTTGAAACTGCTTCAACACTATAGAGCTCAGCACAGAAAATTTTTATAAACCTCATTGAACAGCTATATGACAGCGCCACATGTCAAGTAGTTCAAAATGAAAAACTCAGAACAACCTTTGAAGTTAGAATAGTAGTAAGATAAGATTGCATACAACCACCCATCATATACCTTATTGTGATAGACTCAACAATGCAAAAGACTATGGGGAGCCAAAAGACAGCAATACATTGCGCCACCGATAAGAAGGCTCCAGAAGATATGGACTTCACCGACGTTCTATGTCTTATGTCTCACAAACTCGAAGATCTACAGGCGAAAACCAACAAGTTGTCAGAAGAGGCAGGCAGCAAACACAGGACTTCAGGTGAAAACAGAAAAGACAGAGGTGATGAAGACACCTAACCAACATCATCATCATCATCACCAACTACAATAACAACAACGACAACGACAAACACCATTCACTATCAAGGAAATAAATTTGAGAGAAGGAAGTCACTTCCTTCACTCATTTAAACAACATCCTTCCAACTACAGACATGTCGTTTGATGAAGATATGCAAGTGAGGATGGTTTCCAAGGCAAGACAGACCTTGATCAATCTGAAATCAGTTTGGAAATCTACTGTGACCAGCATACACAACAAGATTTGGATTTGTAACACTGATGTCAAGTCAGTATTTCTGTGTGTGTGTGTGTGTGTGTGTCTGTATTTGTGTGACTAGTCACCGAAATCGTTTCCAACCTGCCACTGCAGACTTCTATCAATATCTCCCTTCGCTGGCTGCATACTGAAGATTAGACCAATCAAGAACACATTATCCAAAAAGTACGCCGAGACAAATGGAAATGGATCAAAGACAGGTTGAGGAGGCTGTCGGTTGACATCGCCTGTCAGGCTGTAGTTCGAGTGGAACGTGAATGGAGAACGACGAGTTGGGTGTCCGAGGAAGACAATGAGGAGACTGTGTGAGGAGGAGATGAGAGCTTATTGGTGAATGTGTAGGCGGCTGGAGTGGAACAAATGGAGATGGAGATGTTCTGTCGAAGCTCTATTTTCCGATCATAAATTAAAGGAATAATAATAATCACTTTATTCCACAACAATAACAATTTACAGCATGGAATTTTCAGCGTTTCAACTTTACATATTGCATTGGTTTAGCTCTTTTTATAATTCTATAAATGTATAAAATTTTAAAAATATTGATAGTTAATAGGAAAAATAAAAAAAACCCAACAAAATACACCATTTCTAGGTCATAATGAATAATAAATAAATAATATAACAAATCACACATGCAATAATATGCATCATTACATTTTATAGTTTAGTTAATGATTTAAAAGTTGTAAAAGTTCTTTTCTGATATTCGTCTCTTCACACAATACTCGTGCTAAATATGGTACGGTCGAATTTTTATATTTTGTAGTACTAGCATGAATGTTTATGAAATTTCTTCTGGTCTTACTCGAAGAGATACAAGGAAACAATTGTGAATAAAGAGGATGTTCACTATCAGACAAAATAACTTAAGCTAAGTGTTTACAAGAATTCATATGCCTATTGACAACAGTGTCGGTTAGTTGAGTCAAAGGGATAGCACTGACCCTACTTACAGCCTTCAATGTTCTTTGTAGTATTATATGGTCTTTCTTGAGTAGCCCAGGGAAGAATAATGGAGAACAATAGAGAATGATGGGCAAAACACATGAATTAATAAATTGTATGAAAAGAGATTGGGTTATACCTGAGTGCCTCAACTTCTTTATGTAATAAGTCAGACGGAAAATCTTCTTAGAAACTATAAGAATATGAGACGACCAGCAAAGGTTTGAAGAGAAACTAATGCCAAGATAAGAAACACTTGACTTACTCTCTATCATGGTACCATCAATATTACAACAATCATGAGATTGGATCAATCCATGCATGTCTTTTTCAGTTCTCAAGCTGAAACCAACAGTATTACATTTAGGTGGATTTAGTTTAAGACCATTTGAGCCAGACCAACCCTTAACTTCAGCTAAGAAGCCATTCATATGGGAACAATCCGATGTGGAAACTACAGGGACAGAAACCATCAGATCATCAGCATGCTTAATGAAGTTCACTTTGGGTGAGTTCGGAAGGTCATGCAAAAAGAAAAAGAAAAGAAATGGAGAAAGTACTGCACCTTGGGGCAAACCAATTTCAGTTAGCTGAGAAGTGGAGCGCTTTCCAGCCAAAACAGCATAATGTTTCCTATCCCTAAAATAAGAAGACAGCCATCTAGTTGCCCAGGACTCTGTCTGTGCTGAAATCATCTTTCCTACTAAAAGTGTCCTAGGAACAGAGTCGAAAGCTGCAGTATAGTCTAAAAAAGCAGTTAGAACGAACTTAGCACCTTTATCAAGGGAGGAAACAATATTGTGGTGTAGTACAATGGCTGCATCTAATGTACTTCTTCCACACTTATAAGCAAACTACTTAGGGTCACTAAAAGCTTTTAAAGAAGGTTTAAGAATGTTCAAAAGAAGTTTCTCCATAGTTTTCAAGAAAGGAGATGTTTTAGCGACCGGTCTAAACTTTATACCTGCCCCAGAAGATGATTTCTGTACAGGAACAACCTTGATTTCTTTCCAGTCAGCAGGTACCGTTTCCTTGTTAAATGATGCATTAAAGATTTGAGTAAGAGGATGACACAAGATTTCTGCACACTTTTGAAGAAGAATGCTTGGTACACCATCTGGACCAAGGCTGTGTGTTGAATTTAATGAATTCAAACATAATAGTACATCCTTTTCTTTAAAACCCGGAAAATGACCATTAACTTGACTAGGTACATTAGGTACAACCATATTAATTTGTTTCATGATAAATGATTTGTTTAAAGCATTAACATCAGAATAAGCATCAACAGATATTTGTTTTTTACTTGTAAGTTTATTGAAAAGTTTCCAAATGTTTGAAGGATTTTTACATGGTAAAAATTTTTCATTTTATAGTCTGTTCAACCTTTCTATTTCAATTTTCATAAGGGCGTTTATTTTACGGACACCAGTATTATCACAATTCTTATACAACTTCTCTTTTTGTCTGCTAAGTTTTTTCAGCTGCAAAGAAGAGATTCTGTCAAATCTCGAAAACAGTGTTTCATGTGGACAGCAAATATCCAAACAAAACTTCAGATAATCGGTTATATTAGAGACAGTAGCATCCAACTTATCGTCAGTAAATAGTTCCCAGTTGGTATCATACAACATGCTTCTTAGTGCTAGAATGTTGTCATGGGAATATGAACGTTCATGTATCTTCTTTGTTAAATGACTAAACAATTTTTGTTGTAACTTGCCGTGCACTTTCGGTAAAATACGAATAATGCAGTGGTCAGAGTTTAACAAAGGAGCTCTCCTTCGGGTTTCATATACATCACGGTCGTTTATGAAAACCAGGTCTAGTGATTTGTCCAGACGTGTATTAAACTTGACTAGATTCTCATGACCAAGTGAAGTAAGAAAGCTGTGATCACATGAATTAAAATCACCACAGACTATAGACAACAAGTTTCCGAATGCAGGAGCAGCGAATTCAGTAAATTCATCTGCAAACGTAACTATATTAGAAAGGCTACAATTGAGTGTTATGTATATATAAGAATATTTACTTAAGTGTTTTGGGCGACACCTGACGGTTATGCAGTCTATATTGTCATTAGAATAATTGAAGCAAACGTGATTTGATGTAGACCAACTTGTGTTTATAAAAGTGGCTACCCCTCCTCCACATTTTTTCTTAGAACTTTTTCTATCTTGGCGAAAAACTTTATATCCATTTATTGAAACTAGATTATCATCATAATGCTGGTGCAGCCAAGTCTCTTGTATTGCTGAAACGCCAGCATTTCGATAAACATTAGAATACATTAGGGATTGAAGGTAATCCATTTTTTTGGACAGGGATCTACAATTAGTGCTAACGAGTTCAGGAACAGTCATTTGATTAATTTGTGTAAGTTTCAGTGCACGCTGCCATCCACAGTGATGCTTTTTTTCTCAATTTTTGTGGATGACACAGCGCAGTAGGTTGCAATGATTTTAAAAATGCGCGATTATAAATAATACGATCAGGACACATTATTGATAAATTAAAACAAAATTAAAAAAGTTGGTTTGTATACATGGAGGTATACCAAGTGTCCAGGGAAAGTTTAATTCACAGATGGTCCTGATGTAATTTTATCGCTCTATCCAAAATACACGTCCATCCAACAAAAAGTATGATATCATTTCCAAACAACAATGTGATGATCCCCAATAAAAATCGTATTGAAACTCGGATTTCCGTCTTTTCTGTATAAAGTATTATTATTATACAGCAGATTCCTGCAGTTTTTTCAATCCATATGCTAGATTAAGTTTTCAGTTCAAATTAGAACTAATTGATGTAGTTTCATAAATATCACTTTATTCTAGCAGTTTTCTTCCTCTCTGAGCTTGGTTATTTCTTTGTGGAGCTTTTAATGTTAATATAGACGAAATCTTTGATGTTGCCTCATTAGAAAATATTCAAAGCCAAAGAAAGACAAAACTAGTTGTAAATATTTATCGTTATATCAAATACTGTACAATAAGATCAAAATTTATTGGCAATATAATTGTGCATAAATCTTCTATTCATAGAGTCTGGATGAAGAAGTCAATCGTCAAAAATCTGTACTAGATAGAATTATACGAACAAGTGGACCTTTGTTATCCCTAATCGCTCCAAATGAAGCTAATGCTGTCCACTCACAGATTAAACAGATCTGTGACTCCTACACCAATTTACGTAAATTAATTAAAAGTCGAGTGATTAACGCAGAAACCGGTTTGAAACAATCAGATGAAGTAAGCTTAACTATCTGTTTTACTATACTGTCTATACTAATCTGTTGTCAGACTTTAACTAATATAGTTCTCTAGTCCCAAATGTATTTATTAAGAATGTGTGTATCAGATGAGCTATACGGTAACTGGGCTAAGTGAAACGAGATGGTTATTCATGCAGTACATTTTAATTTGGCATCAGAGATTCACTACTATAGATAACAAAATATATCACACCACAGGATTTTTCCTACCTATTTTAGTATGGTAATCGCTATTGACAACTTTGGCTAAATTATCCCAGATAGTATGAATTATCATATTTATGTGTCAGTGATGTATAGCGCTTGAAGTTTTTATAAAACGCAGATTGGGTTATTGTTGATGAATACAGTAAAGCACTTCACGAAATATGGTTGGTCATAGAATCCCATTTTCGTTTAAATTTATTTAGTATTTTACACGCCCTTCATGTAAATTATAATTATGCTATTTGAGCATAATTTTAAGTGTTTGTAGTAAATCATTGTTTAAGCGAAGGTGCATGGTGAATGGAGCTTGTGGATGGGAGAATTTTAAATGAGATACATGAGTTATCATCATTGATTTAACTATCCCGCAGAGTCCATCTTTCCGAATAATAAAGTGATTTAGTTATGCCAATTTGTATAGTGTTGCAACAGCACAAGGCAAGACACGGAAGCCAAGGTATACTTTCAAGTGATCAGACCGCTATATAGTTTTATATTCTTTAACCAATCACTGAGTGTATGATTTTGGTTTTCATTAAACGACGCGAAATAGAATGTTCAAATGCATATATCATTCTGCTGCTAATGCAGTACTGAACTGTGGGAATATGTGAGAATAATATTCCCTTAGAACACATTGTCTGTATCACACCACCGCAGTGTTATTGAAGCAGATCTTTGTAACTGTACTTGCCAAATATTCAGCTGAATTCCACTCATCAGTTTTCTTAGATCAATTTTTGTCGGCAGTAAGAAAAAAGAACTACAACACTAATTAGCTTTTTTATCCTAATATCTTTAAACTAATGAATTTAACCTTATTAGGCGTTTTTGCTTCAGTCTTAATAACTATAGTAACATATCAAGGTATATCTTCAAAATCTTTACAGGTTGTCTTTAAGTTGTTTAAACATATAATTCATACATTCATTATTATTTATAGGTGCATATTTGTACTTGTTTACTGAATTTCTCTTCTTTTCTGCTTGTTTTTAGTTTGTCGAACAGTTACATTCAATGACAGACCTATTTGCTGCTATTTCTGAACAAGCTGTTCGTTTAGGTGTACCATTAGAAATAACTGGTACCACTGTTAAACCATCTATATCGTCACACCATCAAACTCAAATACCAGAACAGTTACTAGACCAACATCAGGCGTTAGATATGCTGGGTAGAATACATTCAATGACAAGTGTTCAACCAGATCATTTAGAGGAACATATAAGTGGAACTTCAGCTTTAATGGAAGCATTGGAATCTCGTCTGCCTGAATTAGAGGCTCTTACTGTAAGTATTAGAGCCCAGCTAGAAACAAAACCCACTGTCAAGGAATCAACTAAAAAGCGTGAATCAGGAACAGTAGAACTGATTGAGTCAGTGGACTTAGAAGCAGGTTAGTATATTTCTGTTTGATAAAGTTGTTGTAAACGTTTATTCTGCAGGTTTTGTGACTTCGTTTTCTGAATATTTTCCTTTCTAACAATAATATGCTGATGTAACAAACTCGAACGATGGTAGATGATAAGAGCGAAAGAAGTAGAAAAAGAATCGGTACTAGTTAACACCCGTCAACTATTTAGGCTTATTAAGGAAACTGGTCGTGTAGCTAATTGCAACTGTCTGGAAGAAGGATGGAACTATGATAGCTTCTGAGGATATATGTCCGGAAAGTTGGGTAGAATACTTTGAGTAGCAATCCAGCTGGTCATCAGGAGGACCACTTGACTAATAAGTGTCTTAGATCCTAGGTTCGGTTTGTCCTTATCATATGTAAGGTGACGCTACTGGACTGTTCCGAATAGGTAGCAAAGTAGTTATGATGGGAGGTCCTATCAGCTCTGATGAACTGATTGCTGACGAAATATCGTTATGGGTACAACAGATTCGTCTGATCTTTACGTACCGGTCTTGGCTTCATTCCAAGTGTGACTTTCTTTCAAAAGACTTGGGTTCTGAAAAAGTTCTTCCTATCATGCTTTAACTCTGTAAGACATGTTCCAATCGAAGTAGATAATGAAAAGACTGGAGGTTTGTCACCATAGGTATTCTCGTTCCTTTGGTTTTGTTAAGTCGAAAATTATGATAAGCAGTACTGCAGTTAGTCATAGAGTGACAGTGTGTATATGTTGGTAAAGTTGCGAAGCCTCATTAACGATGAATGCTGGCTGAAGTAGAATCAGACTACAAAAGCACTAGAGGTAACCAGAGCAGAAAATGGAATCAATTCTGAGTGATTTCCCTAGTTTTCACCTAATTATTCTCTTCGTTGCGCCTACATTTGTCGTTCTAGCATGATGACGTTATTTTTCTTTTTTTGGTTCTTCGAAGTGTGTTGACTTGAACTGATGCACATCTATCTCAAATTCTACACAGATCTGTCAGCCAATCGATCATTCTTAAATATCAGTAAATGTGCTCAACTTATTCCTTTTTTTTCTACTTTTTCCCTGTCTTTTAATAAACCTGACTCCATCCAAGATGACATATTTTTCGTCTTTCTCCACAATAAAGTTAATCTATGTTTCAGTTTAACATCAAAGTGTGATATAAAGTGTTAATCTTCGTTAATCAAGATAAAGTTATTTATCGCAGTGTTCAATGAAACAGTTCTTTTTGAATGAGATTAGTCCTCTGCTTTAATGAAACTGGAATATTAATGAAATTCAAGGGTATTTAGTACAAACATTTTGTTTCTCCTTATCCATATGATATGAATTTTAAAACCCAAGCAGTAAATTTTGCCTCATTTTCTACGGTACTGCCAAATATACAGTGTCTCAATATAGAGTGTTACAATTTTACAGAGTAGTGGTGAGGCGCTTAAAAAAGCTTATTAGTGCCAGATAAGCGTGCTCACCTCAAGTGAATATTACCTGTATAGTTTATCACTATTGTTTCGCATCTATTTATATCCTGCCGTTTTATTTTCCAGACCAATTATTTGCTTTACAGCATTCCAGTAAGCTTCCTCTATGCATGCCTTCAATAATTAACAATAATGTTGTTTCACTTCAATATAATGAAAAGATGTTTTTATGACTAAGTTAAATTAAAATTACTTTCCATAGAATTTCATTTCTGTAGAAAGCATGTTTATAACTGGTAGTGGTTTTCTTTAACTTAATAATACACTGTCTTTTTTGTGAATTTAACCCTGAAACAACTATAGACCAACAGTAGATGAGAAGAAGATATATAATTGTTTCATGCATGAGAGTAGTGTAGATATAATTTCAGAAACTGGGATTTATAATCAATTTGTAAATGGAACAACTGTTATGCAGCTATGACAGTTGCAACTTACTTGATATGCGTAGCAAGTGATTTACAAAGGTCTTAGTTCACTTCTAGCTTGACACATGGCTATACGCAGCTTATAACTAGAATGCATTTCATACATTTATTCCCCTTTAGGAATCTGAATAGAGCCAGAACAACAGTTTGTGCAGAATAAGATGGTATCACCATTTATTTCGTTGGCTTCTCATCATCTGCGTACAGCCTAAAGAGATTGTTAAGTTTATTTACAGAAGAATTTTAACTTACTTGCAAATTTTACATGATGTCAGTTGTTAGGAGGTTCTGGAATCAATGAACGGTGTTCAGAAAATTACACATATATAGTTTTCACCCAGAGAATTTAAGTTCAAACAAAAATAAATGTTCGCAAAGGAGTTGCGTAATAAAGGAAAGAAGTGAGTAAGATGATGGGTAACTAATAAATTGAGAAACAATATAGTGAGTCAACCTTTAGTTATAGAAACAAGACACAAGCAGTTACACTATGCAAAATGGGAAACAGGTTAAGACCGAAGACTGTGTAATCAAATGAAGAAGAAAATAAAGACATCCAGTTATTAGGACAAGGAGAGACTGATAACTGCTCCTTTCTGACCACGTAAGTCGGGTTTCAGGCGTTTGATAGTGATTGCTTCGGTAAACCTGAGGAGAACTGAACAATCTTGTCAACTGATAATTTTGAAGAATTTTGCGATGTCCACCTCATGACTCGTATCAAGAAGACGCCTGGCAATGGCATTATTGTAAGCATTTGTTCTCTTGAAACATAGGCTTTTTGGTACATGTTCGCGAAATTGTAGGTGTGTCCTTCTTTCTGTTCTCCCAATGTAACTGCTCCTACTGACAGAATGTGTTTGTATTACTACCAGATCAATATACTGGTAAACATCACAGTAGGTTAAACAAGTTTAAAATATCTACTGGTCTAGTAACAATTATTTGCATTATTCATTCAAGGCATGAATAAGACTTAACACTGTCTATACATATCTAATTCTGTTAAATGTTTTTACTGACCAGCATGGAACCCTTTAAACGAGGAATCTTTTGACCTCAGTTTATACTTGTTTGTTCTTCAGAGATGCTTCTACAAGAGACTGAATGTAATTTCTATATTATTCACTAAGAGAGTTGCTGATATTTTGGTAATATATATGTCACAGTTATTACTATCACTTTGACAGTGTTTATTTAGAATATAGTGCTTTCCAAGAGTTTTGTGGAGTGACTTTGGTAACTAGTTTGGCTTCTTTATATCTAGACAGATTTATTATGGCCTTATTATATATCCATTTTATGTCGCTAGTTGATATTATCCCCTGTAAATATGAATTTCACACATCTCTGCGTTGTATTATACAATGTATTTCATTTGTTGAATGCACCGATAATCTTGAATGTTGTTATTTTATAGAACAAATTCATGTAGTATTTAAATGAGTGAATTTCTCTTCATATTATGCATTTCTTCTTGATGAGGCCTAGGAATGGATAATTGTCTATACTTTCAAAGAATGAGGATTTTGTTTTTGTTTATGTTTTACGTTCTGTTGTAACCTCTTTTGTTGAATGTTGATATCTGTTGTACAGATATGCACTTTTGTTTATGTTAATTTGTGTGAATGTTTCCCCGTAATTAATTTTGTTGTGTTATAGTACACATAGATTTTTGTGTTCAAATTATTTATTCCCTCTAGATGCACTTTTGTGAAGGATGATTAACAAAAATATATATTTTATTCTTAGAAAATTAATGCCACTTTATTTCTTTTAGAAATATTCAAGATTTTCAAGAGAGAAAAAAAATGAAGATAATTCTACAAATGTATTATTTGTAGAAGGTGATAGTGAAATTTCCTGAGTTCATTCTAGATCTGAAATAGAAAAGAACAACTATCCCTATTAGTTTCAGTCATTTTCACTATCCTTTTCCCTAGTGAAGAAGTTGGTCCATAACAGTCAAGTTTCGAGGCAATTATGTCACTATTCAGCTACTGAATCAAAGTCATATATAGCCTGTGATTACCAGCATTTACGGATTCGCCATGTAGCAGTATTGCCATTCGGTATGATTAGTGAAAAACTATCCTCATACCTTACTTAGTGGTTCATATTAGTCACGACTTCTCTGGAGAACTTCCTGAAGTAGTGGTAAATGTGGAAATAAAGTGACAACAGAAAATGGATAGTTAACTCCACCTAATCTCTGTCTTATGTTTGTTGGAAGTCATAAGTAGGCTGAGTGTAGCCAACCTTGAGGAAATTCTCTTTCTCTGTACGATACAAAGCTGAGACACTGAATACTGAAACTGGAGACCTTTCGACTTCCAACATTTAATACATGGCTCCAATACATCACAGAGTGAATTATTGGTTTCTGTAAACTTAAATCTGGTAGTTAAAGTTATTTAGGTCATTAACGGTAGTATTTGTAAGGTGTACATATACGAGGTGTATTGATCAACAACTGGATTAAAATAATGTAGATGTTAGGCCTTCACTTCTGATTGAAATCCACCCATTATATTTGCAATGACCATCAAGTTATGTAAACTACTCTCCAGTAAACTGTTTTCCAGCCTAAATTGTATATACTACCTAGTCGTAAGTAGTAGAGTTTGTGACTTGCTTTAAACGCCAGAAAATATGGTTGCCAGATTTACAGTATATACAAAATCAAATGTGAATCCAATAAATCTTACTAATGTTTGTCGCTGTTTGTCCGTTTATCTGTTTTGTAATGAGACAAAAACTCTACAACTATGTAACTCTCTTCTTTGCGTTTTTTCTCTTCACAACGCATATTTTTCAGTCCTGAAGAATGCAGAAAAACTACAAACCGATTGGGTACACCTTCAGAATAAACTAACTGCACGTGTCAACACATTGCAATCAGCCTACAGAACATCATCTGAACAATTTTGGCCAGTTATAAGTGATCTAAGAAATAAATTAGATCAAATTAAAGAAGCATTAAACATTATTGCAACTGGTTGTAGTAGAAATGATCCATGTACTCGACGCGATCCACTTGATCCTAAAAGTTATAAAGAACAATATCAGGAGTTAGATGATTTAAGAGAAGAATTGGATGATGTTAATCAACAACTGAACAAATCATATGAAGCTGGACAACGCTTAATTCGTCTAATTAACGGTCAATCTGATGATAAGCCAACCAAAGTAACTGATAGTTTTATTTTAAGACGAGATGAAGAACAAGCTATACGTAATGAAGTTGATTATGCCCTGCATGGTTTAAAAGTACAACAAGAACATCTTGTTAATAAGTGTAAACATTTGACTAAAGAATTAAATGAACGTGAGTTGTGCGCTTCACGATTTAAGGTGAGTTTAGTAATAACATATATAAACATAAGTGATCTTATTGTAACTTCAATTTAATTTTTTTCTTTTTTTTTGGAATGAGTCATGCTCCATAAGAATAAGCAATCAACCAGACTTATTTACACATCAGTGTAAAAATTCAATGTTTTTAAATATGTTCGGTGAACAGTTAAAGATTCATGCGAATTACTTACTAAATTTTTAAGAATGTTACTCTACTATACAGATGAATTTTCAATGCCTTTTTAAATTCTTTTGGTGACTATCATCACTTCTTAACTAAGCAAAATAGTGTGAACACGTTTGAAAGACTAACTTAACCAATGTAGTGAATTTGTAAGGAACTTTCTAGCGAGCTCAGTAACAGAATAAATATTAGAATAAAAAAATTCAAGTTGATGAAATGATAGTGTAACAATATATTATAAAAAGTATAGTAATGAGTTATGTAAATTAATTGGTTACTTGGATATACAGTTAAAGTCCACGCCTACAAATTAATAATGCAATCCAAAATAGTGTTCACTGCTGGAGTCATGTCTACTGATAGAAGCTGTGCACCGGTTGTAGAATAGTCTTCGGATGAGGATAAGAGATTCCTGAAAAATCCAAAGTATACAACACGGTCAGCAGTGAAACAAGTAGACAGCATAGACTAGTGAGAAGACGAATCGGCCAGCAGCACACTATATTTTAGATTGTACTCCGAAGTTATGTATATTTCAACATGAACGGTTTTCAACAAAAGTTGTGTACAATGTTTCTATTTTTAATATCTCGCAAAAGAATGTACAATCGTATTGTTGCAGACTCCACACATCTTGTTATAAATATCGTGTAATGTAAAATGGAAATCTTTCTGCTGCTGGTTTCTAACTGTTTAAAAATTCGCATCCACTGTCATGTGAGAGATAAAGCTTAGGTCTTTCAAGCTTTCAGGCCAGACTTGATTATTTTTCAAACACTGGATCGAAATCTAATAATGTATAAAACCCAACCTCTTCAAGTTCTTTATGTGTAGTGCTGTCGTCGTTCCTAATCAAAAGTGTATAAAAAACTTCATAATAAACTTAGTGTGCTGTAGTGATTATGGACTCATATTAGAAATATTTTGAAGCTCCTCCTCCACTTTCTTTTTGAAACTGCCCTTTGTTTTTTTTTGCTTCGTTGTATTTGTTGCTTCCCAGTGTAATCTGCCTAGATATGAGAGCTTCTGTTTGATATATTTACAACTTTATTTATTAATTTCTGTAACATTTTCATAACACTTCTTTGATTATCCATTCACACTTTTTTATTCACAGTCTGATTTAGAAAATTTATTAAAATGGTTGACAGAACAAGAGAATATCTGGGATAATTTCGCGCCTATATCAAATAATGTTGAGACTGTTACCAAACAACTGAATGAAATTGTTCAGTGGAACGACAATTTAATGAACAAACACGCTGAGGTAGAAGCGTTAAATTGGTCAGCCGGAAAGCTTATGTCTAATACAGATAATGAATGTTTTACTTTGGATGACACAAGTAAGATAAAAAGAATGTAAATGCTTTTCTTTCCTAAATGGCGCTAAACTTTCTTCAGTTGTATCAATTCTCTGGTTTATAAAGTAAGCGGTGACTGTGTTAAACCATTCTGACCCGCTAATTCTATTAAATGAATAAGTGATGTGTTTATTTGTTGACTGTTATCCTACGGAAACATGGGAAACTCTGTTGCTTATTCAAGATATCGACGTAATCTATATTTCTTGAAGAAATGGAGTATGCTGTGTCATTGGATTGACAGCGATTAGAATTGTATAACCTTGATACAGTATCAATATTATTTCACCTCGATAACCAGTCACATTATTTTTTAACCTCATTTTCTATAGGTGATGATGGATCATTCCCAGTTCAACAGAGTTCCTCCTTGCAGTCTGATTTGACTGCAGCTAACCGACGATGGGATAACTTACTAGATTCGGGAAACAGTAGACGTCATCGTCTACAGACTGTTCTTCTTGGTCTAGGTGAATTCGAAAGTGCCATAGATGGATTAGTCAAGTGGATTCAACAAATGCAAACAACTGTTGATCAGATACCTGTACGTCGTGGAAATATTCGAGGACTGGAGGCTGATTTAGCACGAATCAAAGTTAGTCTTGTCTATTATTTTAAACATTTTCGGTCGTACATTTATCCGGATACTAAACTTTTAATTAAATGTTGGAAAGAATGGTCAGTTAACAAGTGAAAAATTTAAACTTTATGATTATAAAATGACAATCCGCCATAGTTTGATTACAGGACATTTCTCAAGGTTTTTGGTTTTATGCTATCCAAGTTAGATGGTTTAATTGCAAGACTTTCAATATCCTTCTAGACTTCTTCAGCTCTTACTTCACAATGAAGGGTTCGTGGTTTCTTTGGGTGTAAACATGAAAAGATCAGAAATAAGATTCTTCCCTCTTACTGAATCTACTCAGACAGACTATTGAAGAGCTCCATATCTAACGCGTAAAATGTTCATTTGGTGTTTATCGTGACTTCACTGTTTCGGTGAAGTTTGTTAGTAAATTGGAATAATTCCCAATACTCACTAGTCGTCTTGGCAGATTATCCGTTAAACTGATTAAACTTTTAAATTTATAGCACATCTGTTATTTAAGTCAAATTTGGGAAATAGATTGTAACTTTCCACCAGATATAGAAGTTTAAAACCACACTAATTTTAGTACGTGGTTTTAATAATCACTAAACGAATGATCTACTTACTATAATCCTGGGTTGTTCGGAAAGGAACATATTGTGTAGTAAGGTCGATATTCTATTGAGATTGATAGCCTCTGTGTTTAATGTCGCTTTATGATGTGAGATCATGCAGGAGAAATACACTGCAGTCATATCGCTTATCACAGAATCGAAGTTCTACACACTTCCCAAACCCTCACTTTCAATAATTTTGATTATTAGATGTAATAATCAAAGGATGCATTGTAGCTGCCAGAATGCTATACATATATATATATATATATATATATGTATATATATATAAATGAGTGTTCTAACTACAAATGCCAACTACTACTTAAGTATATCCAGCATATATGTAAACACCTGATATGAATATTGTTATGTTACTCGAATCCAGAACCTGATTAGAATTCGACTTGATGTTCAGTTATATTACATGAATAAACCAGTATATGTCTTCTATAAAACTCAAATAACTTTCTGTTGTTTTTTTGTTTCCCTCTTTCGTATTTTCACTATTTAATTTTTGTGTTGTCCTGTCACGTTTGTTTGTTACTTGTTGTGTGTTTTCTAATTTAATCTGTGTGGTATGTGGTATCGTTTTATTGACTTTCGTGTTTCTGTTTATTTCTGTATTACATTTTTATATGTCATGGGGTCAATGGTTATTGCTTTATTGCTGTCATTCACTTATGTTAAACAGTTATTTGTTAAACTGATTGCACGTTATCAGTATAATGTGATGGTTTTAAATCGTTTGGATACTGAAAGTGGAAAAAATGAAGTAATGATTCCCCTCATTGTTCTCATTATTTACCGATGTTGTCAGATGTTTATGTTTAATGTAATCCGTTTATGAATATGTGAATTTTATGGGCTTATTATAGCATGATTAGTTCGTGAAATTAATCATGCTGACATGGCTGATAATTTCTTAAAACTCCACATATTACTGATAAGTAGGCAAATTGATAGTAGCCTTGTGATTGTTGGCTAGACTAGAAGTAGGCGCTTGGTAATTTACGTATTCGATGTAGCACACGTTGATTAAGTGTTATTCACGAAAACTAGCCGCTTTATTATGACTAGTTTAGCTGTTTAATACTAAGTGTGTGGGTTGAAATGTATGTTGTGGAATAACTAAACCAAAAGCCACTGCATTACTACTATTCCTTTAGGCTCCTAGTGCACATAGGGCTTCAACAACAAATTACCAACCCTTCCTGTTGTCTGAAGTCGTATTTAACTGGTCCCACGACCTCCCATAAACTTTAATCTCCTCCTCACATGTTTTCTTCCATGTCACCGTCGGATGTCCAACTCGTCTTTCCCCATTCAGATTCCACTCAAGGATCTGGCACATGATGTCATTCAACAGTCTCCTTAAAGTATGTCCGATCTATGTCCATCTTCTTCGCCATATTTGCTGGACTATGGGTTCTTGACTGGTTCATTGTTCCAACATTTCATCGCTGCTAATCCTTCCTGGCCGGCCAGCAGTTTAATCTTCAGTATGGAGCCAGCGAAGACAGCTGTTGATAAAAATCTGAAGCTTGTTGGAAATGCTTTTGGTGACTTGCCAAGTCTTTGAACCGTATATAAGAAATAACTTGAGAAAAACCACTGAGCTTCCCCTTTTTGAGAGCTATTCTCGAATTCTCGAAGGTATATTAGTTTCCTGGATGTTGCAGGTACACTATGAATGAGTTACTAACTCCTAAAATTGGAAAATATTACTTACCACAAGACATTTTGGTTACCTTTTATTCTTAATCATATCATGATGGTATAAACGTCACATTCACACTAATCTTTTAATTTCTAAAGTCCATCATTATTTCATTCTTATAATGAATTTATTAGGAGAATTTTCTACGATGAATGTTATATCCCTTCTATTGTATGAATGGCATGCTGCTTCTATCAACGAAGAGTCAACAATTAGTTCCTCACTTAAATCTACTGGATTTTAGAACTTCCACTCTATTCTACTCTATATTGGGTTTATAAGGTGGTGTTTCTATTGCAGTACCTGAGCTGCTTACTAGTCACTCACTTTACATTAGTGATGGAGGAATTCCGCTTAGTACAGATTGCCTATTCCTAGTAACATGAGTGAAGTTCAACTAGCACAAGAAGAAATTGAAGAAAAGTATAAACAATAACATCAATAATCATCGAAAACCGTGAGTCGAAACGAAAAAAGTTGGACGAGATGTTATGATATGGATGAAGATAGGGCATGGATGCACTACTGTGATTGTTTTTATTTTTCAGTCAGATCACATAGGGGTTTCTTACTGTCTATTTTAGTTGTCCAACATTCTGAATTATGTTGTTTATCACTGGAACTGAAAACGCTACAACTTAAATGAATGAATAGCAAATTTAAGCATTTCAGCTGGGTTATAGTTTATTTATATGTTTTTTTAATGTACTCACTGGGTGATGTGGTTATCGCAAACATTTTTCAATGAATTTCTACTTTATCTGTTTGATTTTCGCAAATCCTTTCTTCCTTCCACAAGGTCATTCATCATAATATTAACAGTCATCAATTGTCTGTTGTAAGAATACAAGAACAAGCAAGAAAACTGGAATATAATGAACACAAGAAGAAAGACAAATCACCTGCAAATGATGATATTAACAAAGACGATAAGACAAAACAACAAATTTCAGAAGCCAAAACATTAGATCTGCGAAATAAAATTATTCAAATGAATAAAGCATGGGAATATTTGAAATTAAGTGTACGCAATAAACAAGCTGCTCTGGAAGAAGCATTAAGTGAGGTAGGATATTTGCGTATTATTTTAAATCCCACAGAAGCATTCTAAAATGGTACTCCGCAGTCAGTGATAAGTATTAGAAACAAAAAAACAATAGAATCACTTGTCAGTGGCTAGCGTTTTTTCTGAACTATTATTTTCATGATTCATGGTTGTGAAGGTGATTGAATTTGTGCTCCTGTTGAGATGATTTACTCGACTTAGAATATATAATGAATAAATCTCAGCTAATTCAAAACCGGTTGAATAAGATCTTATCCAGGATCAAAGCGTAATTTAAATTAGGAGAGAATGAAATCTTCTAAGTTAATATTTACTGGTTTGAAATTAAATAAAAGTTTCATGCTGCTAAGAAATGAATTAAGGAAATATAAGTTGACTATTAAAAGTTTAATTTACATACAATTTCTTTATCTCAAATCTGTCTCTCAGTGAATACAAGAAATATAATAATGACTTCCTTGTTGAATGTTAACTGCATAAATGAATAATATCCGTAGCTATATTACAGATTTTATGACCTCACTATTAATTATTTTTCCAAATCTCTTCTTTTACGTAGACTTTTAACTTCCACGGTCAACTGGACAAGCTCATACGCCGTACCCGCCAACTAAAAAACCGGATGCCACTACCAGGTGCACGTATTATGGGTGGTTTACCTGACAGTGCACGTGATCAGCTACGCCGCTTCATGGAAGTTTATGATGAACTTATTGAAGTTGGTACAGAGGTAAATATTTTTCCGACTCCTACATGTATATAGTGTTACTACGTAAATAGTTATCTACATGGTATTTACTAAAAATTAATGCATCTACATTAGTGTTTAAGCTTCTCTTTTCTCTGTATTTGTTTAAATAGTTGGATGAACTGCGTCGAAACTCAGCTGCTCTGTTAGTCAATCAGTCTACTTTAGAGTCAACTGATCATTTAATTGCGAATCTAGATCGCTTCTCTGATCATCATGCCCAACTGGTACAACAAGCTCAAAGTATTCGTGAGAAGATGGAATTAGGTTTGAGACAGGTAGAAGAATTTCATGATCACCTATCTCAAATGATGCAGTGGTTAACACAAATGGAGCGTGCTATTATACAACAGAAACCAGTCAGTCGAATTGTAGCACGTCTATTCCAACTGATTCGTGACCATACGGAACTACGTAAAGAGATCACTGGACACCGGGATGCCTTAATTAATCTGGACCGTTTGGGCAGTCAGATTCAGTGTCAAGCACAAAAGCAAGATGTTATCTTAGTGAAAAACCTTTTGTCTAGCATTCACACGAGATGGGAGCAATTAGTTTCACGTAGTGCAGAACGTACACGTCAACTAAACACCGGTCTTAAGGTTAGTAGGATTTTTATCTGTATTATGCGTACATTCATTTAAATGTTATCTTATTTTTCGAAACTGTATATTATTGCAACCGACAGTGCAAAACCTCGGTTCTACATTGTAATATTCCATATTAGATAAGCTTATCTGGTATAATATACAGTGATAAAGTATTATTAACTGGATGACGTCTCGACCACAATTTATTGCTCTTAATCATATCAGTGTATTCACACAGCTTCATAATTTGCCTAACTTATTTTTTCTCTTCCTCTTGTCATTCAATGTAATTTCCCATATATCCGGTATAGGCATTGCGTCATTTTTGTTGTGCATGTTAGGTGTTGATTCGATGAAAAAAGATACAGTGATTAACCTCATTCTCTTCACACCTAACTATATTACTTTTTAATGCTCTCACTCTGTCCCACTCTATTTTGTGATTACATACAAGTGAATGCAATGCAATGGTTGAGCTTTCTTCCATGCTACTTTGCTCACCAGGGTCAATCATTCCTATCTTTCGATAATCGAATTGATCCCTATCTACTAGTTTGACCTACGTAATTGACCTCACAGTCATTGCATAGTATTTGATTAATTATATTATTTTTCATAATTGGATCTATCAATTCCTTGAATAGACAAAGTTTTCCTCTGAGTGAGTTGATTAGTAGAAATGCCACTCTAATTCCAGCCTCATTAAGAATCCTAAGTAGAGCTTCTTAAATTCCCTCTTTATTTTGGAAGTGTGGTGAATGCTACTTATAATCAGATATAAATAGTACAGCAGTAAATGAAATCAGAAAAGTAACAACATGTTTTAGGCACTGGAAGAAAGCAGTCGAAGGAGAAAACTGTGTGAAGAACCTTACAACACTGTTTAGAATCCAACAAGCTATCGAACATGGTGATATTCGACCAATTTGTTAATGATGTGCAAATAAAAACTTAAAGATAAGGTATACCAAATTTATCTCCTTACAATGCGTTTGCCCTAATAAGCACTGCCTTCGAGCCTTATTGGTTTTTTCTTCTTTACAATAGTACTATCGAGGCTTTAAATTCCTTATTATTTATATTATTCACATTGTGTGTTATATCAAATAAACTTACCTTTCTTTACAATTATTGTTTGTTAGTTTGATAGGTATTCATTGGTAAATTTTCGCATTCATCTACTCTTTTATTAAAAGTGTACATAAATTCTTCCCACAAAATTTCCTGTACTCAGTGAGTTACAAGACTTGGAACCTTCTAGTTTGAATCTAACTGAAACCCAAGTTTCCATTCAGAGGGAAAGAATAATTTGAAATAATTTAGGATGAGTCAGTTCACATGCAGTGAGTAAAATTTGGTGCTAATGCATTAGTTCTGAATTGATGGTTTAAAAACATTGTATTCTCCTTAGTTTGTTACAGATTTCCGGTTTCGGTATTTGAACGGGGAATTTCTATTTCATACTTTTCTTAGTTCGATCTGGTTGTTTAGACCATACTATATGTAGACCGCAAGTGAAATTAAATGTTTTACAAACTATCTGCAGGTAGAATAATATTTTTTGCTTAAGCATTTATTTGTTTTACTTTTATTTTAGCGTAAATCATGCTTTCCATTAAAAGATTGTTCAAATTTTACCTCTCTTTTTTTAGGAAGCGACTAATTTCCTTGATAACTGGACAACATTAACTGACTGGTTGAAAGAGCAATTAGCTGCATTAGAAGAAGACGGTGATCGTGTGGCTACAAGACCAGAGAAGGTGGCTTACCAATTAGCATTACACCGTGAATTACAGCGGCAGTTAAGTACACGTACTGTAACCTATGATGCAGTACGTCGCTATGCTAGACAGCTACGCGATAGAGCCCCAGTATGTGATCATGATGAATTAGATGATATGGTCAGTGAACTGAAACATCTGTGGCAAGCAGTGTGTGCAAAAGCACTAACCAGGTAAGTGGTATATATATATATATATATACATATATATATATATAATTTTTTGTGGGACTGTTATTTCAGACATTTTTTATTATTGCATGATGTAGATTACAGCAAAGGCATAAAAACTGTGGTGTTATTTGTTTAGCGGTAGTTCATAATGTTAAATTGTACAGTGCTCCTTGATGATCTGGTTTTCTTCAAGTAATATCAGTTGACAATGAATGTTACTTTGAAATATGAAGTAACTAGCGGTTTACCTTACTTTATTTTAATATGCATAGCCCACGTTTAACCATAGCATATGAATATATAAAATAAAGTTGGACTAAATTATTCTCTGCATGTAATTCATTAAGTTTTTCGATATATGCATATGTCTTATTTTTATTTTGAACTTTACAGACAACGTGTTTTGGAACAAGCTCTTCTAGCAGCTGGTTTGTATAAAGAGGCACTAGAAGCTTTACTTGATTGGTTAGGAAAAATTGAACCACAGTTAGCTGAACAACAGACTGGAATTTATGGTGATGTGGATACTGTAGAGGTTGGTCACTGATTACTTACAATTTGCTGTTCTTCTAATAAAATAGCTTGTATCATTATTGTAGTTTATTTAAAGAGGAAGTTATTTACAAAAGGTAAGCATTTATGAGCACTAATGGCTACCAGGAGTGCATCGGTGGCTCAACGGTAGAATGCTTACGAATGATGCATGCGGAAAGGGGTAGATTTCTGGCCTACACATTCCTTAACGTCGTCTAGTTTATCAGCCGATGTTAAGCTGGAAGAAGAGGGAAGGTTGAACATGAGGCCAGCAACACCATGGCTACTGAAATCTCAAAAGCTTGAAGCCATATCTTCTACTCGAAAAGCAAAGAATTAAAAAGAAGAGTGACGGTGGATATTTAATATTTAGCAGCATTAGTAGTTTAAGTGTCATCCAGATATATTGACAAAGTCTTATCTTACTATGAAAATAAATAATATGAATACAAATCTTGAAATAATTACCAATTTGTTTTAATATCTCACTGAGTTAGTCAGCAAGGTAATCTGTGACGTTCGCAGCGTATTCATTCTTAAGATGTGATATGTACCCAGTTCATAAAAAATATAATCACAGATTGATGGTCAAAGAAAAGAAAAAAAATCGTGAATGACCAACGTTTAAGGGCTGATGTTAGTTAAAATGCATATTAATAAGTCATACATACAAAATACATAGAACTATGATGGAAGTAGTATTTGGACACACTTATTCTCACGTATTTGAATAGCTTAGCAACAGATGCAGTCAGCCGTATTAAGATGTTTAAAAGACGATTTAACATTGTCTGTCCCCAGTGTCTTATACTTGTAGTAGTGTGATGCAGATAATGTGTTCCAACGGAATATCGTTCTCGCACATTCTCACAGTTCAATACTGCATTAACAAAAGAATGCTATATATATTTGGACATTCTATTTTATGTATTTTGATGTCAACCAAAATCACACGCTCAGTGATCGGTTAAGGAATATAAACTGCATCTATATAAATAACAGTTTAAGCACTTGAAAACAAGCCTTGACTTCCGTGTCTTGCCTTCTACTGTCACATGCTGACTGTAGTATAAACAAATTAAGCAAGATTTACTAAGTCAACTTACATTTAGACTTGATAACAAGTCATTAACTATTGATATTAGTTGTTTTGTGAGGGAAGTTATTAAAATAGTATAATTATCAAATAAATATCTAGTTTTTTCAAGTATTGGTTTGGTAGGGATTTTGTTTAATTGCATGGAGGATTTCATCATGAGCTGACATCAGTTAGAGAACCACTGGAAAACCTGGGAGTACTGGACAACTGTTTCGTCCTAGTTTGGGACTCTTCACCAGTACGCGCCCACCGGGATTCGAACCCAGGATCTTCTGGTTACAAGGCCAGCGAGCTCGTAGACCATTGAGCCACTGGGACCCGATCAAATGGTCCTTGAATTCTAACTTCTGCCAATTCACGACATAGCGCGACCATTTCACAATGTCTTCTTAGATGAGTTACTGCCTCATCTTCAACCTGCTGTACCCTACTGGTCACGGCTTCCCACTAGAACCCCAGGTTAACTTCCTGAATAGGGCCAGTCACTAGTGAGCATCAGATTAATTTTTTCAAGTATTGGTTTAGTAGGGATTTTTTTTAATTGCATGATGAAATCCTCCATGAAATATCTAGTTGACAAAACTTCAAAATCATTCTTTGAAGTTATAAACACATCTGCCGTTTTTCATCCAATACCAAACTTCTCAATTATCTTACTACTGCCTTATCCCCATCGATTTTCTGTTACTGTCTCATAACACGACTTTTTATCTAGTCACCTGCCATTCTCTCTATGCATTATTAGACATATATTTTATTTTTAACTTTTCGTAATGGGGCAGAAAAGTCGATATTACTATAGTAAGACTTCAATTACTCACCAATTCAACCTTGAAAACAAAAGATACATAATTATAATCTCTTTTTCTTTATTTAATACATTGGCTCTTTATCAATGCCATTTTTATACTGTTTGACATTTTAGCAACTATTAGAATCTCATCATCGCTTCAAAGCTGAATTGGAACAACGTGCTACATCAGTGAAGTTAATACGTCAAGCTGCCAATGATCTAATGACTAAGGCTGCATCATCCAATACAGATTCAGGGATTTCTTCATCGACTGGAAATCAAGCTGATGTTATTGCTATGCAATCGCAATTAAATCACTTAACTAAAATATGGGATCGTGTTCAGAATTTATCTCAACGTCGAAGTGAACGACTAGATCAAGCTTTGAAAATGGTAATTTGTCATTTTTCTTTTTCTTATCAAGTAGTATTTAATTTAGACCATAAATTGTGTCTATTAGTTCCATCCATCTTAAAAATTAGCTTCATATGACATAAATATTTGTTAGTGTATTGACTACAAAAGACAGTCATATGTTTATATCGGTTATTTAGGATTAATAATTTTACTGGAAAAGGAGCAAGTGTCACTCTTAGAAAAGAATTCAGTGTAAATTTAACAGTTGACTGTACCGACTAATTGATAGAGTTGTTATGGTTTGTCCATTGAATTCCGTTCATGTTGATGTCACCATGTTCCCCCAAGGTGTACTGAAGAATACTTTCTGTGGCTATATTGATTTTATCATATAGCACAAATGCTTATTAACATCATCGCGTTCACTCTGACTCCGTTGGCATTCATCAGTTTACGTGAGCTTGCGAGAGCGAGCACATAAGAATAACTGAAACAAACATTTACTAATATAAGTATAAAACTTGAGCACTTTAGTAAAGTGTAACTCCATTATGGATACAATTTTATCCATAACGGAGAAACATTTACTAAGTTTTGTGAGTATGTCCTGAATAGCTTACAAGCGCAATCGCCACTCACATAATCAACATAGGAAGGATATTCGGAGTAAATCACTCAGGTCTTTAAGATTATCAATATACAGACAGAATTCTGATTACTTCATTTCACAGCAACCATTACAATTAAACAATTATGCGCCCACTGGGGTTCGAATCCAGGACCTCCCGGTTGCAACGCAAACTCACTGGTTATCTAATTGATATCAGTCCTTGGACAAACTTGAAACAATTCAAATCCTAACAAACTAAATCTTGAAAATTAATCTGATGCTGACTAGTGACTGGCTTCAGGATGAAGTTACCTGGAGTTCTAGTAAGAAGTCTTTACCAGTTGGACTCTCCCTGTCGGCAGTGAGGACAAACACTTACCGATGACACTGGCTGGTGGTCGTGTTCGAATCCCGAATTGGTAGGAGTTCGAATTTATGGGTCATTGAATCAGGTCCCAGTGGCTGAATGGTCTAAGAGCTTGACTTGTAATCAGAAGGTTCTGGATTCGAACCCCAATGAGTGGATACTGGTGAAGAGTTTCACGCTGGGACGAAACGGTTGTCCAGTACTTCCTGGTTTTCAGTGGTTCTCTAAATGATACCAACCCGTGGTCAAACCTGAAACAAATCAAATTCTTATAAACTAACTCTCTTATAAAGAATTACAATCTAACCTCTCTATGAAGATGGATAGCGTACTTAACCTCATGACTTGATGATTGGATTTTGTTTTGTTTTTTGTGAAATCACAATTTTATATTTTACATTTGTTGATTCGCACTCATATGGGTGGCATTCATTATTGGAAACACTTATTTACGTATACACTAATTTATTTACACTTACAGTATCTATTCATTCTCATGTATTTTGAATTCTTCCTCCTTATCTTGACTCTTGAACTTTTTCTGTCATAACTATGTATGCATGCGCGCATTCTGGTTGTCTGATTATATGTGTATTAACTACCTAGTGCCTACCTCTCCCAATCCACTAGTGTGCTAAGAATCAGGAACTCTTCTGTCTCAAAGTACGTTATAAATTTTTATTTATTTATATAGTAACCGTGATTTTAGATTGCTGACAGCTGAAGGAAAGCCATGAAGTTAGATGAGCTGTTTTTATTCTTTCTTGTTTTGTCTGAATTGTTCGAAAGAACTGGTTCATAGACTTTTCAGCCACTTCCGTTTCCATCGTTTTCTAATAAAATTTCGAACTACTATAGAAGTCTGTAGAAATTTACTAATTCGTATGGACGAGTCACTCCACAATATGCGGCTTGAAGTTTTCTACTTATTTCTAAGGTTTGAGTATGTTTTAAAAATAATTGATTGTAAATATTCCCTTTCTTACATACTATTACTCCCATTTACAGGCTGAACAATTTCAGGATACTTGTCGAAGTCTAATGGATTATTTTGCAGGTGCAGAACGTGTTATTCATCGTTTAGCTGCTTTGCCTACCTTTGATGACGATGAAGAATTGGAAGGTGAAACTGTTGCAACGCATGCTGACGGTCCACCGATTAATCTGACTAATGCAATTACCGCTCATCAGCAAACACACGCAAATTTAATGAATCAGGCTGATCGTGTTGAAGCTGCTTTACAGTTGGGCAATAAACTTCTATCTCAGGCTCATCCAGCAGCTGTGAAACGTTTACGTCAGTGGGTGAATACTATCCGTACGCGTTGGGAAGAGGTAAAATTATGTTTATTATTATTTTCACTTAAATACAAAACTAATACATTGTGAAATCCGCAGATAGTCATTAGAAAGCAGTATGACAGAATGACAAAATAAACTGATGTATGATTGTCACTAACCTTTGTTTCAAGCTATAATCGAAATTTTCCGCAAACAAATAGCCTTACAGTCTCTGAGTTCACCCAGATAGTTGGGACTCATTGGAGGATGGTAATCAAATATGTTTACTAATTATTCTGTAATATCTGGTCATGAACTAGCTAGTCAGTAGACAAAAGAATTGAACTGATATGTGCAACGTTTGGCTGGATCGTGGAAGTAGGGGTAATTTTATTGTTTTTTGAATATTGAAACAGAAAATCTCATTTTACAAGAATACAGACTATGTTGATGAGCTAGGTAGATATATCTTCAGTATGGACTGCTGAAAGTTTTAGCCAGATATCTTGGTCGATTAGGTTTGGTAATTTGCATGTAATGACAGGTACTTACTGTTTACATTAATATCTATTATCTGGAACACTAGTTGGATTCTACATCTAATTTATTTCTGTTAAGCGTTTTTTTCAATTCTGTTTAAAACAACTTTTTCCAGACTCATTATTTATTGTTTCATTTTTTGCTAATTCCTAAAAGTTAACATCTTGGTCAGAACAACGTGGAGAACGTTTACAACAAGCACTAGAAGAACAGCATAAAAGAAAGATTCAGTGTGACGAACTTATGAGATGGATTAACTCGAAAATTAATGGACTGAAGAATATTTCAGTCTCACTGCCAGAATCTTTAGCATCTTCGTCAACAAATCTACATTCAGCAAAAAGTAAACTTGACTCTGAGGAATCGAATCACACTGGACAATCTCTGGATAACAAAGACTTATTCTCTGCCACACAAGAACGAATCGCCTTATCTTCTGCAGCCTCTTTAATACCTGTGCCTACTGGTAGTAGTAAAAATTTAAAACAGTCAGAAAATGTAGCAGACTCAACACTGATTATCAATGAAATTACTGAACCTTCAATTGTTGAACATTTACTCCGTTTACATGGTCAATTAGAAGAAGAAATCAAACAAAAGCAGCCAATTTATGAAGAAATAGTCAAACATGCTAAACGACGCACTCCAGTTAAATCAGCAAATACATCTAATACTCGTCGAGGTCGTATGTCTATGCGATCTGGAGGAACACGGTTGAATCGTACACCCAGTTCAACAAATCAACAACAGCATAGTCCAATTGTATCTATTTTTACTTCATCAAATATTAATCAGTTATATTCAAGTTGGAGAGAACTATGGTTAGCTATGTTAGCGCGCAAATCTCATCTGAATGAACGTCTTGCCTACTTAAATGAAATGGAAAAAATGAAAGATTTTCAATTTGAATCATGGCGTCAACGTTATGTTTCATGGTTAAGTGCAAATAAAGCACGTGTTATTGACTTGTTTCATCGTAAAGATCGTGATCGTGATGGTCGACTTACAAGGGCTGAATTTATCGATGGTATTATAGAAATGAGTAAGTTCCGTAGATTTCATTGAATTCTTTGTTAACCTAATAAAGAAATAAAATTATTGTGACAGGGAAGTATTTTGTTTACCATATAATAATTCTATTCTTTTAAAGTAAATTTCACTAATGGTATTATAAATGAATAGGTTCCAACCATTTGAAAATTATTCTGAATAGCTAATTTTCGTAGTCACAGTTTCTACTTTTCGTCAGATGTCTATCTGCATAGTAGACAATAACCTATTGTACTCTGCTGTTAATAAAAACCTGCTGAATCAGAATCAATAAAGCGTTCGTAATGTTACTGATAGATTCATATCACACTAATTTACTCGTACTTAACACATATAGTTATGAATTATTTAAATATTGGATCAGTAAAAGTTTGCGATTATTGAGCGTTGAACACTTGCTTATAGAATATTTCGCACCTCTTTATGACTGTTAACTCTAACTGATAGAATGTCGATAGGTTCTTGGTTTGAATCCCAGTTTAATATGAATCCAATCTCTAGATTATGAGTCACAAACAGAACAAAGCCTGCATCCTATTCTATAATAGTAGCTACAAAAACAGCAGGAATGAAAGATAGTATACAGTTCTGCCTAATGTTTTCACTTTGCTAATTTCTCACGTAGCCCGAAACACTAATCATTTTGAAAATAGCAATTGTCAGAAATCATTGACTTGTGTTTTGAGATGATGATTCCAGTCAAAAGGATTGATAATTATTTTACACATAACCAATTAACTTCTCTACGTTTAATATTAAATAGACAGTACAAAGCCTAAAAGTAAGTATATGCATTTGTGTTTTATTTGCCAACCGGTGTGCATTATTATTATTATTATTTTGTCTGTCTGTTCACTATTCTCATGACGTCAATTTCAATAGCCTTTGTTTTCGGTGCCTACATTTTTTCAAACTTTAGAAGTTCACTTATGTTCGTGTATTCATTTTTATTGCATACTTGTTTATTTTATACTTCTTGCACATATCTGAGGTTAATGCATTAAATCTAGTCTGTTTCTTTCTTTGACAAAAGAATAATTATTCTACTTTGTTGGTTCACAGTTTTTACTTTCCTTTATTGAAATGTTTATTTAATATTCTTGAACATGTTGCGTTATTTGTCTACCAAGTAGTTTCTATAATTTCTGAATACTTATATCAGCTGTTCTTAAAAGTATTTAGTATTAATGGTATTCCTGACAGTTCTGCCATTATCTTGAATCACAAAGTTCAATATATTCATGGAAAATGACAACAAATCAAAAATTAATTCTTTATGTCGAAACATTTTTATTCAAAAGCAGTAAACCAGTTATGAAGTGCTGTGAAAATTAGTCATACCTGTTTATGAGATAAGCCAACTCCACAATTTAAGATGACTTTGGCGATTTGATCACTTAAGTCTTATTAAGTTATCATCAGGACTAATTCTTTCCCTAATCTCTGCTCAACAATACCAGAGTGTAACTAAGTTTAACAGTGATGTATCTGCGCAAGGAATCTCTATGGTAGTCACTTAATGATATATTACCTGCGAATAATGGCAAACTATGATGATATCATAATCATGTATAAGTTTTATTTAGTTGATCTGATAAATATTGAAAATTTACTCGGTATTATTATATGTGCTATGAAAGTCAGATAATCAATTTTACTGAAATCAATGATTTATAATTTTATGCACTGGTTCTATGGCACAAGTTAAACATAGGTGAAAAACAATAAAGCAGTGCCATCACCAGGCATCTCCTTGACATGAGTCATGAGGTAGACGTTGCTAGATCGTTGAAATTTTCAATAGGCAAAAGAGTTCAACTCACCTTAAGTTTGCCGAAGCAATCTCCATAACGCAGTGTAGAGTCAAACCTGCATGGAATTTCTAGGCAGAAAGAAGAGACAGGACAAACAGTGGCTCACTACGGACACATGGAGACTAATGGAAGAGAGTATGGTGGTGAAACAAAAGATTATCCAGTGCATCGACGAGTAACAAAAACAGGAGTTGAATGCAAGCTACAATACACCGAACAAAAGAGTAAAGAGGAGTGCCAGGGAAGACAAAACAAAATATTATGAAGCTATTGCAAGTGAAGCAGAACAAACTCCAGACAAAGGAAACCGCGCAACACTCTACCAAACAACTAGGTTCCAACACAAATTAAGCCAGTGAAGGATGACAATGAAAAGTCAGTCACCAAAGAGGTGGAGCAAAGGAAACACTGGACTGAACACTTCAAAAGACTCCTAAATCGACCACCACCTACAACGCGCCCAACAATATCAACAACGGAGACAGAGCTACCAGTGAACACCAACCCCCCACAACGAAATCAGAAGTCCTGAAGGCAATCAAGATGCTAAAAGCTGGAAAAGCAGCAGGACCAGATGGAATCCCAGTAGAAGCATTGAAAATGGACCCAGAGACAACAGCGAACTTGATGACGCCACTACTGGAGAAGGTGGCAAAGAAGAAGGCAAAGTAGCCGAGGATTGGAAGAAAGGATACTTATTCAAACTACCAAAGAAAGGACACCTAAGTCAATGCAAGAACTGGCGCGGAATTATGCTCCTGTCCATCCCAAGCAAAATACTAAGCCGCATCATCCTGGAGAGAATCAAACATGCCCTGGATGAAAAACTCCAACCGGAACAGGCTGGATTCAGGAGAAACAAGTCATGCGTTGATCAGATTGCCACATTACGGATCATCATTGAACAAAGCTTGGAATGGCAGTCACCTCTCTGTTTCAACTTCATCGACTTTGAAAAGGCCTTCGACAGCGTCGATCGAGAGGTGCTTTGGCAACTACTTCGCTACTACGGGGTGCCACCGACAATTATACATCTCATCCAACAGCTGTACGACAATGCTGCATGCCAAGTAATCCACAACGGGAAACTTACGGAATCCTTCGAAGTGAGGACAGGAGTAAGACAAGGCTGTCTACTATCGTCAATGATTTTCCTGATTGTAGTAGATTGGATAATGCGACAAACAGCGGGCAATGGGGAAACAGGCATAAAATGGACTGACACAAAAAACTTGGAGGATCTGGACTTCGCCGATGACATATGTCTGATTTCCCACAAACTGGAAGATATGCAAGCGAAAAACAACAAGTTGGCAGAAGAAGCATCAAAGATAGGACTTCAGGTGAATATAGAGAAAACAGAGGTGATGAAGATTCCTGGTCAACAGCAACAGTAGTAGACAACAACCAGCGTAAATGGCAGAAATCTGAGAGGATAAACCTGCTTTACCTACCTACTGACCTGAGAAGCATAGTTTCAACTACAGGCGGAACTGACGGGAATATCAAAGAGAGGATCGGGAAAGCAAAGCAAGCTTACATTACTCTCAAGTCTGTGTGGAGGTCAACAGCACTCAGCGTGAAAAGAAGATCCGGATTTTCAACTCCAATGTGAATTTAGTGTTACTTTATGGATCAGAGACTTGGTGCGTCATGAAGAGCACTTTGAACAAACTACAGACCTTCATCAACAGCTGTCTTTGCTCAATACTCAAGATCAGATGGCCAGAAAAGATTAGCAACAGAAATCTCTGGGAGCGAATCATCCAGGAATTTACTGTACAACAAATAAGCAGGAAGAAATGGAGATGGATTGGCCATACTCTGAGACATCAAATCATCAAGTTACATCACACGCCAGGCCATTGCTCGAGTGGAACCTGGAAGGGAAGCGGCGAGTTGGTCGTCAGTGGAAGGGTAACTTGGAGGAGGTCATGTGAAGAGGAGATGAAAGCAAGTGGGCAGAAGTGGAGCCAGGTGAAAACGTTGACAGAGAACCGAACGCAGTGGAGACGCACGGCTGAAGCCATATGTTCCTCTAGGAACTAAAGAAAACAATAATAACAATAAATTATATGATTATTGTATGCATACATTGATTGATTTTTGTTTAAAAATGAACTCTGATTTTGATTTCAATTTGTTTCCATGCTCATTTTGTTCACACCTGTAATTCGTTCTATCCCTGCGTAACTTTCGTCTCTAAGCCTCTCGTAATTCATATCAAGTTGAAAATAATTATCACCTTTTATTCGCCTTTAAAATTATTTCTCCAGTTATCAAATGTTAATTTTGCATAAGTTGTAACTGTTGTCTAATTCTATGCAATCTTGTCTTCAAGTCCCTTGTAATCTATATTCGTACTACCAAACTTTCATATCGAGTTGAAAATTATTATCACCTTTGTTACTATGTTGAATTAAGCAAATAATAATTGTATCCATTTAAACTAATCTATATAAATGCGACTGTACAGCTTTTGAGAATACGATATATCTATTTGAACATTCTATTTGATGTTGGGCTGAATACATTTCTCACGGTTATATACTGCATTAACAAAAGAATGCTATGTATATTTGAACATTCTATATCATGTCGTTTGACGTAAACTGAAAGTACAAGCCCAGTGATTGTTTAAATAATATTAACTGTAGATATATAAACAGCGGCTTAATCACCTGAAAATATACCTTGACTTCGGTGTCTTGCCTTCTGTTGTTACATTTCGACTATGTATAAAACAACCAAACTAGAACCTTTTTATCTGTTTAAAGATATGAAAGTGACTATATTAGTAATGGGATGATGATGATGGTAACAATAATGAATAAGGCTATAATGAAAATGGCAGTTGCAGAGGAAATTAAATCAGTAACCTGTGTGTTACGAGAACTGTGATTTACCATCTAAGCATCAAAGTACATCTCCTAGCTTTAACTCAATTTCACTTCAATTGTCAGTGGTTTCACTCACCTGATTTAGTAAGTAAGGCGATAATATTACGCATACAACATTTGCATCCCAGTAGTTAAATGGTCTACCAGCTCACATTGTAGCCGGAAGGCTCTGTGTTCGAATCCCCGGGTGTGCTTACTGATGAAGAGTCCCAAAATAGGACGAAACAGCTGTCCAGTATTCCTCTGTATTTTGGCGTCAATGGTTCAGTGGTAGAATATCTTCCAGCCATGCATGTAGTCTGGGGTTCGATTCTCGGCCGACGCACTCCTAAACCTCGCTAAGCCAGAAGTAGGTCAGGAAAAGAGGAAAGATTGGACGTGAGGCTAGTAACCTCAGCCCATAAAATCACCACTTCCACTGAAACTTCAGAGCCCGAAAATTGAAGCTCTGTGTTCCTCTAGGAACGCAAAGGAATGTAATAAAATGGATAAATAACAGTTCCACATTTACATTACAGACGGTTGAAATGTGAATGACTGAAGTAATATTCTAACCAAACCAATGACTCAGTCTAACAGCTCAGTTAACAGAAAACCCTTTCGATAATTTCCAGGCTGCTGGTTCCTGCTCAGCCTCAACGTTACTTTTCATCTCCTTATATTAAAATGGTCTGTCAATTCAAAATCATACCATCTGTTGTCGTCTGAATGAGAAATCAAATCTCACTGAGAACACTAACACTACTATGTAGGTGTATTCATGTGATGAGATACTAACAACATGGAATGCTCGTCCTAAACTTTCCTGTTACCTGCCGCCTGGTGTATACCTTAATATTGATGTAAGACATCAAAATAGTGTCAATATTCGGGATATCTTTGATGAATTGGAGTTATTTCATATAAGGCTTCTAACAACTGGTTGTTACTGTCATGTAATGTCTTAATGATATCAATATTTTTTACAAGTTGCCCGCATAGTCTGTGTGATAAAAATTTAGCTACAGACTATCGAGGCTGATTCTTACTTAAGGTTTTGTGTGCATTATTTTCTTCTTCATAGATTTTGGTCGTAGTTTTGCTCTATGCCTAAGTTACTATTTAAACATATGGGTATGGTTTTGGTTTCCATATTGGTTAGTTTTTTCGAAGTTCTCCTACTATTCGTATATTATTTGTTTCTTATTTATTGCTGTTTTAATTACAGTATTGTTCAAGTGATAAACTTCTACTAATGACTGCTTATTGACTGTTCCTCTTGTTAACTTTGTGTGTTTTTTTGTATTTTTTAAAATACAGAATTTCAAACGAGTCGTGTTGAAATGGAAGCAGTTGCAGATATATTCGACGCCAACGGTGATGGTTATATTGATTATCGCGAATGCTTAAATGCCCTAAGGACCAACTATATAAATCTAGACAGAGCATCATCCTCCAATACAACAGGCGGTAGTTCGTTGAGTTTGAATCGTTTTGGTCCGTCAGACGAAGAGACTATTAATGATGAATTAAGACGTCAAGTGGGTCTTTGTACATGTCATAATACATATAAGATTAGAAAAATGGCAACAAATAAGTATCGGGTTAGTTTCAGTTGAACATATTTCGAATTTTGCGTAAATTTTATGCTTAATTTGATATCAGTTGATCAATAAGTAAAATATGTGCCCAAAAGACATATCTCTCTACTGTAAATGTTTTCTTACACTAATTTGTCCACTCCCATAGAATAGTTTTAAGTAAAATTATTTTTCTTCATTCTAGTTTGGAGATTCACAAAAGTTATGCCTAGTTCGTATTCTTCGCAGTGCTGTTATGGTTCGTGTTGGCGGTGGTTGGGTAGCATTGGATGAGTTCTTAGTGAAAAATGATCCTTGTCGAGGTTAGTTTCATTGATAATATCAGTGTCAATACATACCTCCTGCTTAGCATTCTAGTATTTACGCTTAGGCTGTTTTGCTGCAAGAGTAATAGAACTTTCCAGATTTTCACAATTTCATTATGCCGATATGATTTTTCCTCAATGAACCAAGGCTTGAATTATAAATCTGGCTGAATAAAGACTGTCAGTTTTTAAGACTCACAATTTGTTCCATCCAATTCCATGTAACGTAACAGGTGTTAGATTCTCACTGATACAGAATTATGTTACAGCTAATCAAACTAAGAATTGGGAGGATTTCATCACGGGCTGATATCACTTAGAGAACCACTGGAAAACATGGGAGTACTGGGCAGCTGTTTCGTCCTGGTTTTGGACTCTTCACCAGTACGCACCCACCGGGGTTCGAACACAGGACCTTCTGGTTACAAGGCCAGCGAGCTCGTAGACCACTAAGCCACTGGGACCCGAACCAATGGCCCATGAATTCTAACTTCTGCCAATTCATGGCATAGCGCGACCATTTCGTGATGTCTTCTTCGATGAGTTACTGCCTCATCTTCAACCTGCTGTACCCTACCCAGCTGTTCAATACTCCCAGGTTTTCCAGTGGTTCTCTAACTGATGTTAGCTCATGATGAAATCCTCCATCCAATCAAGTAAAATCCCTACAAAGCCAATACTTGAAAACTAAGAATTGAAGCATTAAGACAATTTGCTTTAAAATGACAGCTTGCTGTGTTGGACATTATAAATGTGACATTCAAACAATTCAAATTTTCGTCGAATGAGGAATATTAAGGTAAAATTCAAAAGAAAACACCGTTCAAACTCGTCTTAAGTTTGAGTGGGGATAAACGCTATCGTGAGTCATTTTCGCGCATAGTATAGTAAGCGTTACAACAGATATTCCAGTGTGTAAAAAGTCGATTAAATAGACAAACGCAACATTTTAAATGATTACAGTTTCTCTAAGCTGTTAATAAAAGTCACAAGAGATCAACTACTTAAATCGCAATCGTAATTGCCTGTTTCCGTTCTACCTATTCAATTGGGGAGGTAAATTTGTTTTGACGACAACCTATATATTCACCTCTTGAGTTTAAACTCTTATGAATTTGGAAAAGCTAGTCAACAAGTGTAGATTCACGTAAACCAGTACTAAAATTTAGTCTGGCACCAATCAGTGTCTCGAAGACAAAATAAACTTACACAAAACAGAGATCTTAAAGAAGAAAATTCTTTTCTATGGCTGTATTAATATATAGAAAATCAAAACAAGTGATTCAGAGCAAAGACTCCTTTCAACGATTTTATTATCAAGCTGTACAATCAAATATGTATGGTTTTCTTAAGAAATTATATCCAGTGTGGGAATTAAATCAAAGGTGTGAATTTATGAAATATAATAATAGTATGAAATGCAATCAAAACGTTTGTGATTATAATCATAGTTAAATGTGAAGTGGCAAAACAATTAATGTCAAATATAGAATAATTCATAAGGTGTATAGATGTTGGGAAGGGGTGCATAATCATAGAATTAGTAGGCGAATATAAAATGTTACATAATATGCTGTGAAATTTCGTAAGATAGAATTCAATATTGTAAAAAATATATATAATTTTGGATTTAGTGTGACAAGTGGGACAAGCGGAAACAATTCGGAGTGAAAATTGTAATAATAGTAATAATCGTAGTAATGAGGGAAAGGTACATAGATTAACTAAATAAATAAATGTCTATCCCTCTACGGCCAAGGCAGAAGTAGGGATTGTACATACTTCTTTTGTACACAAAGATCTGGCTTAAATTCATGAATGGCCAAGGCCTCCGCTGTTTCTAGAAGTCTATAACGAAGAAAACGCGGCAAGGTAACATGGATTTGGTGGATGATCTTGAAACCATGGTCAGGGTTGGCAGAGTGACAGGAGTCGATCAGGTGTTCTAGAATAGAACTTCCCACACGCTTCCTTTCCCCTTGTAAAATCATGCTGGAGTATGTTCTCGTATCCATGTGGAAAGCGTCCTCTGACTACGGTCAATGTACCTCGTTCCAGAAGAGCAGGTGAACTGATAGATGCATATGGAAGCGGCCAGACGGGGGAGCTTATATTTTACAGAGATGGCGAACAGCTTGCGGCTGGTGAACGTCATTGGTAATTTTGCTGCAAAGAACGTCTTACTGACTGATTTAGAGAGACGGTTTTGAGCATATCTGAAGCTTGATCACCTTTGAATTCCAAGTTCATGAATAAGGTTTCTTTTGGAACTGAGTCAGTGACCAGTTTAGACTGGTATATCTTTCGTGTTGCTGTCAATAAGTCGGTTCGGGGAACCGTTTTCTGCTAGCGTGGCTTTTAGGAAGTCAAGTTTTCAGTCAACGTAGTCAGAACTACCTATGTTTCTCACTATTCTCAATCTGAATTTGTTCAGCCTGTCCCACTTGTTATTTCAAATCCAAAACCATTTTTTTGCAATATTGAATTCTATCTTATCAAATTTCACACCATATTATATTCGCCTACTAATTTTATGATTATGCACCCCATCCCAACATCTATACACCTTATGAATTATTCTATATTTAAAACAGTTAGTCCCTTTTATAAATTTTGATAGCATTATTAGAAGACGGAGATTATCTGAAAAATGTGATGTATTAGCGCTATACATTTCGAACAATCTGATCACACATTTACTTGTCAAGTCAATATATACGGCAGTAACTCATCTAAGACATTGTGAAATGGTCGCGCTATGTCGTGAATTGGCAGAAGTTAGAATTCAAGGACCATTGGATCGGGTCCCAGTGGCTCAATGGTCTACGAGCTCGCTGGCCTTGTAACCAGAAGATCCTGGGTTCGACCCCCGGTGGGCGCGTAGTGATGAAGAGTCCCAAACTAGGACGAAACAGTTGTCCAGTACTCCCAGGTTTTCCAGTGGTTCTCTAACTGATGTCAGCTCATGATGAAATCCTCCATGCAATTAAACAAAATCCCTACTAAACCAATACTTGAAAAAATTAATCTGATGCTCACTAGTGACTGGCCCTATTCAGGAAGTTAACCTGGGGTTCTAGTGGGAAGCCGTGACCAGTAGGGTACAGCAGGTTGAAGATGAGGCAGTAACTCATCTAAGAAGACATTGTGAAATGGTCGCGCTGTGTCGTGAATTGGCAGAAGTTAGAATTCAAGGACCATTGGTTCGGGTCCTAGTGGCTTAGTGGTCTACGAGCTCGCTGGCCTTGTAACCAGAAGGTCCTGTGTTCGAACCCCGGTGGGTGCGTACTGGTGAAGAGTCCAAAACCAGGACGAAACAGCTGCCCAGTACTCCCATGTTTTCCAGTGGTTCTCCAACTGATGTCAGCTCATGATGAAAATCAGCCTTATGGATCATCTCGATTAAATGTTTAGCTATAGACGAAGTTGGTAGTCTGACACCTGCATCTATTGGCTTGTCACAATTCATCTGTTTTTCTAACCACTTTGGGATATGCTCTCCCACCCTATATTTGACATTAATTGTTTTACCACTTCACATTTAACTATGATTATAATCACAAACGTTTTGATTGCATTTCATACTATTATTATATTTCATAAATTCACACCTTTGATTTAATTCCCACACTGGATATAATTTCTTAAGAAAACCATACATATGTGTAATTCCATAATGGATAAGATTTTATTTTGATAAATCACACAGTGTAGTACAGTTGTATTAACTGTTAATATAACTGTACTACACTGTGTGATTTATCAAAATAAAATCTTATCCATTATGGAATTATACTCTACCACAGTGCCCAAGTTTTATACTTATACCATACATATGTGATTGTACAGCTTGATAATAAAATCGTTGAAAAGAGTCTTTACGCTGAATCACTAGCTTTGATTCTCTATATGTTACAATGGACACTACCTAGGATTTAAAAAATGGCATTTATTTTTGGGTCACAATAAAATGTTTGTATGTTATAGCATATACATACATTAAAATGTTAAGGTGAGAGGAAATGATTAAATTTAGACAGTTTAACTTACAAACTGCCTAGACGTGTGAACCAATAAATAAAGTTCAATTCAAAGTACAACAGACATAAGTAATTCATAATAGGAAGGTGTGATTATGTGAATTTGTCTGGTCGCCAAAAGCATAATTAATGGACACAAATATCTTCTCTCACATGATACAAGATAGCATGTACTATGACCTTTAGAAAAACATTGTAAGCATTTGTGACTGATATCAAGCCAAATCAACTAATCTTATTCAAAGTGTAATGCCCTAATAAGGCCTTTCACTGAATATGTAAATGTTGTGTAGCCTGTGAATCTGCAAATGTTGTCTCTTGGAGAGAGAGAGAGAGAGCTGGAGATAAGATCAGATGGTAATTTACATTGAATATCTGGTCGTATCACTTGTAATAAGCGTTTAATAATTTGATGAAACTCAGATCATTTTCAAGTATTGGTTTGGTAGGGATTTTGTTTAATTGCATGGAGGATTTCATCATGAGCTGACATCAGTTAGAGAACCACTGGAAAACCTGGGAGTACTGGACAACTGTTTCGTCCTAGTTTGGGACTCTTCATCACTACGCGCCCACCGGGGGTCGAACCCAGGATCTTCTGGTTGCAAGGCGAGCTCGTAGACCATTGATCATTTTCACTTGTTATTGAGTTTTCATTGAAATGCATTGCATTTTGTTAACCTTCTCACCTCATACTACTGTCTTCTGGTTAGTCAGCTCAGGAAAATATTTTTAAGTTATCAAAGGAGCATAGAGATGTACATAGTGGTATGCCAGTGACAATGTTCAACAGAGATGGAGAATAAATCCTTGCACACATACCATCACTCCTTGATTATGATTTATTGAGTTGGATGTGTTTGTTTTTTCTGTCACTTTCAAACATGTGAAATGAATGAGTAATCAGTGTACACAACCATAATACTCTACACATAGAACCTCGCATTTTCCCTTGGGTCCTTTTTGTTTTTATCATGCTTCATATTTATCGAATAAATAAACCAAACTTAGTAGGGCACCAGGATCTAATGAAATATAATGAAGTATGAATTGTGATCTGAAACTTGTTTGGTTGACTTGCGCTTTGAACGATCTGAGAAACTATGCTATTAAAGCGTCATCAGTTATTTCAAACCAAGCTATTTCATATAAAATAAATAAAATGTTAAATCAGCACAACAAATATTACTGTCAAGTAATATTTTGTAGGGATTGTGTTTGATTGGTTGGGGGGGGGGGGTTACATCATGAGCTGATATCAGAATCATTGGAAAACCTGGGAGTACTGGAGAGCTGTTTCGTCCTAGTTTGGGACTCTTCAATAGTACGCAATTTCTGCGGTTCCGTCACTTTTATCTTTCATCTAAGGAGAAAATATTGTTTCACTTATAAGATTTAGTTTATTAAAATGTAAATGGAGGAAGGAAACAGTATATGGGTAGTGTTTAAAAAGCTCGTCACATAATTACTGACACTTTCAAAATTGTCTTTCTGATTGCAGTTAAGGTTCATATGATCTGTTAATGTCTGTTATTTAGTTGGTTTTGGTAGTTTTTAAGCCTAGAAATATCCTTTTTCAATTACAATGTTTATGCTCATGAAGAACTGGAAAATGTCAGAGCAAAGTTGTAACAAACAAGCTTCAATATTAACTCCTCTCGTCTGAACTGTGATTTGTTTTTTTATTGTTTTCATGTAAAGTTTCATGGACTTGAAATTCAAGATGATAGTCGCACAAAATGTAACACTGTCAATAGCACCTGTCTTGTTTGTAAATTATCTGCATTATCTAAAGCTGAAGGGATTTCACTTTCTCCGCCAACTTATTCAATATTCAGAAGAGTAGAATTCACAGCGTGGTAATTATGTTCCGTTTTCAGTACCTAAACGAAACCATATACATAATCTCTCAGTTGCTTAGAGTTACTATTTCATAAGTTGACAGATAGGCTTTTTGGACATAGTGCGTGATACTACTGCTTAGCTAATGAAGACGGTCCTAACTGTATACGAATCCCTTTCTCTAAGTTCATTTCAGAAGTTGAAATGAGAATATACTTGCCATGTTTACTTTTTTCATTAAGTCGCTTTGTGAATATTGCATATTTATTTATGATTCTAATTCTATGATTTGTTTCTTCTTTTTTTTTATGATTTTCCTCCATTTTTTTGATTTTACCCTATCATTTGAATGTTTTTGTTTTGCTCTTTTTTATATGGTATTACACACGCATATACACGTACGAAACCTACTTTTTATACTCTTACGTGTAAACGTATATGTATACATATAATTGTATTGATTATGCCTGTATGCACATTATCTATCCATGCATGCACATGTAATATATATATGTACATTATTTAGATGCTTGTGAACGCTTGACTAGTATAGCTGATCTGGCTAAAGCAGCTGGTGTTGGTAGAAGTTCCTACTGGCTTCCTCCTCCTTTCCCTCAACACTTCCCATCTTCTTCTTCTTCTTCTGCAACACGAACAGCAATAGTGAATCCATCTAGTCGATCTGATGTTACTCGTCATACACGTAATCATTCTGCATTGAGTTCAAATAGTAGTTGTAGTGGTAGTGGTGCTGGCATTGATTCTAGTACAAATAGTTCTGCAAATAAAAATCCTACTTTAAAAGGGACACACAATAGTTCACGTTCAAAATCTGTCAGTAAACGTTCACGTTATGATTCGCATAATTTATATCAGCTAACGATGAATGGTCCAGGACAAGACAATGCATTTTACTTAGTTATGCCAAGTACAAAGCCAAATCCGACAAATCATAGTAACTGTAGTAATAGTTCAAATACGCTTAAAAGCAAACAGCGATCATCTATGCGGAAATAATTTGTCAGCCTATATGATCTTTCTGAATGTGTATACCATGCACATACTCTCTGTGATATTCACCAAAATAATTTCATCCTTTTCTACAGAATAAATCGTCTACTCACTTTCTTAAAAAATGTAGAAATTAGCATTTCATACACACTACAAAAATGATCTTCCTCAACTCCTACTCGCCAATATTTTAATTTCTTTGACGAGATGACCCCAATCCATCCATTTTTACACACGCCTGAAGCCTCTTGTTTTTATTTTTCTAGTAAGCAAGCATGTCATAATGTATTATATTATGAATATTATTTTTTTCCCTTTTATTTTACTATGTATTTCCTTGTTGATGTTGTTGCCTTCGTTGCATGATTGTCACCATGTTAACTGTTGTTATTAATTTGTCATCAACAATCATTATTACCAACAACAATATCACCACCGTCATCGTGATTACTTACTTTGATTGCTGTATCCAAGTTTAACGACTGTTGTGGTAATAACATGCTCATTGAAATCCATCAATCTGTCGGGTACATTTTCTTCCGTAGAATTATAATTATCCTTATTGTATGTTTACATGTCGCTTTCTGTATGTGTGTGTGTGTGTAACATGTGTGTATTCTTGTTAATTTAAGTACATTTGAAGTGTATTTAGTTGTTTTGACTAATGTATACATGCATGTGTATTTACATTGTGTATTCTGCAGTGAATATAGTAGTAAGTGGTCTTAGCCTCCAAACTTGTCTTATTATATATTGTCAAAATGATGAGAACTGCAACAAAATGTTGCCTATTTCAAAATTAAAATCAACAAAATTCGAAAGATATTCATTGATGTTGCACTTAAATGACTAGTCAGAAATATCATTAAATTGTAAAGATGTTGAAAACAAAAATTAAATAATCGCAGAAACTAGAGTTTGCTTTACCATGCTATTGAATAGCACTTCATAGACAGTAGTAAGTGTTTACTTTCAAACATTTTGTCAGAATAACTAAGTCGACTAAAATCTGCGCTAGGTGACTAAGACGTTTTATTTATGTACCGTGGAATTCTTTTTTGCTAAATTCACTGTCCAACTCTCTATGTCATCATGTGTTTGAATAAATTTCTAAGTGCTATGATATACCCATTTATTTTCTATAGTTTGGTTTGTAAGGATTCGTAAAACATACCCATTTATATTGAGTGAGAAATTATGTAGTCCCACTAATATAAGCAATACTCAGGGATATGTTTGAAGTGAGAACAGGAGAAACATAAGATTGCCTACTATCACTCATCATATCCATTATTATGGTGGACTCGACAATTCAGAAGACTATGGGGAGCGAGGAGAAAGGAGTACGTTGGACCACCGACAAGAAGACTCCAGAAGATATGGACTTCACCAACGTTCTATGTCTTATGTCGAACAAACTCGAAGATCTACAGGTGAAAACCAACAAGTTGTCAGAAGAGGCAGGCAGCAAACACAGGATTTCAGGTGAAAACAGAAAACACAGAGGTGATGAAGACACCTAACCAACATCATCATCATCATCATCATCACCAACTACAATAACAACAACGACAACGACAAACACCATTCACTATCAAGGAAATAAATTTGAGAGAAGGAAGTCACTTCCTCCACTTATTTAGACAACATCCTTCCAACTACAGACATGTCGTTTGATGAAGATATGCAAGTGAGGATGGTTTCCGAGGCAAGACATACCTTGATCAATCTGAAATCAGTTTAGAAATCTACTGTGACCAGCATACACAACAAGATTTGGATTTGTAACACTGATGTCAAGTCAGTATTTCTGTGTGTGTGTGTGTGTCTGTATTTGTGTGACGAGTCACCGAAATCGTTTCCAACTGGCCACTGCAGACTTCTATCAATATCTCCCTTCGCTGGCTGCATACTGAAGATTAGACCAATCAAGAACACATTATCCAAAAAGTACGCCGAGACAAATGGAGATGGATCGGACACACACTGAGGAGGCTGTCGGTTGACGTCGCCTGTCAGGCCGTAGGTCGAGTGGAATGTGAATGGGGAGTGACGAGTTGAGTGTCCGAGGTAGAAAATGAGAAAACCGTGTGAGGAGGAGACGAGAGCTTATTGATGAATGTGTAGGCGGCTGGAGTGGATTGAACAGGACAATTGGAGATGTTCTGCTGAAGCTCTATTTTTCGCTCAGAAATTAAAGGAATAATAATAGTACTGTGAATAGTAATCACGTATTTTAGTATAAATAGCACTATATAACCTGCCAAGTAGACTGTTGAAAAGATTTGTAAATTTCAATTGTCCATAGGTGTTTTCCACTTAGCTTTTATATATACTATACTTCTTCGTTAAATGAACCACACAGTATTACAGGGTATCACATACATCCAATGAATCAACTAATTTAATATTATACACTGAAACACAGCAACTAAGTTTTATTCATAAATTAGTAGTGTATAGTTCAATATCACTGGGTTTTTTTAAAGATAAATCACACTATGAAGCAATCTGTCTTTACTATTTAGTATATCTACTACCGAATACACTGATATTAGACTGCACCATTCAGTAGTTTTTGCAAACGAATGAATTTTAAGATATACACTAAATTTCATTCACTGTTCAGCATTTATTTTGGTTATTTTTACACAAAGAAAAAATGCAATATAAATTAACACAGTTGCTTAAGATGTATCCCATCAAAGCACTGGAAGTATTGTTCATACTTTCATTGGAATGTTTATTTGAGGAGAGCTTACAAGGACACTATAGTCTTCATATTGTGCACGAATTGAAACGTAAAGAACAATCTGCTTCGTCCTCCAATAATGAATTACTGATTTGACGTCACTTTTGTTTGGGTTGGTTAACCATTTTTTTAGATGATAACGTATTTATTGAGATCGATTGCTGTGATTTTTTTCTTATGATTGATTAGTCTTGTTGAATTCATTTAACAACTGTAGCTTGGCTGATCTTCTAGTTGTTCAATTAATTTTTGTTTGCTGTCTGATATCACCTTTTTTGCTTATTAGATTCCTTTAAACCTTATAACAAGTTATGTAGTGGTTTTATGGTTTTGTAGGCAATGTTTATACCAAATAGTTGTAACAGTCTCTTAATTGTTCTTAAGAAAATTATGGTGTGAGAGAGTAAACACCTTCTCGTGACTTCTAGTGCATAACAACTGATTCGGAGTCATTTGAATAAGTTTCACCTTTTTGCCCGTGTTTAAATTTGTTATGCTGCTACCCTGAATAGCGTTTTCATCCATGTGTGCAATTTAAATAGCTGTTAGTACAGTTGAAGGTTCCGTTTATATGGGGGTTCGTTGTCTGTAGACTTAAGTTTCTGTTTCTCTGTTGCTGAACTTAGTCATTAGGATGCCCTGAAACATAAGTCGATTCTTTCTGTCTTCCCCGTCGGTTAAATAAATACTTGTAAAGATAATGTTCTTAAGATAGTAAACATTTTTAAATTCATTTTAAAACGATCATTATGATGTATTCCTAGATGCACGTCTATGAAAAATAAAGCACCAGCTTTATTAGTACCATACAATGAAATGCTGTTTACTGTTAGCAGAAATCAATAAATTTCCGTCTCATCACTCATTTGGTGTCCTGCCACATTTAATCTATGACATCCATCTTTTCCGTGAATTTTTGTTTCTTTCTAAACTTTCCTGTAAGTATTTTGTCTTTTTATGTTCGATCACACCTGTTCCTACACTTGAATTCCAGCCAGTGGTTCACATGTTCAAATGTCACTTCGTATACCTTAGTTAGAGGAATTATGTGATATTGTAAGCCCATCATTCAATACACAAACTGCACTGTACTAGATATTTTCAATTATTCCAGGCATTTTCCTTGTCTACACACTTCTGTGTACCCTGGCCTTAAAGTTGACTGGTCTGTTTTTTCCTACCTGCCTGCTTGCTTCATTTACATCGTCAGTTGTATGCATGTGAAGATGTTTTCATTTATTTTTTTCATATTTGTACCAAAAAAAAAAAATTAAAGTGATAAACACACTTAAAATTGATTAATTTTGTTGTCTAATCACCTTCTTTTGCTAGTATTTATTTTCGTCTCATATAATGAAGTTGCATGTGTGATGTGAAAGAGAATTTATAAACGTTCTTTTTTTGTAACATTGTTCCTAGTTCCGTTATGCGTTAACTTCAAACCATAGTGTCTGTTGTGTTTATAATACAAATAATGAAACTAATAGAAATAGTAATGATAATAATAATAACTTGGTTAGATTACTGTTTTTGTAATCATTTCATTTAATTATTTTCATTTATGCTCTGATAATATTTATGAGACACATGGTGTGTCTGGACGACCTGAGCACTCGTCAAAAGGCAGGGTGAAATTTTTCAGAACTGGCCTGCATTGAATCTTAATTTATGATATAGTAAGTAAGGTGCTACAATAAAATCTGACGCCATGATTGATTTCGAAAGATGCATAAAATAATTTTCGACATAGACAGACACAAGGAAATTTTGGTGATGGCTAGCAGCGGAATGCAGGACACATGTTTTGTTCTTCTGGCATTTAGTAACTTTCAGTATATCCTACAATGCAAGTGGTAGTTTGAAATGACTTTTAGAGAGAGAATTCAGCATTTTGCTATGCTGTATTGCATAACTTAAGAATATGATCATGAAAGGAGAAAAGCATGAGAATATTATTACAGATCTTCTCCGCAACACTGTGTTGAAAATCAAAGAAAGTGATGCTGACACAAGGCAGCAATAATATCTGAATTGATAAAAGGGTTCATATTCGTTCAAATGACCAGTTTCAAAGATTAAATATATTTTTTTAAAGTTGGTTTGTAAGGATTAGATTTGTTTATACGAGTTTGCCCACGGATTGATATCAGTTAGAGAACCATTGAAAACCAGGGATTGCCGGATAGCTGTTTCATCCTAGCTTGGGAATCATCGGCAGTACGCACAAACTGCGGTTCGAATCCAGTATCTTCCGGCTACAAGGCAAGGTCGTATACCATTCAGCCCCCACTGGGACCCGACTAAATGGCGAGCCAATGAATTCTAACTTCTACCAATTCGTGATTTTAGCCCGACCACCAACCAGTGTCATCGGCGGGAAATCCATCCTCACGCTTGACTGGATGGAACTCACTAGTCATGACTTTTCACTAGAACTCCAGGAAACTCCCTGCTGTAGCAAGTCATTAGTGAGCATCAGATTTGGTTTGTAAGGATTAGATTTATTTTTACGAGTTTCTTGTTTAAATACAAATATCAGTCATTATCAAAGTGAGTAGTGACAGATTCCTATCTATAAACTGCATGCATATATGTGACATGAACTGTTATTTAATTTCAAAGTAAATTTAAAAAGTAAGATTATCTCTGTGTTAAGTTATTTTTATAATAATTAATGTTTTTTTTGAAAAACATTCATATTAAACGTTTGTAGCTTCCCAATGGAAATCGACTTGTGATCTAGACGAAGATTTAAACAGTTCAACTGATGGTGTAATACCGTTAACGCAAGGAATATCAGCATTTCGTCGCAAATCCTCGTCTCTAATTAATAAACCTCAAATGTTATCACACAGTAGTACAGCTAGTTCATATGTCTCCTTGCCTGCATCAAATAATGGTTTAAATCAAACGAAAAGTAACAATTATACTAATAATAAGCATGGTTTTGACCGACAAACAGTGCCGACACGTCCTACAGCCACATCACTTCCACAATCATCTAGAAACAGCATGCATTTTGAAACAATTAATGATAAAAGTGTAGACGATAATTTCCACCGAAGACGTGCATCAGCTTTTTCTACACCATCTTCTAGTAATATGACATTAACATTTTTAAAGGATTTCAACAATAAACGAACTGGTAAGGACGCAATGAAGATAAATATTAATTTTTTATTGATAAACAGTTTAGTACACAAATAAAAGATCTCAGTAGCTAGAATACACCCAAATTAAAAGCCTATTGTACTGGTTAGATTTAAACACTTGAAGGAAGTCTTTTTTAAATTGAAGTGGTTAGTAGTGTATGGGAATTAATTCATCTGAAAGAAGGGAATAGTTTCAGCCATTCGAGTGTGATAAGATAATTTGTTTGAACTGACTCTTTCACCTAAACTTGGTTGATCGAGTTTCCCTACTGTGAGATGAATTCGTTTGAGTACAAGTCAGATGAACTTTGATTTTACAAACGAAGCTTATCATTTTACATTACTCTCTTTACTCATATGGGTCACAAAGTCGGGCAGCATTGTTTACTGGGTCATGAATTTCATTTCTTTCGGCAATATATTTTGTCAGTTCATGACACTTTTTTCATAGCTGCAAATTTTGTTCTTTGTCTGATAGTTTTTAACAAAAATGAGGAAATCGAAAAAATAATGTGTGAGTAATCTGCACAAATTTCATCCAAAAACACCTAATTCACCATGGAATGACATTAGTATTCAGTGAGAACTGGCCAGTTATTCTGTTCTAGTTCTACACTCTTCGATATTAAAACCTTTTGATTACCCAGTCGAAAATTTAAGTTTTAATTGTAAGGTTAAGTAAAGCATCAATGAATAAAGATAGTGGGGGATCTTTCCACCGCATCACAAACTTTCTAAAATGGGATTGAGATTGTTACAGAGGTAATCTGGATGTAAAGATATTCTAAAAAAGTAAATGTTGTAGAGAAATACGGAATCGGAATCGAGAGAGCATACGAATGATATTCATTGGAACAAGCACGAAGCATTTAGTATTATAATGCATTTCTTAAAAGAAGAATCCAGGACTAATTATTATTCCCTTGGGTTCCAAATGGAACATAAGGCTTCTGCAGAACATCTCCAATTGTCCTGTTCAATCCACTCCAGCCGCCTACACATTCACCAATAAGCTCTCATCTCCTCCTCACACGGTCTTCTCATTTTCTACCTCGGACACTCAACTCGTCACTCCCCATTCATATTCCACTCGACCTACGGCCTGACAGGCGACGTCAACCGACAGCCTCCTCAGTGTGTGTCCGATCCATCTCCATTTGTCTCGGCGTACTTTTTGGATAATGTGTTCTTGATTGGTCTAATCTTCAGTATGCAGCCAGCGAAGGGAGATATTGATAGAAGTCTGCAGTGGCAGGTTGGAAACGATTTCGGTGACTAGTCACACAAATACACACACACACACACACAGAAATACTGACTTGACATCAGTGTTACAAATCCAAATCTTGTTGTGTATGCTGGTCACAGTAGATTTCTAAACTGATTTCAGATTGATCAAGGTATGTCTTGCCTTGGAAACCATCCTCACTTGCATATATTCATCAAACGACATGTCTGTATTTGGAAGGATATTGTCTAAATAAGTGGAGGAAGTGACTTCCTTCTCTCAAATTTATTTCCTTGATAGTGAATGGTGTTTGTCGTTGTCGTTGTTGTTATTGTAGTTGGTGATGATGATGATGATGATGATGTTGGTTAGGTGTCTTCATCACCTCTGTGTTTTCTGTTTTCACCTGAAGTCCTGTGTTTGCTGCCCGCCTCTTCTGACAACTTGTTGGTTTTCGCCTGTAGATCTTCGAGTTTGTGAGACATTAGACATAGAACGTTGGTGAAGTCCATATCTTCTGGAGTCTTCTTGTCGGTGGTCCAACGTACTCCTTTCTCCTCACTCCCCATAGTCTTCTGAATTGTCGAGTCCACCATAATAATGGATATGATGAGTGATAGTAGGTAGTCTTATATTTCTTCTGTTCTCACTTCAAATGCTGTTCTGATTTTTCCGTTGTGGATCACTTGACATGTGACGTCACACAGCCGTTGAATGAGGTTGTTAAAAATTTGAAAAACTCCACGGTGTTGAAGCAGTTTCAAAATTATTTCACCACCAACGCTGTCACAAGCGTTTACGAAGTCGATGGAGTTGAGGTAAAGATTTGACTGCCATTCTTTGCTTTGTACGATAGTGATGCATAGCGTCGCAATTCAATTCTCACTTGATTTTGTTTTCATATATTCAGCTTATTCTTGTCGTAGTTCTGATTCACGAGCATCCTTTAGTCCCCCCAGAAGGACACGAATTCATATTTTGCTTGGCGTGGACAAGAAGATTATTCTGTGTCAGTTCTTGCAGAGGCGTCAGTTGCTCTTCTTTAGTAGTTTGACAAGGTAGCCTTTCTTCTGATCAGTAGGTACCTTTCCTTTCTTCTAAACGCTTTGCAATAGTGGCGTGAGCACATTCATTGCACTCTCCAGATCCGTTTCCAGTGCATCAGGATTAATTCCATCTGGTTCTGCTGCCTTCGCGGTTGGCTTTCAGTAGCTATATCGCACTCAAACTTGTGCTTTCATTGGAGCATTGGTTTCCATTGGCAGGCAGTTGTGTGCTTGCTGTGGGCGGTATTTGTGAACGAGTTGAAGGTGATGGTTGATTCAAGAGATTTTGGAGTGATCATTGTTTACTTTGTCTCTCCTTCTTGGTAATTAGTTTCCCCGGTCGCCTTTTGTCTATCATTGTGCTTGTACATACTACCTCCAATCACCAAATCATTGAATGCACAGAAGTCTGCGAAGAATTCTCTTTTCTCATTCATTTCGCCTAGAGCCACTGGACCCATTGTGAATGCTGTTTCTGTGTTATCTACTCCCATTTTAGCAATCATAGCTCTCACTAGGATTTTTATGTCGCCACTGGGGATAGTGTATACACTACTGTCTGTAGTTATGCATAGAATTCTTCATTCTTCTGAGTTGTTTGTAGCACTGTGTGTAGCATTGGATAATTGAATCTTGCTGTCATTATTCTGGATGAGTTTGGTCCCAACTGCATAAGAGCTTTGGCTCCTGTTGATAACATCACAATAGCCACTCCCTCAGTGTGCTCGTTGATTGTTGTCTGGGTTGACGCAGTTGATTACTGACTTTCCAATTAACAATTTGGAGAGCCCACTTCCACTAAATCTGCAATCACAGATTCGTAGTAATTCGATGCCGTATCTTCTCATTTCTTCAGCAACATGGGCAGTCTTCCCGCCCTCGTACATTATGTAAACATTCCACGTCCCGATGGTTATTTTCGCTTTCATCGGAAGAAGAGAAGTCGGCTGAGTGGTTTCCCGAAGGCTCTCACGATCACACATCATTTCGTCTCTCCGACTGTGGCAGAGAATAAGTTTGTTTTTATATTTTTGTTGTACTTTGAAGTTTCTTTAGCGATTGGATTGATTTCCCGGAGTAGGTTTCCTGGCCCCATTCCCAAGCTCACTTCTTTTCCCGGGCTTAGGCACGGCTAGGAAACTAGTGAATCGGTAAACTAGGTGAATTTTCAGAACTTATGCCTAGTTCTTTTTCAGAGTTTTCAGTAGAATGTAGTCATTTTTCTCAGCTTTCGAAGTTAGCGTGACCATTTCCGTTCAGCAACCAACCTGTCAGTCTGTGATGATATTAGATGGTTGGAGGTAATCGGCAGGAAGCCTTGGACCTAGGTTTCGTGCTAGTTGGTACTCGTCAGCAGGGCGTATCTGCAACCTTGAAGGAACTCATGTCCCTCCCGAGATTCGAACCCGCGTCACCCAGTGCTGCAGTCAGAGACGTTACCACTGAGCTATTCGGGCTCGCGATTGACCTCCTGTAGGACTGTAGTGGATATTTTGATTTGAAACTAGTAACTAGTGTGATGCGTCTAGTCCTCTCTTTGGTGCAGACTGAATTCTATCGGTCAGGTTGCAATGTGGCCACCATTCTAGGTAGCAAACAATGTACTGCTGACGAGTGCCAACTAGCACGAAACCTAAGTCCAAGGCTTCCTGCCGATTGCCTCCAACCATCTAATATCATCACAAACAATGTACACCGTGATGGCGAGCTACCTAGAATGGTGGCCACATTGCAGCCTGACTGATAGAATTCAGTCTGCACCAAAGAGAGAACAAGACGCATCACACTAGTTACTAGTGTCAAATCAAAACAACCTGTCAGTCATAGGTGAAAGACTGACCATCATATTAAGGTGTTGGTGATTTCTTGACATTGATTAGCAGACTGTACTGAGTAGCATTTAAGGGTATGTAAGCTTCTCATTTAGTTGAGACTAAGTTATTTTGAACAGATTTTCCATGTACCAGGCAATAAATTAGGCTTGTTGAGGTTATACTGTTTTGGTGTGACACCGACAATGTGTTCCAACGGAATATTAGTCTCACATATTGCCACAGTTCAATTCGGTATTAACAACAGAATACGATATATCTATTTGAACATTCTATTTGATGTTACCGACAGAATGCATTTCCCACGGTTATATACTGACTGCATTAACAAAAGAATGCTATATATATTTGAACATTCTATTTCATGTTGTTTGATGTCAACCGAAATCACAAGCTCAGTGAATGGTTAGAGAATATAAACTTTATAGAAATAAACAGCAGTTTGGTCACTTGAAAATATACCTTGACTTCGGTGTCTTGCCTTCTGTTGTTACAATACTACTGAATCGCTCACTCTGAAGTTGGTAGACTAGGTTTAGAAACTAGGACTTGCTAGCTAAAGCTGGTATGTATGTTGCACACTGAAGCCAACAGTAACAGATGTATCCAGTTCTGTGAGTCAACACCAGATAACTTGTCTTATTCCATCCTTATGCTGTAAAAATTTCAGTATTTTCTATTGATATAAGTATAAAACTTGGACACTGTGGTAGAGTGTAACTCCATTATGGATAAGATTTTATTTTGATAAATCACACAGTGTTACACAGTAATATTAACTGATGACGTTTCGAGCACAAACTATTGCTCATAATCATATCAAGTTACTCACACAACTTTTTCCTTCATTTATATATATGTATGGAGTTGACTAGATATTTGAATAAAAATCAATATCAGTGTTGTTGATCAAATACAATTACATGGGAAATAAGACGAATGTTCTTATAGTTATTTTCAATATTTTCTCTTAGTTGATTTCGAGAAATTGTTAGGGTTAGAAATTATACAGTTCGTGATCTTTTATAACTCTTACTCAATTAGCTGATTTGTCCACTGTTTTGTTCCATAAATGAAACCTGTTTATTATGTTTCAGATATGTTATTGAAGGGTATAATACTGCGGATAATTTACTTCACCACATTTTGTAATAATTGCGACTTGGATTGAAATTGGTTTATAGAGGATTTCTATATTGATTATTAGGAGAGTATGCATTCTCTGATTTATCTTAGACAAACGATGTGAACTTGCACTTGATAAACTGAGGCTATATTGCGTGTGATTTTCAGTATATAACGGATGTGACTATAAATTAAAATTATATCATTAGACATAACTCGGTATTAGTCATTGGTTTTGCTAAGTGATAAATACAATTTGTTGACAAGATATTGACTTCCTATGTTCGATTGTATGTGAGTTTATGCTTGTTGAAACAAAATAAGTATCATTTAAGCTACAAATGTTAATCTGGGAGTGAAAGAATGCTTCTTTCCTTGTCAGGAAATAAAATTAGTCAAATTTTTTCCGAGTGTTTTTACTTCTACCTATTATGCTTTTTTATTGTTGGAAAGAATGCGCATAGACATCAACCTCTGCAACCATTAAATTCATAGGGTATTTTTATTCAGTCGCATCAGTCTCATATTAAATGTATTTATTCATCTCTATTGCTTCAGGTGCTATCCAGTCTGATCAACTTCCTCAAATTAGTAAGACCACTTCAAAGCATCAACGTGATACATCTTCACGCAAAAGTGATGAGCCGTTGACTGCTGATTCGAATCCAACACTAACAGCTGATCCTAACTCTTGTGATATCGATATAAAAACAGAGGAAAACACTGTAACTTCTCGTCCCGGTTCAATTCACCTTGATTCAAGTACAAATGGTTCACCAAAATCTAAAATTCCGTTACCTCAACGGAATTCACTAGCTGATAGTTCAAGTCATCATCGAATAGATGATTCAAACAACACTGTCAATACCACTATCAACAATGATGTCGACGAAAATGACAATAAGGAAAAGGATTTCAATAATAATAATAATAATAATAACAATAATGACAATGATGAATCTAGGTGAAAAACTCTTTCCTCACTTTCTTTGTTCAGTTAATGTAATTTGAAATTCATTTTGTTGTTATTTCATTCTTCTTTACACTCTTATTTTAATTTTGATATATATATTTTTTAAAAAGAACACTATATATATTTTTTTGACCTCTTCCAACGACTGTGAAAGAAAGTTAATGGTTTCTTTTTCTTTTCTTTAACAAATATGAACTAGTTAACATTGAATGCACATAACTCTCAATCTGTAATAGTGATACTGGATATATAGGTGTTTACATATCTTAAGGAGAGTTATTACCTTCAGAAGACAATAGTAACCTCAATAGATTTTATTTGCTTTCTTCTTCTTTTTTTTTTCTATGAGAGGATTGAAAGTGGATGGGTAAATACGGGAGTGGTGTTTTTTTTTCAACCTCCACCTCTCTCTCTCTCTCCCTTTGTTTACCTTTTATTATTAAGTAAATAAATATACTTTGACAACTAGTTAATAATACACACTTATTATTTTCGTAAATATAAATTATCACATTTACTAATATTAATTCACTAACCTTTGTTTGTTTATCTTCAATACTACTTTCATCCTTTCGAAAGCGAGCATTATTTTATCTTCCTTTTCTCATTCATCAATTTATGTGTTTATTATAATCACTATGTCCGTTCGCTCACTTCGTCTGTATGCGCTTATCATTCACGTGATCTCAGCATACATACTCTCTCTCCTGTACTATTCATCTTCTATTGTAAAGATCCTCTTGATACTGTTATTCTTTGTTGCAAGTTCACAAAATACAATTTTATTTAATTTGATACCTTACTATAAATAGGTGAATAAGTTCTAGAAGGAATTTTTTTGATTGTTTGACTTGTATAACCAGTTGAAACTGGATGGTTATGTCGATTCCTATTTGACAATCGATTCTTTTGTATGATACAGTGAGTTAATGGGGGTTTCAACAGCTTTATATATATATGCATATATATATATATATTGGATTTCAGCTCTGAATGACCTCATGAAATCTAGATCCAGAAAGACTTTTTGTTTGGTACATCCTAACATTTAACAATAAAATTGACTCGCCAATTAGTTAAACAAGTTACTCAGTCATCTTTTGAGATTAATGTAGTGCACACTATTCTTCCCTGTAAAAATCACTAAAGTTTATGAAATATCTCCAGGTCTTAAGGAGTTGAAAAGAATCATTGGCAAAATGAAAGGATTGTCAATTTGTCTAAGTTTTCTTCTTCCACGAATTTTGATTTGGTTATGTTTGATATCCCGACTGATAGCTCCCGCCTTGATGTGGTGGTTGGGCTTGTATATTGTAGCAGTTACCCAGCGAGCTACACTAGCTGGAACTGATATTCCTACGGGTAGTTTGAACAGTGGTTGGACTAAAAGTATTTACCACCAAATTGTAAGTCATTTACACTATGTCGGGAGTCTGTAGATGAAGTCATACTGCTGGGGAATAGAGATGGAACAACAGATAGGTGTTTCCCTCAGATTGCCACCATGCCAGCTATAGTGCTCCTTTGCTCTGGAGAACGTAGGGTTAGAAAAAGTCGACCCCGAGAATTTTAAGTCCAGACTTACTTTGAGCCGACCCATAGTCGGTGGTAAGATTGTATGATATGGCTCAATGTACAATCAATGTTTTCTTCCTATTTAGTAAGGGATTCTGTAAGCAAACTGGTGTGGCTATGAAATCACCACTAGGGCTAACTGTAGCTGAGTTTTTCCCTTGCAAAACTAGAGAATGGACCTCTGAAAGCTGTAATTGTCGAAATGGAATTCTGTTGTTGTCTCATGAATTATACGTTTTTGATTATTAAAATCCCTGATAAATTCAATGTGGATCCTGCAGTAAATTTTATAGTTGAGAGAGAAACAAATGATGATGATGACTAGGGAAACAGGATAGTACAACAAAGAGGAGTGTATACAGAAAGCCTACATCGACAGGCCAGTATACTGATTATTTCAGTTTTGTACCTTTGAAATATAAACGCAATTTCATAAAGTGTTTGTTTCACAGAGCTATAGTAATCTACTCTAGTGACTGTCTTAATGAGGATTTAGTAAAATTGGTTATACGTAGAAATTCGTTGGAAAAAATATGAATTTACCCCTTAGGTAAGCTAGTATGTCAACAGTTCCAAAGAAGCCCTTTTTCTGAAAACTGCCGTCTCTTAATGATTACAGCAGTGAAACAGTAAGTAACACAATGCCCAAAGAATGATGTAAAAAGAGCATTTTCTGATTTGACGTTCGACAAATAAGGATAAACTATCTAGTTCCGTCTCTTCTGTATCTATCCATTTACAAATTGGGCATATTCGTCATCGAATATATGAACTTCATCCTGCATGTTTAAGCGATGGACAAAGAAGGTTTATTCGATGCCCTCATTTTAGGAGGTCTTGTGGATACGCAACAAAGTTGTTGTTAACAAGGGCGTTTACAGTCACCAGTCTTATTCCAACTTATCTTAATTTTGATTCACGAGTTCGTCTCCTACAGATACCTATCTGAAGAGGCCGAAGCTGAGTGTTGAGGAGAAACTCATAGAGACACCTTGGACATGACTACATGAAAGTAAAAAACTGACACTCTTCCACTTCCTCCTTACGTCATTGTTTTGTTCACCTTATTACACTACCCCTTAATTGTTGCATTAAATGTTTTTCTTAATTTATTTGATATTCAATTCAGTATTATGCTTATGAATATTATCTGATATTTATGTTTTTGAACAGTAATCCATTGATTTTAACAATATTATTTACAAAACACCAGTGTTGTCGATAAGAATTATCCTTTAACTGTTGTGGACAGATATCTGTAGGACCTGATGAGAAAGTTATCAAAAGAATATTCAAGTGTTGGGTTGTGGGGATTTAATTGGTTACAGGATTTTCATCATGAGCTGACATTCGTTAGAGAACCATTGGAAAACCTGGGAGTACTGGACAGCTGTTTCGTCCTGGTTTTGGACTCTTCACCAGCACGCACCCACCGGGGTTCAAACCCAGGACCTTCCGGTTACAAGGCAAGCTCATAGACCATTAAGCCACTGGGACCCGATTCAATGGCTCATGAATTCTAACTTCTGCCAATTCATGAAATAGCGCGACCCCTAGCCAATGTCTTCGGCGAGTATTTGTCCTCACACCCGACCTGCTCAATCTTGTTATTTATCCAGATAGATATTATCATCATACGATCTGGGATTACTGAGTAGTAACTAAAATTGTCAGACATAGCAGACACTTGACAAAAAGAAAGATATAAAATGAAAAGGATTTGAACGAAGGTTGCAGTGCTTTTTTCCCCAGCCTAAATCTAATTCCAGTGATAGAGCCAGTTGAGTATATTAGTGGAATTAGACCATTGTTGATTGCGACAGTCAGAATATTACTGTTTAAGTTATTGGATGCATTACTACAGTACCTTTCATAAGAGGGTTTATTTATATTTTTCGTCGAATACTGTAATGCCAATCACAGAATCAAAAGTCAAAATAAATTAATTCAGATTACCAGGTAAGTAAAAGTATAAGAACAATATAAACTCAAAGAGGTATACTACTGAATAAATCAAAACACGAACCCACATCACTCCATATTATCCAAGTCAGATGCAATAAATAGTGAGTGTTATAGTTTCTCAAAATGGTTGCTTGATAATAAATTGCACGAATTGTATGAACACTGTGATCACGAAACGAATATTATCTGTCTACCGCCAACGCTATACAACTATATTCACTCAAATGAGAGGGAAATATATATCCAAAAGAATATGTGGTTGACTGTATGAAACATGTTGCTAGGCTAGTAAAATACATTAGAATAAATATGAACAAATGCTAGTTTCTTTAATGGCTTACTAGCAATGTCTTATACCACCAATATATAATAAGAATGGCCGAAAACAGTAGGTGTTAACTTAAAAGACGGAATCAATTGGTCATCTTTCCGTGCAACTATGAGAACCACATCGGACACTAAATCTGAATAGTCTTTTTTTTGAGACTAGATATCAGTCACAATGCCTTTTAATTGAAATGAGTCATATGGAACAAACGTCAAATGAAAAGGAAAAGCCAGATCTCTGTTCATGGTCTTAATCCCTCTATGCTGAAGTATGGTAATCCCTAATCATATTTAAGCTCTACTAATTTTTTCCTTGTTTATCCAATCTGTATACTCTTTCTTTATTACGTCAATTGTTACTATTACTATTCTCACTTTGAATTGTTGCCGGTATTATTTCACTTGTCACCCTAAATCGATTTGGAATTTAACGTTGCAAATCAGTGTTAGCAAATTTCACACAGTGTTGCGTAACGTTTCGATTTGCCTACCAATCCTGTAGTTTCACAGTCCTTCCAAGTTCTATACATCCTATGAATTGTTCTATAAATGAAAGCGAGAATAAAAATGGGGACATGGAACGTCCGTAGAATGTACGAGACTGGGAAGGCTGCCCAGGTAGCCAACGAGATGCGAAGATATGGCTTGGAAGTGCTGAAGCAGAACAGGCAGACCGCAGGGGAAAAAGACCTCAAGACGTCATATCAGATAACCAGGTCTCTATTCGGGAAGAGATCAACTCAGATGATGAAACCAATAAAAGATGCTCAAAGGAACCTGGTCGCCAAGGAGGAGAAAGAAATAAAACAATGGGCTGATTCTTGAATCGACCACCACCTGCAACTCGCCCAGAAATACCACCAACAACACACAGGGAAATGCCAGTGGACACCACTCCTCCAACGAAACAAGAAATCCTGAATGCGATCAAGCTACTGAAGGCCAGCAGGACCAGATGGCATTCTTCCCGAAGCACTGAAGACGGCCCCAGAGATTACCGCAGATGTTCTCACTCCATTACTGCAAAAAGTTTGGAAAGAAGGAAAGGTGCCTACTGATTGGAAGAAAGGCTGGCTACCTCGTCAAACTGCCGAAGAAGAACGACATAGTTAGGCCTGTGCAAGAGCTGGCGTGGAATAATCCTCTTGTCCACGCCGAGTAAAATACTAAGTCGCATCATCGCTGAGAGAATGAAAGATGCACTGGATGCAGAACTCCACCAGCCCCACAGACCAGAACAAGCTGGATTCAGGGAAGGCGAATCATGTGTTGATCAAATTGCAACTCTACGCATCATCATCACAGAACAAAGCACAGAATGCCAGTCGAACCTCTTCCTCAACTTCGAAAAGGTCTTCAGTAGCGTCGACGAAGAAGTAATTTGGAAACTACTTCAACACTTTGGACTGCAGTGCCCCAAATCTTTATCAACCTCATTCGACAGCTGGCTATACGACAATGCCTGCCATGTGTCAGGTGATACACAACGGGAAACTCAGTGAGGCGTTCGAAGTGCATACAGGAGGAAGACAAGACTACAAGTTGTCACCCACGATGATATCCTTAATTGTGGTGGACTGGATTATGCATCAGGCTGTGGGGAGAGAGGAGACAGGAATATGCTGGACGACCGATAAGAAGATTGTAGAAGATCTGGATTTCGCAGATGATTTATGTCTAATGTCATACAGACTCGACGACTTACGGGCGAAAACCAACAAACTGGCTGAAGAGGCATCAAGTGAAAACGGGACTGCAGTTGAACACAGAGAAGACAAAGGTGATGAAGATAACCAATCAACAGCAGCAACAACAACAACAAACATCACCAATCGCCATCAACGGTAGAGATTTAACAGGGGTTACTTCCTTCACTTATTTACGAAGCATCGTTTCAACTACAGACGGAACGGACGAAGATGTCAAAGCCAGTCAGAATCGGAAAGGCAAGATATGCTTTCATCAACCTGAAACCAGTTTGGAAATCTTCCGCACTCAACATAACGAACAAGATTCGGATTTTCAACACCAATGTCAAGTCAGTCAGTCACTTCTTTTTTATGCGTTGGAAACTTGGCCGGCACGTCACGAAAAACATTTCCAACAGGCTACTGAAGACTTTTATCTACAGCTGCCAACTTCGCTGGCTCCTTAGTGAAGATTAAATGGCTGGCCAGAAAGAATTAGTAACAAGAAACTCCGGCTGAGAACAAATCAGCCAACCAAGAATCGGTCGCTCAACAAATATTTGGGAGAAAATAGGGTTGGATCGAGCATACATTGGGGAAACCGTTGAATGACATCGCACGCTAGGCCATGCCCTCGAGTGGAATCCAAATGGGAAGCGACGAGTGGGTCGTCGGTGCGAGGATGACATGGAGATCGTGCGAGGAGGAGATGAGAGATTGTGGACAATCATAGTCGAAGCTGAAGAGGACGGCAGAAGATAGGACGAAGTGCAGACGTGTTGTTCAAGCCCTATGCTCCACCCGGAACGTAAGGGAATAATAATAATAACAAAAATAATATAATAAATGACATTAATTGTTTTGCCACTTCACATTTAACTATAATTATAATCACAAACGCTTGGATTGCATTTCATACTATTATTATTTCGTGTATTCACTGGCTGGATTCAACATAGAACTTGGCACCGAAGTGCAACAGTTCGAGTTGCCACGTTCCAAATAGCCCACAAAGGTGGACAGGAAAATGAGTGAAGAGAATCAATAGAGTTTTGACAAGTATAAGAGTGAAACAGAACGAGTAATGGTAGAAAGGAATATGAAAGATTACAGAGTCTGAATACATCTGCGCCATAGACAACAATTTTGAGCCATGTCACCTATTGTCTCCAGCCATTGATTCTTAGAGTCCCGAGGGCCCCAACCCGGAAGTCTTCATCTCCCTACCTGACTCAGTTTAACTGTCAAGGATTTCATGGATTGATGCCATGTTTTTGTTTGGCCACCGCTTACTCTTTTCCAACGTGCACCTATATCAGCTAGTAACGCCCGTCGGGGGAGGCGATGGTTAGGCATGCGCAGCACGTGACCTAGCCATTTCAATCTATGCAACTTTATAGCCTCCTCTCCTATCAGGACTATGTCATCTGCATATTCTAAGTCCATAAGACTATACCCTGGTAACAAGTCGATTCCTAAGTCGTTAAGTTCAGTTGAGGATACTTCCATTAGCATATCTATGATGAAGTTAAACAGAAAAGGGTAAAGTGGACATCCTTGACGGACACCACTGGTTGTTATCAATTCAGATGACAATTCCCCATATGCCCTTACACAGCTACGTGAGTTTGGGTAGAGTGCCTTGATTAGTGCAGTGTACTTTCTTGGCACTCCCTTCACAGTCAAACATTGCCATAGTACCTCTCGATCCACGGAGTCGAAGGCCGCCTTCAAGTCAAGAAATATGGCAATTGTTGGACGCCTAAAAGTGTGTCTATGTTCTAGGATCTGTCGGAGAGTAAAGATATGATCTATGCACCCTCTACCTGGCCTAAAGCCCGCTTGATTTTCCCTCGTTTGTTCCTACCGAGTTCGGCTTAGTCTACGCATGATTACTGAGCCTAGGATTTTAGAGACTATGTTCTTCAGGCTGATTCCTCTATGATTATCACATGAGGACTTGTCTCCCTTTTCTCTTACAAGGAAGAAAAAAACATGATCTAAAATTCAGTATAAGGCTGAGTAGGTGGAGAAAGAGGCTTGAAGGTACCTGACATGTTGTTGAACTAATCACATGTAATCTTACATAGTTGAATAGCATAGCAACATTCCAAGTACATCAAAGTGTGTATAGATATTAGCAACATGTGTGATACAGAACAACGCGACACCTATATAGCCAGAGGCAATCAAACAGGGTAGGACTATGTATACGTAAAAACAATTAACTAAGATGTTAACTGTTTAATTTAACAATAAATGTACAAATGGAAAGTCAAAAAAATGTGGAGCTTTTTCGTTTTTTATTTATTATATAACAATGAATATGCGGATAAAAATAGGATATACAAATATATTCAGTGGATTTATCCTCATTAAATTGAATCATAGCGATCGAGGTCGTTTTGCTGATGGACCTCGATCAGGAGAATTTTGTCTTTTTAAAGATATTCGAAATTCTGAAGACTGAATACTACAATTCTCACTATCTGTTGTCTCCGATGAAACATATTCCTCTTCCTCGTTATCAAGAATTTCAACTGATTTTTCCAAGTCCTCATCTTCTTCATGACCTGAGAACAATGTACACGGTGACAACTGGGATTTATGAGATGAAGTTTCATCTGAAGAACTACGCGATATAGTCAGTTCACCTGGTTTCCCTTCTAGGTATATTTCAGCACCATGAAAAACGTACTGATTCGGACAGATGTAGGTATATGTCCCGGCTAGGGAATAGAAAACACCAAAACATTAGCAATAAAAATGTGATGAATTTTATGTCGGCGGAACAATGTGAGATAATAACATTAACTTGGTATATTAATCTTAATGATGATAACTGAAATTGAAAAAATCAGTTCTGATGCGACCTCTGGTTAGTGAACCAGTATTTAATGGACGTAACTTACTCCTGGACTTTAAATACAACACAACCTAACAGCATATAGGTGTGAAAATGCATTGATTCAACTACTTTAACGAACATAATTGTACGTAGATTGTTAAGTGATGGAGTAAATTTATAAAGACATACTCCTTACGGTTACATATGATTTTAGTTCAGAGAGCCGAGAAGAGTCAGTGGTTCAATGGAAGAATGCTTGCCAACCACTCATGTTATCCAGGTTTGATTGCCAGTCGACGCACTCCTAAACCTTGTGTCTGTCTAGCAGGCAGTAAACCTGGGAAAGAGGGAAGATTGGACGTGAGGCTAGTAACTTTATCCAATAAAAAAAATACTCCCACTAGTGATTTTTCAGCGTTCAAACCTTGAAGAGCTTAAAATCAATGAGTTACTTTCTGTCCAATTTGTTTGCGACAGTACAATCTCAACAATCTAAAGTATGGTTCCAGTGATTCGTTGAGATGAGTGTTTTTCATGATACGTTCACGAAATAATGAAATCAGGAAACTGTGATAGGTATCATATGAGAATGTAGCATAATTTACAATAGAAATAGCTTATACTTGTAGGAAGACAGCAGATTACTCACGTGGTAAATGTGATGCTACCTCCCATACACAATTTTTGTCTTCATTTTCACTGACTCCAATCGCAGTGTGATCTTCTGAGGAATCCTGGGCAATCACATCTGAACATTTCTCCGCCTTAGAAACTTCATCTGAATCAGAAATTGTTTCAGTGGACTGTATTTCACTATCTGCATGAGATTCGTCACTTGGTAATTCTATTGGCGCTATGCTTCCTGTAGTAGGATTGGATTGAGATGCATCTGGGGATTTTGGGATGGACTTTAGTAATTCAGTGGGAATCTTTAAGGAATTCAGTGGAACTTCAACAAGAGGTGTATAATTTGTAACTCCTGGAATCTCCCACCCTAGCCGATGGCATAACTCACTAACAATTACGTCACAATCTCCTAACAATTCAACATCAAAATCATGGTTTGATAAAGGTTCCCTATTTATCAATATTTGAGGGATGCCACTGGGAACATCATCTACATGAAAATAAAATACAACAGAAATCTAGTTTGAGGGAAACTATATATATACACATATACATACATATAATGCCAACAGGTGTTGCAAAAAAGAAATACGACCACTATCAGCTGACAGTTACGGTTATCAAGTTTCCCAGGCTTAAGTGGGCGGTGGTAGATTTGAACCTAGGAGCAGGCGCTAAAACGGACTCGTCACATCCTTGAATATTCTTTTGTACATCTAACCAATATGGCCTAAATTTTCATATGATGAATATACACAGCAGTAATTTTGCAAATTCGTCCAATGATTCATCAGGAAATGCCCCTTTAATGACCTAGTATGGGTAAAGGTAACTGAATCTTAGTCTTCCCCTCGTATTGCCTACATACTGCTAATTATTAATCGCCTGTGTGTCAGCTGAGTTTCAGTTCACTGTCTTCATGTAGCAAAAGATTTTTACATAAAAGTGAAACGGAGAAAATGAATGTCCTAAGTTATGACAAGAGTTCTAGGAATAGAACATCTATCTACAGGAGTTAGAAAACCCTCATTTTAAAACAACGTTGTACATGTACTCCAGTATCTTAAAGGGACGAATGGCATGTGAGTCCATTTTGAAATGCCTTGTGAATTACACTTCAAGTCAAAGGTTTGGAAATCGACCATAAGACGATTGTCTGACTCGGTTTAAGGGTCTTGACAATAACATAACCTTCACGATAAGAGTGACATATTTATTGGCGCCTACGCTGTACAGTGTTTGTGTATAACTTACAGCCGTAACAAAATGGATATCGTGTTGTTTGCATTTCAATATTTTTCTGAGTTATTTTCAGTCCCCGGGAAAATGATTTTTAACTATTATTATAATAGAGATATCATTTACTTAGTTTGCTTAAGATTCTAGGAATCAAATACAGGGAAATTCTACTTAGAAAGTTGTATTCGTGGCCCCGAGGAAGTCTGATGCATTGTCCGAACTTATGTCATTTATTTTACAATCTAAAGCAACCAATTCTCTCTGCTTGTTTTCTAAGTCACATATAAATTTGATCCTGTCTACTAAGTTCTCAATAAAGTGGAAATTAAGGTGACACTCAAACCTACAAACTTACTCATGGACAAACTATGTAGGCTAAAGGACACTGCTGACCTGATAAGACAAGATAACCTATTTTCCAAAATACTTCATCATGACTGTGGGGTAATTATATAGGCCAGTTCGATTATGGGAACATAGTAATTTAACCAAGTGCAGAATAAATGAGTCCCGAAAATGACTGACTTAGAGAAAAGTCCGGCGACAGCAGTGCACACATTCACATACACACACACACACAAATACACAGATATACAGTTATAAAAGGTGATATAGTTAGGTGGAGGAAGAGATTAATAGCTGAATCTTTGTTCATCTGCTCCAAACGCATGCAACATCAATAACGGAGATATGCAAAATATTACTGCCAATAGAATTGAGGGATAAGAAGTAAGAGAGCTATATAAACAAAATCTGAAAGTTATGTGAGCACCTTGGTATCATTTTGAGCATGCCTATGTCCCAGAAACTGTCAACGGGTGGAGATACAACCAATATACTCTTGTCCTAGCCTAAAGTTCACCTGATTTCCTCGCCTTCGTTTTTCTAAAGCTCCAATTAGTCTTCTTATAACTACGGAACCCATAATCTTAGATACTACGTTAAGCAACCAGGTGCACCTATGATTATCACAGGACGATTTATCTCCTTATAAACTAGGATGATCAACAACCTACACTAGTCCACTGAAAATACCTCCAAATTCTATAATGTTAATACCCTACCTAATCTAGTTAGTAGTTCATTCCCAACATTCCGGAGTCATTTTATAAAGCCTTAGATCAAAGGCATCTACTTCAACCTTAGTTACAGCTGGAAGAACGATGTCTATTCATCACGTAGAATATAATGTGGTTGTACGCTAGTTGAATTAAATCTCAAAATGTTGTGTTTAACATTCGAGTAGTCCCTATTGGGCAGTTATGAAGATTCTACTTTTCGTGGAAATCATTTAACTTACCACAGGCTTTTTACAATCCGTTTCCTTCATGTGATAATAATACTTACTTGGTATATGAGCTACAGGTCGTACTTTCAACGATGACCCCATAACCAGAACCAGATCAGTTTCCTTTACATCATATGCAAGGGAATCACTAAATTCACTAGGTAAATCTTCACCAAAAAATACAATATCTGGTTTTAATACACCATAAGATGCTTTTCTACGAGATTCTCCATCCTTAAGGGATTTAACTTTTGAAGCTGCACCATGAGATGTATGATTGGAATTGGAATTTTCATCTACAACAGAGGGATTTGACGAATTAGTAGTGGATTCTGAGTCGTCAACTTCATCTGATGGTTCTGGTGTATTCGACTTGGGTGGCCAACAATTTGTGCACCGTGGTATAGATTGAGCGAATACAGCCTCTTTGATAGAATCACATGAAACTTTACGTTTGCATGTTGTGCATGTAGCAGTAGCAAATGAACCTAAACAGTAAAAAGAATTGTACAAGTGATAAATGCATAGCTACATTTTGAGCAATAAAACTCTATTATTTCAATACTGAAAACATGAATGACAGACGAACTTTGAATACTTAATACGCTAATCCACAATACCAACTGATAACAGGGAAATAATCGGTAGCAAACAATCAATGCAAAAAAAATGAATTTCTAGCATAAGAGGTGTGCTTAGAACTGTTAAGGAAGCATATACATATCTAGATAAAAGTTATATATTAGCGAGGCAAATATTTGATTTTTCGAGACAACCTAAGAGTGAAGAAAACCGAATACTCAGAAGTCAATTTATTTTGTTTAGATGAAAGTTTTGCACACAGTTATACAGACTTTGGGTTATTTCCATACCGACAATACGCAAATATCGTTGAGATAGCCTTAATTTTGTAGATCGACGTTCACGTAATAGGATGGTGACTGAACAAAGGTCGAAATAATGGCTTCCAAATTGCTATCCGAATATTTCAGAAACCGACCTCCACAAGTATGTTTAAAATACAAAAATATTTCAATGAAAGGATTATATATATATATATATATATATATATATATATATATATAACCGTCAGAATCTTTGAAAACACAAGCCAAAGGATTATTCTGAAAATCAGCATGCTCTTATTACACATAAAGTCACAATTTAATATTACAAAAGATCATCGCATGAAGTGATTACTGAAGGAATTCAAATGGTATATATTTCAGAATAATCGTAATTCCCAAGGCTAATAACATAGATATTTCTAGATCAAATGATTTTGTTGCGATTTCTATAGCTGGAAGGCATCTTTCGCAAGCTTGTCATTGCCACAATAATCCTTAACTTATGCAAACCTGTGAATCGGAACAATTATGTAGTTTCTCTGGGATAGATATTCTTCTAAATGAATTTACCTCGACTATTAATTCACTACCATAAATCGTAGTGAGGCGGTTTACTGCATAGTTCATCTAACATGCAAATCTTATTATTAAAAAAAATTGACAACAGCCAATTAACCTCGGATAATATAAACAATACACTATAACACTTACTAAACAGGACTAAACAGTCTTTCAAATATACCCGAATTCTTGCTCAAAGGATACGTAAGACTATGTTTTACCTTCCTTCCAAACAGAGTAAAATTAAACACCTAGGTGTATACTTTGCCTTCAAACACCAAGTTTATGACCCTAGTAGCAATGAAATTATGAGGGGTCATATGGGTCATCTACAAGTATTCGATACTCGGTATGAAAACATACTTTAGTGAGTCAAACATGAGGGAACATTCTAATCAAACAAGTAATCTACGAAAGGCGTCTACATATTTCTCATTTTCGAAAAACTTACCGTGACACTGAATAAGTCGCGTTATTCCAGCTGCTTGTTCCAGAGTATCGATGTTCTGTGTGTAGTTACGCAGTAATTTGCCTTTGGACTCCAATAGAGCAATTAATCGATGAGTAATCGAAGGCGTAAACTGTCCAGGGAACAGCTCCTGATATTGTTAAGGTTAGAGATTATTAACAATAAACCCATTTTTCTATAAATATATTCCTAGAGACTGAAGTTGAATTTACATAACAATTCAAGGTAGGAAACTTATCATATTTTCAAAGTTTACAAAATAAGATTATGAGGTTTTGCCTATGCTATAAAAAGGCAGGGAAGAAGTTGTAGCTAAACATTTGAGTGCAAATTCCAAAAAGGTACAACACCTTTATTACCTTAGTATTAAATCTATGCGAAACATCACTGTACTTAAATAGTAACTTCTGTATTGTAATATCGGGAGGATGACAGCAAGTCAATTCAAAGAACAAGACGTCTTATTTAACCGAAACTTAACTTCATCACCAATTGCTTCTATACTTCTCTCCTTCGAAGTCAGTGTAACACCTCAATTTTAGCACAGTTGTGTTATGCAAGCTTGGTGGTTTAATTGCAAAGCGTTCAGTGTCCCAACTAGACATATTCAAGGAAAACTGCACAATGAAGTGTTTTTGGGATTTCCCATGAATAAAATAACTGTCTTTCCTGACAACTTTGATTATGATTAGTTGCCTCAAGAAACTTGTACACAGTCCTACTAACTTGGAATTTTGCCCGTCTTTCGATAATGTGGTTTATTATTAACTGGTTGATAAATATGAATTATATCAACATGTTTACTAAGTGAGAATTGATTTCAGCAGCAGGCTTTTTGGGAATTCCTCAACAATCGTTGTGCTGACTCTGTTGAAAATTTCCACATTTTCCCAGATGACTTGATATACATAGTTGTTCTCGTGAATTAATACGAATGGGCATGTCGTCTTTTGACTGTTAGTTTCTGTTCATGAATGCGTAGATGAAGCAAACGTCCGCTCGGGTGACAATAGTGTTTTGCACCGTTGATGCAATTTCCTTACATATGTTGTCCGTTTTGTCTTCTATTATTGTTGCATCTTCTGGTTCGCACAGTATAGACTGAAGAGAATTTGCTTGTTTGTAGACGAAACCTATTCTACTACTATTTATAATTTCACTACTCCAAACCTATGTGCTAAATGAATAAAGCATATCGGGCACCCCTAAGCATTTACAAGGTGAAATGGCTGCAATGTTGACTACAGAATATGGATTGCGCTTTGAGATAAAAGTATCTTTTTCAAATTCCCACAAACCATTTAAGTATCCAATAACAATCTTTCCAAATATATCAGGAAGTATAGATCCTTTGAGTTCACAAAATAAACTAGTACATTTCCATATTTTTGCAGGCGATCTATAGATACAAATCCCATTGAAAATAATATCCATAGACAGCACATTTCCTAATTCATAATATTCGATTTCGATAAACAGGTGATCCTAAGAGTTTGCTTTTTCTCCTTGCCTACATCTCTTCCTCAGTAAGGCAGAACGCCTAACAAACAGCAATACTGAATGTAGTGATGTGTGCGTCTCACAAATTAAAGATGGTCGACATTCCACAGTTTATTAACCACTAAGAAATGTATGCCTCATTGGTAGTCCACCTATGTTTATTCCATCACTTTATTCCCACTTCGTTGCAAAAAATAATACAGGATTTAATCTAATCATACTTTTATCACAGGAGGAAACTAGTAAATATGGTGATAAGAACTGAAGTTCTACAGATTCCAGTCTACAGCTTGTAGAAAAAGTTAGAAAACTTAAGAGATCTTACCTTTGCAAATTTGAAGAAAGGGACGGGATTCTTTGTAAAGTAGGACATGTCGAACATTGCTTGTGGACTTGATAGATCAGGAAAATCACGAGCCAATCGTGCATAAATACCATCACGCGAGCGAAAATCGGGTATGCCACATGACACTGAAATCCCAGCCCCAGTGATTACCAAAATTGATGTAGAAGTGGACAGAAGTGCGAGAACGTTATCTAAACTATTTATATGACGCAGTCTATGACGTGGGGTAGGTTCAGCCAAAATTGTTAATAATAAGCTTAACAAGTGATTGGGATCAGAAGGCAGAGAGTCTTCATCCATACCGAATACCTGAACCAACAGCATACGTGGATCACTGAATCCAGCTTGTATAAAGCTGTTCAATCTCTCGTCAGACCCTGATGATATTCAAGACAATAACAAGCATGAACAGCAACAGATATCACAGATATCCAAATAAACAAAACAAATTATTTAACCATATGAATTACACATTTGTTTAACTTTTAGTGATAAGCATTACAAAATATGTCGTTGAGGTTGGAAACTGACAGTTTGAAACGAAGCCATAGTTTTAAGTCGTCTGTGAACAAAGTGCACTTGTTTCTTAAATATACGCTAAAAACTGTTTCACTTCACCGAAATTTTTAGACTCTAGTATGCCCATTACTACTCACAGAAGTCAAATCAAATTTTCTACACACACAAAATGAAATCGCATCAAAATGTATGTACGTTTCAAAATCTGGATGCATCTTCAGCAAATGGACCATACTTACTGTTTAAGGTCGGTGTCAGTAAGTGGGTTTTCTAACCTCAGTAAATGAAGGTGACTCACTACATGTAAGTACTGCTTGCACCACTGATGTGTAACCCAGAAAAACAGAAATATACACCACAGTTGATATGTCATACTGACTACCATTTATAATTTCACTACTCCAAATCTATGTGCTAAATGAATAAAGCATACTGTGCACCCTAAGGCACTTGAAAAGCACTGTTAATTAGCAAAACCTAAAAGAGAATCCTTAACAATGCAAACGGAAAAGTGATATTCAAACCAGCAAACTCATTTAGAAACAAGCTTTGTCAGTTGAAGGATCCTGTGGAGCCTTCAAAACAAAACAATTTAGTTTACCTAATACCCTGTCTGCAATGACTGTCAGGTCAAATGAGTAGAACAGGAGCAGTCAGACTAGCGGTACATAAAAACCTAGCAAAATCTAGATTGGTTGACCCGAATAAGATAAGAAATCTAGAGAATAGTTGAGCTATACCACTACATGCAGTTGCACACAAACATAAATAGGATGGGATAGGATGACAGTTTTAAAATCTATTGTCACTGGGTTGAGGGAGAGATTAATAACAGAAGCTTTGTTCATCGAATCAAATGCAAACACGTGTAATAGGAATGACTCAACACCTGTCCCAGTGTCATCAAGTAAATAATACTATTTCACTGACTGTGATGTATCTGCTGAAAAAATTAATATAGAATTTCATACATTTGTTTCCCTTGATAAATTTCGATAGAGAAAGAAAGACCAGATTTGCAGTATAAAATGATATCATTCTATTTCACAGGTTCTCATCAGCTGCAAACTACCTGAAATTACAATGGTTATAATGACATTTCATACTTCATTGTTTGAAAGGTAATACAGAAAGAAAGAGAAGTACCCAACGGTTGAAAAGAAGAAAGTATTCATTTGCCTCCCATACAAAGGAGAAACAGTATCGCGAAAGATTGAAAAAAGGATGAAAGGAGCAATCAAGAGATGCTTCCCTGCAGCCAATCTAGTGACACTATACAGTACTACATGCTCTATAAGTCAATCGAAACTGGATAAATACCCTACTGATGTTACCTCCAACTGCATTTATAAATTTACGTGCACCTGCGGCAGCAAGTACATCGGAAGGACAGAAAGAAGGGCTTCTATCCGGCTTTCAGAGCATATTCCGAGAAACTTATGCTTAAAAGGAAGCAAATATTTACAAAGTGCAATTACCAGACACCTTGTGGATACAGGCCATTTTGTTGAGATTTCCAAATCCTTCAAAATATTAAACATACAAAGGACAGCGAATCTACTACGATTTGCTGAAGCAATTGCAAACAAACGCCTCAGACCAAACTTATGCACACAGAAAGAGAGTGTAGTCAATCTCTCACTCCCTTGGTAACCATATCACTTTCATTACAGTGATTACGCATAGACACTAGTGAGTTCAACTCGCTAAGCAAGTTTTCAAATTAATGAACTTTGACCTTATTGAATTGCCATTTTGACACTGTTTATTAGATTTTTCTGTTTTCTGTCTTCTCTCACCCCACCCCCCATTTTTCTTTCTTTTTTCCATAGTTTGATAGTATATAAATTGATGGTAACTTAAACTACAAAAAAATTTTAATCCTTATATTCCGGGTGCGTTTATCTTATAATGCTTTCTGTATTACCTTTCAAACAATGAAGTATGAAATGTCATTATAACCATTGTAATTTCAGGTAGTTTGCAGCTGATGAGAACCTGTGAAATAGAATGATATCATTTTATACTGCAAATCTGGTCTTTCTTTCTCTATGGTAATGTAGAATTACCACCACAGTGCCCAAGTTTTACACATACATTAATTAGCAAGACACTTTTAAAACTGAGACGGAAAACAATCTTGATAACCAAAATTTGAAAACTAGGAATGAATGGAGACTTACTGAAGATATCACGCCACTTCTCTGCTCCTCGTAAATCTTCAACACTCATAATTTCACAATGACTATCTGCAGATTCGTCATTATCGTCTTCATCGCCATCAAGAAATGCAACACTATTCGAGTCTCCTTCATGAGAATTTTGTAACTCATCTTCGTCTCCTGATCTGAGTACGAAAACCTCCGAATTATCCACGTGAAGTCGTGAACTTCCGTTAGTGTCCATTAGGTGGAACTAGTGTAACAACAGAAGATAAGGTTCAGGTAACAGATCGTTTATTTATATATTTTCATATACATTATTATAGTTTAGTTAAGCAAACAAACACAGTCTTCTGATTGGTTGTTTCTCACTTAAAGTTAATCTTTCATCTCTTTGTGACTGAATGTCAGATCATCTATATGTTAACTGTATCCACCTACCCAAAGTCTGCTGTGGTCGGTTTTGAATCGGTCTTTGTTCATATTTTCTCACGACAAATCTTGAGAACGTAAACATTGATGTAAATTACTGTCTACCGATTTGGCTAGCTAGCCAGCAATGATTTGGGGCGCATTGCAGACTTTTCGGGGCAGACCGAGGACGCATTGCAAAATTTTTGGCGAACTTTGGGCCCATTGCAGACTTTTTGGGGCATTCTTTTGAGCGGTGATTGGCTAGAAATCAACCAATGACAGCTAACTTTGCTAAACTGCGTTACAATGAATCTGAATTAGTGATTAGTAATACAAAAATTGAAATTATATACTTATTTAATATAAGCAATCAATTAAACATACTTTTAACTATCTGAATACATCATTATAGGCCACTTCATCAGAAGTCTTTTACTGGACTAGAAACCTTGGAAACGGTTGAATTCTCAGTTTGTATATCCACTGCCGTGAGTTTCCTGCGTGCTTGCCAACCTCCTAGTTTACCAATTTTTTGGAAGTATTTAATTGCATACTTATATGTTTAATATTACAATTATTACAGTACTGCCCATTTTTATTATAAGACATAGCATATAATCAGTGTAGACTGCAGAAATCCATTTCTTTAAATTTTTTCCGATTTCTTCCAGGTAAAATGAGCTTCAAGGGTTCTCTGTCCAGCATGACCAAGACACTAAACAACCTAAATGATAGCAGAACACCAGCTAGTGTCGAACCACAACGCCGGACGTATTTGAGACTACGCAAGTTACATTTATCAATCTTCTGTGACGAAGCAGCGAAACTTAATTTTGACTTAAGCCGATATAGGTCAATGTACTATCGACGTCCCAAGAAATGCAAACTGGAGTGAAAGAAGCATTTAAAAGGTAAGCTTGTTATTTCAAATTAATGTACACAGAATTACATTCCAAATCTCGTGAAATTGAACCGCAGCCAGAAATTACGCCAGTGAACATGGTTACTCCCCAACAACTTGTCGTTCCAGTTGATGTTCCTTGTGATACCATTGCATCTCCACCGTCATTGGAGGGACACTTAACGGCTGAACAACTGCCTGAGACTGAGAAAGCTAACCGCAGCAAGTGCACTGCAGTTCATGCTATTCGCAACATTGTCTACCGATGCAAGCTGAATATGGCAAATCCTCGTATTGTGCTGGAAGAACTTAGGTCCCTGCATCCTGAGTTGCCGACTGACCCCCGGACATTAATGAGGACTGAAGACTTTTTTCAAAGGAGAGCAGTTGGTCCTGGGATGTATGTTCACATTGGCCTTCGTCGTCAGATTTTGTCTCGCTTACAAATTCTCAATTGGTCTGCAGCTGAACATTGATGGTGCTCCAATTTTCAACAACTCCAAATTGCAGATGTGGCCAGTACAAGGGAAGTTACATTTGTCTGGCTGCGATCAGGTATTCTTGGTAGGTGTCTACTGTGGTTCATGTAAACCTTTAAGTATACACACTTTTTTGAGGGACACTATATTCGAATTCGAATGCATTTGGGCTAATGGTATCACATTACCCAACAGCCATCGCATTGACATTTAACTTAACGGCGTCATCTGTGACACGCCAGCGAGAGCACTAGTTAAGCAAGTAAGCGGTCACAAATCAACACAAAGATGAGATAAATGTGAAGCTGTATGCCGTCGTGCAAATAATCACATGGTTTATCCTACTACATGTGCCGCTTTAAGAACAGACACGGCTTTTCGCAGGCAAACGTTGCAATGTCACCATTAGGGTAAATCTCCATTCGAGAAATTGCATGTAGACATGATCACTGTTTTTCCTCTAGACAGCATGCATCTCATATACTTAGGTGTAGTTCGAAAGTTGATTGGCCTGTGGAAATTGAAGGCCACAGCTAGGGAAGATGGTATGCATAATACTATTTTAAACACTTAATTCTAGACTGCTAAGCTCATATAAGTTGACGCCCTCTGAATTCCAGCGTAAGTGTCGAACAAGGAATAAAAAAAACATGATCTAAAATTCAGTATAAGGCTGAGTAGGTGGAGAAAGAGGCTTGAAGGTACCTGACATGTTGTTGAACTAATCACATGTAATCTTACATAGTTGAATAGCATAGCAACATTCCAAGTACATCAAAGTGTGTATAGATATTAGCAACATGTGTGATACAGAACAACGCGACACCTATATAGCCAGAGGCAATCAAACAGGGTAGGACTATGTATACGTAAAAACAATTAACTAAGATGTTAACTGTTTAATTTAACAATAAATGTACAAATGGAAAGTCAAAAAAATGTGGAGCTTTTTCGTTTTTTATTTATTATATAACAATGAATATGCGGATAAAAATAGGATATACAAATATATTCAGTGGATTTATCCTCATTAAATTGAATCATAGCGATCGAGGTCGTTTTGCTGATGGACCTCGATCAGGAGAATTTTGTCTTTTTAAAGATATTCGAAATTCTGAAGACTGAATACTACAATTCTCACTATCTGTTGTCTCCGATGAAACATATTCCTCTTCCTCGTTATCAAGAATTTCAACTGATTTTTCCAAGTCCTCATCTTCTTCATGACCTGAGAACAATGTACACGGTGACAACTGGGATGTATGAGATGAAGTTTCATCTGAAGAACTACACGATATAGTCAGTTCACCTGGTTTCCCTTCTAGGTATATTTCAGCACCATGAAAAACGTACTGATTCGGACAGATGTAGGTATATGTCCCGGCTAGGGGATAGAAAACACCAAAACATTAGCAATAAAAATGTGATGAATTTTATGTCGGCGGAACAATGTGAGATAATAACATTAACTTGGTATATTAATCTTAATGATGTTGCTTCTCAATGAACTATTAATAGCTTACCGCTGACCGTGAAAGCTGTCACGACTGCCATGCAACGTTGGTTCCATAACAGTCGAGACAGACTGAAGTCGAGGATAAGAAGGCGACTGCGTTCCCCTTTGGTAGGTATTTATTTTTTCAAACTTCCATTTTCAGATCACCGTCGATGCCAACAAAGAGAACATTCCGGACTCTGAAAGCACACGGATGAATTTTTCGGCTGATTTATAATGTGTTTAAATTATATGAATTGTTGAAAGATTGTAAATTCCTTGTAAAATGTTGTTAAATGTATTTCTAATTAAAATCCACTGTATTTTGATATTGTGAATCGTTAAGCTGCTGCTAATTTGCTGTTTATTGAGGCGACTTATGTACGTAATAGATTTGAAGCAGTGTTAGTTGTCGACTGCGGGTTAAATGCGGAAACGTAGGCGCGTTGTATCAGGCTGTAGTATATAATAGTAACTTAGGGCGCACTGCAGACTTAAGTTCAAATACTCAAAATCTGCAATGCGCCCAAAGTTTTTTGCCCCGAAAAAAATGCCATCTGGGAGTAGACAGCTCTCACCACACTAGTAATGTAGAAAGTTGGAAATTTACTTTCCGAAAATTTAAAAAACATCAATTTACTTACAATGAAATTAAACACAATGATAGGAAATCCAATCCATTTAATATTGTAGAACCGCAACATTGCCGGCATACCCTTAGAGGCAATACCATAACAGTAATCCATCTTGGTGCGAAATGCCTTATTAAATCTTACAAACGGACTGTGACACAAGTTAACCAAGGAAATGGAGATAATCCAACGAAGTATCACAGGTTCGCACCACTGTTATTAAACGTCTGGAACCTCAGATATGTTTTATGGAACCATAAAAAAGCTCAAATCTCCCAGAATGACTTGGTGTAACAGTCTGACGCTCTTGTTTAGTTTTGGCTTTTGTTTTGTTATACGCTCCAAAAGTCCACAGATTAACTTTAAATCAGTTTATTCTGATCAAAGTTAGATTACTTTTCAGATCTGAGTCTATTTAAATTATAGGAAGTTGCGTCTTATAACATAATAGTTATATATATATTTTTGTGCACTCATTGGTTTTTATCGCTGATTTATAAAGGTCTATATACATTTAAAGTTATATTTAAATTTCTTCGCCAGTTCGCTCTAGACAGTATGCCCATCAAAAAAACCGCTGCGGAAGGGTTATGTGCCAATTCCCAGTGGATGAGGGAATGCAGTGTGATAAGTGCAAGAGGTGGTTTCACAGTATGTGCACAAACCTAACCCCTGCAGCATACAAACGCTGCTGCAAACCTCTAGCAAACTGGTTGTGCAATAACTGTTGTAGTACTACCAAATTCCGTATTACAGAAGCCATTACCACTCAGTGGGGCTTTAAAGCTGATGGACAGCAAGTGTCCTCCACTACAGGAGAACACCGACTATTGCTCAGACAACGATGACGTGACTATTGATGTTAAAAATATTATTTACAAAAACACCAGTGTTGTCGATAAGAATTATCCTTTAAATATTATGGACAGACAACTGTAGGACCTGATGAGAAAATTATCAAAAGAATATTCTTTGCTCGATCTTGTTATTTATCCAGATAGATATTATCATCATACGATCTGGGATTACTGAGTAGTAACTAAAATTGTCAGACATAGCAGACACTTGACAAAAAGAAAGATATAAAATGAAAAGGATTTGAACGAAGGTTGCAGTGCTTTTTTCCCCAGCCTAAATCTAATTCCAGTGATAGAGCCAGTTGAGTATATTAGTGGAATTAGACCATTGTTGATTGCGACAGTCAGAATATTACTGTTTAAGTTATTGGATGCATTACTACAGTACCTTTCATAAGAGGGTTTATTTATATTTTTCGTCGAATACTGTAATGCCAATCACAGAATCAAAAGTCAAAATAAATTAATTCAGATTACCAGGTAAGTAAAAGTATAAGAACAATATAAACTCAAAGAGGTATACTACTGAATAAATCAAAACACGAACCCACATCACTCCATATTATCCAAGTCAGATGCAATAAATAGTGAGTGTTATAGTTTCTCAAAATGGTTGCTTGATAATAAATTGCACGAATTGTATGAACACTGTGATCACGAAACGAATATTATCTGTCTACCGCCAACGCTATACAACTATATTCACTCAAATGAGAGGGAAATATATATCCAAAAGAATATGTGGTTGACTGTATGAAACATGTTGCTAGGCTAGTAAAATACATTAGAATAAATATGAACAAATGCTAGTTTCTTTAATGGCTTACTAGCAATGTCTTATACCACCAATATATAATAAGAATGGCCGAAAACAGTAGGTGTTAACTTAAAAGACGGAATCAATTGGTCATCTTTCCGTGCAACTATGAGAACCACATCGGACACTAAATCTGAATAGTCTTTTTTTTGAGACTAGATATCAGTCACAATGCCTTTTAATTGAAATGAGTCATATGGAACAAACGTCAAATGAAAAGGAAAAGCCAGATCTCTGTTCATGGTCTTAATCCCTCTATGCTGAAGTATGGTAATCCCTAATCATATTTAAGCTCTACTAATTTTTTCCTTGTTTATCCAATCTGTATACTCTTTCTTTATTACGTCAATTGTTACTATTACTATTCTCACTTTGAATTGTTGCCGGTATTATTTCACTTGTCACCCTAAATCGATTTGGAATTTAACGTTGCAAATCAGTGTTAGCAAATTTCACACAGTGTTGCGTAACGTTTCGATTTGCCTACCAATCCTGTAGTTTCACAGTCCTTCCAAGTTCTATACATCCTATGAATTGTTCTATAAATGAAAGCGAGAATAAAAATGGGGACATGGAACGTCCGTAGAATGTACGAGACTGGGAAGGCTGCCCAGGTAGCCAACGAGATGCGAAGATATGGCTTGGAAGTGCTGAAGCAGAACAGGCAGACCGCAGGGGAAAAAGACCTCAAGACGTCATATCAGATAACCAGGTCTCTATTCGGGAAGAGATCAACTCAGATGATGAAACCAATAAAAGATGCTCAAAGGAACCTGGTCGCCAAGGAGGAGAAAGAAATAAAACAATGGGCTGATTCTTGAATCGACCACCACCTGCAACTCGCCCAGAAATACCACCAACAACACACAGGGAAATGCCAGTGGACACCACTCCTCCAACGAAACAAGAAATCCTGAATGCGATCAAGCTACTGAAGGCCAGCAGGACCAGATGGCATTCTTCCCGAAGCACTGAAGACGGCCCCAGAGATTACCGCAGATGTTCTCACTCCATTACTGCAAAAAGTTTGGAAAGAAGGAAAGGTGCCTACTGATTGGAAGAAAGGCTGGCTACCTCGTCAAACTGCCGAAGAAGAACGACATAGTTAGGCCTGTGCAAGAGCTGGCGTGGAATAATCCTCTTGTCCACGCCGAGTAAAATACTAAGTCGCATCATCGCTGAGAGAATGAAAGATGCACTGGATGCAGAACTCCACCAGCCCCACAGACCAGAACAAGCTGGATTCAGGGAAGGCGAATCATGTGTTGATCAAATTGCAACTCTACGCATCATCATCACAGAACAAAGCACAGAATGCCAGTCGAACCTCTTCCTCAACTTCGAAAAGGTCTTCAGTAGCGTCGACGAAGAAGTAATTTGGAAACTACTTCAACACTTTGGACTGCAGTGCCCCAAATCTTTATCAACCTCATTCGACAGCTGGCTATACGACAATGCCTGCCATGTGTCAGGTGATACACAACGGGAAACTCAGTGAGGCGTTCGAAGTGCATACAGGAGGAAGACAAGACTACAAGTTGTCACCCACGATGATATCCTTAATTGTGGTGGACTGGATTATGCATCAGGCTGTGGGGAGAGAGGAGACAGGAATATGCTGGACGACCGATAAGAAGATTGTAGAAGATCTGGATTTCGCAGATGATTTATGTCTAATGTCATACAGACTCGACGACTTACGGGCGAAAACCAACAAACTGGCTGAAGAGGCATCAAGTGAAAACGGGACTGCAGTTGAACACAGAGAAGACAAAGGTGATGAAGATAACCAATCAACAGCAGCAACAACAACAACAAACATCACCAATCGCCATCAACGGTAGAGATTTAACAGGGGTTACTTCCTTCACTTATTTACGAAGCATCGTTTCAACTACAGACGGAACGGACGAAGATGTCAAAGCCAGTCAGAATCGGAAAGGCAAGATATGCTTTCATCAACCTGAAACCAGTTTGGAAATCTTCCGCACTCAACATAACGAACAAGATTCGGATTTTCAACACCAATGTCAAGTCAGTCAGTCACTTCTTTTTTATGCGTTGGAAACTTGGCCGGCACGTCACGAAAAACATTTCCAACAGGCTACTGAAGACTTTTATCTACAGCTGCCAACTTCGCTGGCTCCTTAGTGAAGATTAAATGGCTGGCCAGAAAGAATTAGTAACAAGAAACTCCGGCTGAGAACAAATCAGCCAACCAAGAATCGGTCGCTCAACAAATATTTGGGAGAAAATAGGGTTGGATCGAGCATACATTGGGGAAACCGTCGAATGACATCGCACGCTAGGCCATGCCCTCGAGTGGAATCCAAATGGGAAGCGACGAGTGGGTCGTCGGTGCGAGGATGACATGGAGATCGTGCGAGGAGGAGATGAGAGATTGTGGACAATCATAGTCGAAGCTGAAGAGGACGGCAGAAGATAGGACGAAGTGCAGACGTGTTGTTCAAGCCCTATGCTCCACCCGGAACGTAAGGGAATAATAATAATAACAAAAATAATATAATAAATGACATTAATTGTTTTGCCACTTCACATTTAACTATAATTATAATCACAAACGCTTGGATTGCATTTCATACTATTATTATTTCGTGTATTCACTGGCTGGATTCAACATAGAACTTGGCACCGAAGTGCAACAGTTCGAGTTGCCACGTTCCAAATAGCCCACAAAGGTGGACAGGAAAATGAGTGAAGAGAATCAACAGAGTTTTGACAAGTATAAGAGTGAAACAGAACGAGTAATGGTAGAAAGGAATATGAAAGATTACAGAGTCTGAATACATCTGCGCCATAGACAACAATTTTGAGCCATGTCACCTATTGTCTCCAGCCATTGATTCTTAGAGTCCCGAGGGCCCCAACCCGGAAGTCTTCATCTCCCTACCTGACTCAGTTTAACTGTCAAGGATTTCATGGATTGATGCCATGTTTTTGTTTGGCCACCGCTTACTCTTTTCCAACGTGCACCTATATCAGCTAGTAACGCCCGTCGGGGGAGACGATGGTTAGGCATGCGCAGCACGTGACCTAGCCATTTCAATCTATGCAACTTTATAGCCTCCTCTCCTATCAGGACTATGTCATCTGCATATTCTAAGTCCATAAGACTATACCCTGGTAACAAGTCGATTCCTAAGTCGTTAAGTTCAGTTGAGGATACTTCCATTAGCATATCTATGATGAAGTTAAACAGAAAAGGGTAAAGTGGACATCCTTGACGGACACCACTGGTTGTTATCAATTCAGATGACAATTCCCCATATGCCCTTACACAGCTACGTGAGTTTGGGTAGAGTGCCTTGATTAGTGCAGTGTACTTTCTTGGCACTCCCTTCACAGTCAAACATTGCCATAGTACCTCTCGATCCACGGAGTCGAAGGCCGCCTTCAAGTCAAGAAATATGGCAATTGTTGGACGCCTAAAAGTGTGTCTATGTTCTAGGATCTGTCGGAGAGTAAAGATATGATCTATGCACCCTCTACCTGGCCTAAAGCCCGCTTGATTTTCCCTCGTTTGTTCCTCCCGAATTCGGCTTAGTCTATGCATGATTACTGAGCCTAGGATTTTAGAGACTATGTTCTTCAGGCTGATTCCTCTATGATTATCACATGAGGACTTGTCTCCCTTCTTGAATATTGGTATAATAAGTGACTTACCCCAGTCTGATGGAACCGTCTCTGATTCCTAGACGTTACCTAGTACCTTAGTTAAACTATATACTAGTATGTCACCCCCATAGTTAAACACCTCCGGAATAATTCCGTCGGGTCCTGCCGCTTTGCCTCGTTTCAAATTACAGATAGCTTTTGTGACCTCACTTACAGACGGCGGGTCAGTGTCTACATCCCATTCTGGTGTGTGCTGGATGGCGGGGAGGCTCAGTGTGGCTGTAGGCAAGTTAAATTGTTCCTCAAAGTGTTCTTTCCGGCGTTCAAGGCGTCTATCCTGAGAGCTAATTAAGGAGCCATTTTTCTCACAAATAGTCTCACTCATGATTTGCCTTCTCCCACCTTTTTCCCTGATGAGTCTAAAGAGTTGTCTAGTGTTGCCTATCGCCGATGCTTTTTCCATCTCTTTCGCCTTTGTCACCCACCACTGTTCACGGTCCTTGCGGAGACTTTTCGTAAGTTTCCTTCTGTGCAGCTTTCGCTCCTCATTGAATTCGGAACTCGCCGGAATAAGTCTTCTAGCATCAATCAGTTCGGATGAGGCAGTCGAAATCCAATGGTTTTTACTCACCTTTGGATTTACCTTATTCACAGCTTTTACAGCTGTATTCATCATGTATTCACACCCATGACTCAATTCCCTCACCGGATATAATATCTTAGATACCATACATATGTGATTGTACAGCTTGTTAATAAATTCGTTGAAAAGAGTCTCTTCGCTGAACCACCTGTTTTGATTTTCTAAATGAGAAAGAAACCTATCACAATCTCACTTTCTAATTAACGCCAAGATAGACGCAAACACACACGAACTGAATAATGCCTGGACAGATCAACGCCACGAACTCAGAATTATATAACTGTATAGCAAAACAAATAGTAGTATGACGGTTTACTCGATGAAATAAATTAGTACAATTACAGCGGAAAAAGAAAATGAGTAATATACTTTATGATCTTAGTTGAAAAGGTAACCAAATAACTGACACTGTGACCAAAATATGCGAATTTTAATAATGACTAATATTGATAATAATAATAATAAACGCTGGAAAGCGTTGAACAAGAAAAAAAAGTGTGCTTTAAATTATACACAAATGCGATTTTTCTTACAAGGAAGAAAAAAACATGATCTAAAATTCAGTATAAGGCTGAGTAGGTGGAGAAAGAGGCTTGAAGGTACCTGACATGTTGTTGAACTAATCACATGTAATCTTACATAGTTGAATAGCATAGCAACATTCCAAGTACATCAAAGTGTGTATAGATATTAGCAACATGTGTGATACAGAACAACGCGACACCTATATAGCCAGAGGCAATCAAACAGGGTAGGACTATGTATACGTAAAAACAATTAACTAAGATGTTAACTGTTTAATTTAACAATAAATGTACAAATGGAAAGTCAAAAAAATGTGGAGCTTTTTCGTTTTTTATTTATTATATAACAATGAATATGCGGATAAAAATAGGATATACAAATATATTCAGTGGATTTATCCTCATTAAATTGAATCATAGCGATCGAGGTCGTTTTGCTGATGGACCTCGATCAGGAGAATTTTGTCTTTTTAAAGATATTCGAAATTCTGAAGACTGAATACTACAATTCTCACTATCTGTTGTCTCCGATGAAACATATTCCTCTTCCTCGTTATCAAGAATTTCAACTGATTTTTCCAAGTCCTCATCTTCTTCATGACCTGAGAACAATGTACACGGTGACAACTGGGATGTATGAGATGAAGTTTCATCTGAAGAACTACACGATATAGTCAGTTCACCTGGTTTCCCTTCTAGGTATATTTCAGCACCATGAAAAACGTACTGATTCGGACAGATGTAGGTATATGTCCCGGCTAGGGAAAAGAAAACACCAAAACATTAGCAATAAAAATGTGATGAATTTTATGTCGGCGGAACAATGTGAGATAATAACATTAACTTGGTATATTAATCTTAATGATGATAACTGAAATTGAAAAAATCAGTTCTGATGCGACCTCTGGTTAGTGAACCAGTATTTAATGGACGTAACTTACTCCTGGACTTTAAATACAACACAACCTAACAGCATATAGGTGTGAAAATGCATTGGTTCAACTACTTTAACGAACATAATTGTACGTAGATTGTTAAGTGATGGAGTAAATTTATAAAGACATATTCCTTACGGTTACATATGATTTTAGTTCAGAGAGCCGAGAAGAGTCAGTGGTTCGATGGAAGAATGCTTGCCAACCACTCATGTAATCCAGGTTTGATTGCCGGTCGACGCACTCCTAAACCTTGTGTCTGTCTAGCAGGCAGTAAACCTGGGAAAGAGGGAAGATTGGACGTGAGGCTAGTAAATTTATCCAATAAAAAAATACTCCCACTAGTGATTTTTCAGCGTTCAAACCTTGAAGAGCTTAAAATCAATGAGTTACTTTCTGTCCAATTTGTTTGCGACAGTACAATCTCAACAATCTAAAATATGGTTCCAGTGATTCGTTGAGATGAGTTTTTTTCATGATACTTTCACGAAATAATGAAATCAGGAAACTGTGATAGGTATCATATGAGAATGTAGCATAATTTACAATAGAAATAGCTTATACTTGTAGGAAGACAGCAGATTACTCACGTGGTAAATGTGATGCTACCTCCCATACACAATTTTTGTCTTCATTTTCACTGACTCCAATCGCAGTGTGATCTTCTGAGGAATCCTGGGCAATCACATCTGAACATTTCTCCGCCTTAGAAACTTCATCTGAATCAGAAATTGTTTCAGTGGACTGTATTTCACTATCTGCATGAGATTCGTCACTTGGTAATTCTATTGGCGCTATGCTTCCTGTAGTAGGATTGGATTGAGATGCATCTGGGGATTTTGGGATGGACTTTAGTAATTCAGTGGGAATCTTTAAGGAATTCAGTGGAACTTCAACAAGAGGTGTATAATTTGTAACTCCTGGAATCTCCCACCCTAGCCGATGGCATAACTCACTAACAATTACGTCACAATCTCCTAACAATTCAACATCAAAATCATGGTTTGATAAAGGTTCCCTATTTATCAATATTTGAGGGATTCCACTGGGAACAGCATCTACACGAAAATAAAATACAACAGAAATCTAGTTTGAGGGAAACTATATATATACATATACATACATATAATGCCAACACGTGTTGCAAAAAAGAAATACGACCACTATCAGCTGACAGTTACGGTTATCAAGTTTCCCAGGCTTAAGTGGGCGGTGGTAGATTTGAACCTAGGAGCAAGCGCTAAAACGGACTCGTCACATCCTTGAATATTCTTTTGTACATCTAACCAATATGGCCTAAATTTTCATATGATGAATGTACATAGCAGTAATTTTGCAAATTTGTCCAATGATTCATCAGGAAATGCCCCTTTAATGACCTAGTATGGGTAAAGGTAACTGAATCCTAGTCTTCCCCTCGTATTGCCTACATACTGCTAATTATTAATCGCCTGTGTGTCAGCTGAGTTTCAGTTCACTGTCTTCATGTAGCAAAAGATTTTTACATAAAAGTGAAACGGAGAAAATGAATGTCCTAAGTTATGACAAGAGTTCTAGGAATAGAACATCTATCTACAGGAGTTAGAAAACCCTCATTTTAAAACAACGTTGTACATGTACTCCAGTATCTTAAAGGGACGAATGGTATGTGAGTCCATTTTGAAATGCCTTGTGAATTACACTTCAAGTCAAAGGGTTGGAAATCGACCATAAGACGATTGTCTGACTCGGTTTAAGGGTCTTGACAATAACATAACCTTCATGATAAGAGTGACATATTTATTGGCGCCTACGCTGTACAGTGTTTGTGTATAACTTACAGCCGTAACAAAGTGGATATCGTGTTGTTTGCATTTCAATATTTTTCTGAGTTATTTTGAGTCCCCAGGAAAATGATTTTTAACTATTATTATAATAGAGCTATCATTTACTTAGTTTGCTTAAGATTCTAGGAATCAAATACAGGGAAATTCTACTTAGACTGCATTTTTTGTTTATCCGAAAGTTGTATTCGTGGCCCCGAGGAAGTCTGATGCATTGTCCGAACTTATGTCATTTATTTTACAATCTAAAGCAACCAATTCTCTCTGCTTGCTTTCTAAGTCACATATAAATTTGATCCTGTCTATTAAGTTCTCAATAAAGTGGAAATTAAGGTGACACTCAAACCTACAAACTTACTCATGGACAAACTATGTAGGCTAAAGGACACTGTTGACCTGATAAGACAAGATAACCTATTTTCCAAAATACTTCATCATGACTGTGGGGTAATTATATAGGCCAGTTCGATTATGGGAACATAGTAATTTAACCAAGTGCAGAATAAATGAGTCCCGAAAATGACTGACTTAGAGAAAAGTCCGGCGACAGCAGTGCACACATTCACACACACACACACACAAATACACAGATATACAGTTATAAAAGGTGATATAGTTAGGTGGAGGAAGAGATTAATAGCTGAATCATTGTTCATCTGCTCCAAACGCATGCAACATCAATAACGGAGATATGCAAAATATTACTGCCAATAGAATTGAGGGATAAGAAGTAAGAGAGCTATATAAACAAAATCTGAAAGTTATGTGAGCACCTCGGTATCATTTTGAGCATGCCTATGTCCCAGAAACTGTCAACGGGTGGAGATACAACCAATATACTCTTGTCCTAGCCTAAAGTTCACCTGATTTCCTCGCCTTCGTTTTTCTAAAGCTCCAATTAGTCTTCTTATAACTACGGAACCCATAATCTTAGATACTACGTTAAGCAACCAGATGCACCTATGATTATCACAGGACGATTTATCTCCTTATAAACTAGGATGATCAACAACCTACACTAGTCCACTGAAAATACCTCCAAATTCTATAATGTTAATACCCTACCTAATCTAGTTAGTAGTTCATTCCCAACATTCCGGAGTCATTTTATAAGGCCTTAGATCAAAGGCATCTACTTCAACCTTAGTTACAGCTGGAAGAACGATTTCTATTCATCACGTAGAATATAATGTGGTTGTACGCTAGTTGAATTAAATCTCAAAATGTTGTGTTTAACATTCGAGTAGTCCCTATTGGGCAGTTATGAAGATTCTACTTTTCGTGGAAATCATTTAACTTACCACAGGCTTTTTACAATTCGTTTCCTTCATGTGATAATAATACTTACTTGGTATATGAGCTACAGGTCGTACTTTCAACGATGACCCCATAACCAGAACCAGATCAGTTTCCTTTACATCATATGCAAGGGAATCATGAAATTCACTAGATAAACCTTCACCAAAAAATACAATATCTGGTTTTAATACACCATAAGATGCTTTTCTACGAGATTCTCCATCCTTAAGGGATTTAACTTTTGAAGCTGCACCATGAGATGTATGATTGGAATTGGAATTTTCATCTACAACAGAGGGATTTGACGAATTAGTAGTGGATTCTGAGTCGTCAACTTCATCTGATGGTTCTGGTGTATTCGACTTGGGTGGCCAACAATTTGTACACCGTGGTATAGATTGAGCGAATACAGCCTCTTTGATAGAATCACATGAAACTTTACGTTTGCATGTTGTGCATGTAGCAGTAGCAAATGAACCTAAACAGTAAAAAGAATTGTACAAGTGATAAATGCATAGCTACATTTTGAGCAATAAAACTCTATTATTTCAATACTGAAAACATGAATGACAGACGAACTTTGAATACTTAATACGCTAATCCACAATACCAACTGATAACAGGGAGATAATCGGTAGCAAACAGTCAATGCAAAAAAAATGAATTTCTAGCATAAGAGGTGTGCTTAGAACTGTTAAGGAAGCATATACATATCTAGATAAAAGTTATATATTAGCGAGGCAAATATTTGATTTTTCGAGACAACCTAAGAGTGAAGAAAACCGAATACTCAGAAGTCAATTTATTTTGTTTAGATGAAAGTTTTGCACACAGTTATACAGACTTTGGGTTATTTCCATACCGACAATACGCAAATATCGTTGAGATAGCCTTAATTTTGTAGATCGATGTTCACGTAATAAGATGGTGACTGAACAAAGGTCGAAATAATGGCTTCCAAATTGCTATCCGAATATTTCAGAAACCGACCTCCACAAGTATGTTTAAAATACAAAAATATTTCAATGAAAGGATTATATATATATATATATATATATATTTATATAACCGTCAGAATCTTTGAAAACACAAGCCAAAGGATTATTCTGAAAATCAGCATGCTCTTATTACACATAAAGTCACAATTTAATATTACAAAAGATCATCGCATGAAGTGATTACTGAAGGAATTCAAATGGTATATATTTCAGAATAATCGTAATTCCCAAGGCTAATAACATAGATATTTCTAGATCAAATGATTTTGTTGCGATTTCTATAGCTGGAAGGCATCTTTCGCAAGCTTGTCATTGCCACAATAATCCTTAATTTATGCAAACCTGTGAATCGGAACAATTATGTAGTTTCTCTGGAATAGATAGATATTCTTCTAAATGAATTTACCTCGACTATTAATTCACTACCATAAATCGTAGTGAGGCGGTTTACTGCATAGTTCATCTAACATGCAAATCTTATTGTTAAAGAAAATTGACAACAGCCAATTAACCTCGGATAATATAAACAATACACTATAACACTTACTAAACAGGACTAAACAGTCTTTCAAATATACCCGAATTCTTGCTCAAAGGATACGTAAGACTATGTTTTACCTTCCTTCCAAACAGAGTAAAATTAAACACCTAGGTGTATACTTTGCCTTCAAACACCAAGTTTATGACCCTAGTAGCAATGAAATTATGAGGGGTCATATGGGTCATCTACAAGTATTCGATACTCGGTATGAAAACATACTTTAGTGAGTCAAACATGAGGGAACATTCTAATCAAACAAGTAATCTACGAAAGGCGTCTACATATTTCTCATTTTCGAAAAACTTACCGTGACACTGAATAAGTCGCGTTATTCCAGCTGCTTGTTCCAGAGTATCGATGTTCTGTGTGTAGTTACGCAGTAATTTGCCTTTGGACTCCAATAGAGCAATTAATCGATGAGTAATCGAAGGCGTAAACTGTCCAGGGAACAGCTCCTGATATTGTTAAGGTTAGAGATTATTAACAATAAACCCATTTTTCTATAAATATATTCCTAGAGACTGAAGTTGAATTTACATAACAATTCAAGGTAGGAAACTTATCATATTTTCAAAGTTTACAAAATAAGATTATGAGGTTTTGCCTATGCTATAAAAAGGCAGGGAAGAAGTTGTAGCTAAACATTTGAGTGCAAATTCCAAAAAGGTACAACACCTTTATTACCTTAGTATTAAATCTATGCGAAACATCACTGTACTTAAATAGTAACTTCTGTATTGTAATCGGGAGGATGACAGCAAGTCAATTCAAAGAACAAGACGCCTTATTTAACCGAAACTTAACTTCATCACCAATTGCTTCTATACTTCTCTCCTTCGAAGTCAGTGTAACACCTCAATTTTAGCACAGTTGTGTTATGCAAGCTTGGTGGTTTAATTGTAAAGCGTTCAGTGTCCCAATTAGACATATTCAAGGAAAACTGCACAATGAAGTGTTTTTGGGATTTCCCATGAATAAAATAACTGTCTTTCCTGACAACTTTGATTATGATTAGTTGCCTCAAGAAACTTGTACACAGTCCTACTAACTTGGAATTTTGCCCGTCTTTCGATAATGTGGTTTATTATTAACTGGTTGATAAATATGAATTATATCAGCATGTTTACTAAGTGAGAATTGATTTCAGCAGCAGGCTTTTTGGGAATTCCTCAACAATCGTTGTGCTGACTCTGTTGAAAATTTCCACATTTTCCCAGATGACTTGATATACATAGTTGTTCTCGTGAATTAATACGAATGGGCATGTCGTCTTTTGACTGTTAGTTTCTGTTCATGAATGCGTAGATGAAGCAAACGTCCGCTCGGGTGACAATAGTGTTTTGCACCGTTGATGCAATTTCCTTACATATGTTGTCCGTTTTGTCTTCTATTATTGTTGCATCTTCTGGTCCGCACAGTATAGACTGAAGAGAATTTGCTTGTTTGTAGACGAAACTACTCTAAAAGGCCTTAATAGTTTAAGCCATTTAGGAAATGTTTTTTACATACGGCCGAACAATACTCTTTCTGGTTTTAAATGATGATTTTGCGGTTGTTTCACGTTAGCTGCCCTTTGATAAAGTTGGATAGATATTCACTTTTTCGGAAAACTGTCAGAAGGTTACTCTTTTATTAGGGTAGGCATATCGCATTAGGTCCTCATATAGCTTCTTTTGTAAGTTGTTGGATTGCTCCCTGTGGGTTGGTTTTCTGTGTTACTCATTTTCTTATAATTGTTCTCCTCTTCGAGACAAACAAAAATGGAATCTCGTCGAGTGATTCCTCTTCTTAGGAAAATTTCTAATCATTACTGATTTGTCGTCAATGTAATGTATGCAAATTTTGGGTCCAATTATCGGTAGAATTACGGGTCCTCACCTTTGTATAACAGCTGCAGAAATGAATCCTAATACAGGTGATCCCATGGATATCCTTTTAATCTGCTCATATATTTGAATATTGAATTCACAATAAATTCTAAAGCAAAATTATGAACTTTACCCAGTGTGAACATTGTATCTGCAGAAGTTAAGAGAGGTATCTATCACGGTTGAGAAGTTGTGACTTTTTGGCCAGCTTTGTCCAAATGAGGTGCACGAAGCTGTGATGTCAGAGGATATCCCAATTTCGTTATTATGCTTAAAAATAAATTCGTAAAGCAAATCTGTCATTAGTAAAACTAAAAGATGAGAAAGTGGCATTCTGATTCATGATTGTGCTTATTACAACTGCTATCTTGAGTTCCGCGTGGAACATACTGTTTCAGCAGTACATCATTTCACTCCATCCTCTGTAGTCTTTTTTAGCTGGTTTAACGACTGCCCATAAGTTTCATCTTCTCAATGTCACTTCCGGACGCCCAAGTTGCCGTTTCCTTTTCGAGGGACTAGCACATGATGTCATTTAACGGCCTCTTCAGAGTATGCCCAATCCATCTCCACTTTCTTCTGTACACTACTTTCGTTGCAAGAGTTGTTTATCATTCACGGCCGGTCATCTGATCTTCCGTATCGAGCCGGCGAGGGCAACGGTTAGTAAACGTCTGAAGCCTGTCCGAAATGCTTTTGGTGGTGGGTTAAGTCTCTATTCCATACATAGACATCAGTGTTCCTGAGGTTGAGTGCAGCAGATTTCCACGCAGATTTCAGAGGGATGAAAGTCTGTTTTGCTTTATCGATCCTGGCTTTGACATCCCATTCCATTTCGCCTGTAGTTGAAACGATGTTGCCTATTTAAGTGAAAAATATGACCTCTTTTTGATTTTCATCATGTGTCTTTTTTATGTTCACTTGAAGTCCCGACTTCGCTGATTGAACGCCAACTTGTTTGTTTTTACTTGTAGATCTTCGAGATGATGGCAGTAATTTGGTTTTCTAACCTCAGTAAATGAGGGTGACTCACTACATGTAAGTTACTGATTGCACTACTGATGTGTAACCCAGAAAAACATAAATTTACACCACATTTGATATGTCATACTGACTACCATTTATAATTTCACTACTCCAAACCTATGTGCTAAATGAATAAAGCATATCGGGCACCCCTAAGCATTTACAAGGTGAAATGGCTGCAATGTTGACTACAGAATATGGATTGCGCTTTGAGATAAAAGTATCTTTTTCAAATTCCCACAAACCATTTAAGTATCCAATAACAATCTTTCCAAATATATCAGGAAGTATAGATCCTTTGAGTTCACAAAATAAACTAGTACAGTTCCATATTTTTGCAGGCGATCTATAGATACAAATCCCATTGAAAATAATATCCATAGACAGCACATTTCCTAATTCATGATATTCGATTTCGATAAACAGGTGATCCTAAGAATTTGCTTTTTCTCCTTGCCTACATCTCTTCCTCAGTAAGGCAGAACGCCTAACAAATAGCAATACTGAATGTAGTGATGTGTGCGTCTCACAAATTAGAGATGGTCGACATTCCACAGTTTATTAACCACTAAGAAATGTATGCCTCATTGGTAGTCCACCTATGTTTATTCCATCACTTTATTCCCACTCCGTTGCAAAAAATAATACAGGATTTAATCTAATCATACTTTTATCACAGGAGGAAACTAGTAAATATGGTGATAAGAACTGAAGTTCTACAGATTCCAGTCTACAGCTTGTAGAAAAAGTTAGAAAACTTAAGAGATCTTACCTTTGCAAATTTGAAGAAAGGGACGGGATTCTTTGTAAAGTAGGACATGTCGAACATTGCTTGTGGACTTGATAGATCAGGAAAATCACGAGCCAATCGTGCATAAATACCATCACGCGAGCGAAAATCGGGTATGCCACATGACACTGAAATCCCAGCCCCAGTGATTACCAAAATTGATGTGGAAGTGGACAGAAGTGCGAGAACGTTATCTAAACTATTTATATGACGCAGTCTATGACGTGGGGTAGGTTCAGCCAAAATTGTTAATAATAAGCTTAACAAGTGATTGGGATCAGAAGGCAGAGAGTCTTCATCCATACCGAATACCTGAACCAACAACATACGTGGATCACTGAATCCAGCTTGTATAAGGCTGTTTAATCTCTCGTAAGGCCCTGATGATATTCAAGACAATAACAAGCATGAACAGCAACAGATATCACAGATATCCAAATAAACAAAACAAATTATTTAACCATATGAATTACACATTTGTTTAACTTTTAGTGATAAGCATTACAAAATATGTCGTTGAGGTTGGAAACTGACAGTTTGAAACGAAGCCATAGTTTTAAGTCGTCTGTGAACAAAGTGCACTTGTTTCTTAAATATACGCTAAAAACTGTTTCACTTCACCGAAATTTTTAGACTCTAGTATGCCCATTACTACTCACAGAAGTCAAATCAAATTTTCTACACACACAAAATGAAATCGCATCAAAATGCATGTACGTTTCAAAATCTGGATGCATCTTCAGCAAATGGACCATACTTACTGTTTAAGGTCGGTGTCAGTAAGTGGGTTTTCTAACCTCAGTAAATGAAGGTGACTCACTACATGTAAGTACTGCTTGCACCACTGATGTGTAACCCAGAAAAACAGAAATATACACCACAGTTGATATGTCATACTGACTACCATTTATAATTTCACTACTCCAAATCTATGTGCTAAATGAATAAAGCATACTGTGCACCCTAAGGCACTTGAAAAGCACTGTTAATTAGCAAAACCTAAAAGAGAATCCTTAACAATGCAAACGGAAAAGTGATATTCAAACCAGCAAACTCATTTAGAAACAAGCTTTGTCGGTTGAAGGATCCTGTGGAGCCTTTAAAACAAAACAATTTAGTTCACCTAATACCCTGTCTGCAATGACTGTCAGGTCAAATGAGTAGAACAGGAGCAGTCAGACTAGCGGGACATAAAAACCTAGCAAAATCTAGATTGGTTGACCCGAATAAGATAAGAAATCTAGAGAATAGTTGAGCTATACCACTACATGCAGTTGCACACAAACATAAATAGGATGGGATAGGATGACAGTTTTAAAATCTATTGTCACTGGGTTGAGGGAGAGATTAATAACAGAAGCTTTGTTCATCGAATCAAATGCAAACACGTGTAATAGGAATGACTCAACACCTGTCCCAGTGTCATCAAGTAAATAATACTATTTCACTCACTGTGATGTATCTGCTATAAAAATTAATATAGAATTACTACCACAATGCCCAAGTTTTACACATACATTAATTAGCAAGACACTTTTAAAACTGAGACGGAAAACAATCTTGATAACCAAAATTCGAAAACTAAGAATGAATGGAGACTTACTTTGGATATCACGCCACTTCTCTTCTCCTCTTAAATCTTCAACACTCATAATTTCACAATCACTATCGGCAGATTCATCATTATCGTCTTCATCGCCATCAAGAAATGCAACACTATTCGAGTCTTCTTCATGAGAATTTTGTAACTCATCTTCGTCTCCTGAACTGAGTACGACAACCTCCGAATTATCCACGTGAAGTCGTGAACTTCCGTTAGTGTCCATTAGGTGGAACTAGTGTAACAGGAGAATACAACATCCAGGTAACAGATCGTTTATTAAGGAAATCAAAGCATATTTATATATTTTCATGTACATTATTATAGTTTAGTTAAGCAAACAAACACAGTCTTCTGATTGGTTGTTTCTCACTTAAAGTTAATCTTTCATCTCTTTGTGACTGAATGTCAGATCATCTATATGTTAACTGTATCCGCCTACGCAAAATCTGCTGTGGTCGGTTTTGAATCAGTCTTTGTTCATATTTTCTCACGACAAATCTTGAGAACGTAAACACTGACGTAAATTACTGTCTACCAATTTGGCTAGTAGACAGCTCTCACCACACTAGTAATGTAGAAAGTTGGAAATTTACTTTACTTTCCGAAAATTTAAAAAACATCAATTTACTTACAATGAAATTAAACACAATGATAGGAAATCCAATCCATTTAATATTGTAGTACTTGTAGAACCGCAACATTGCCGGCATACCCTTAGAGGCAATACCATAACAGTAATCCATCTTGGTGCGAAATGCCTTATTAAATCTTACAAACGGACTGTGACACAAGTTAACCAAGGAAATGGAGATAATCCAACGAAGTATCACAGGTTCGCACTACTGTTATTAAACGTCTGGAACCTCAGATATGTTTTATGGAACCATAAAAAAGCTCAAATCTCCCAGAATGACTTGGTGTAACAGTCTGACGCTCATCTAAGCTGTCTTGTCCTTTGGTTTCGGTCGGTCGGTTTCCGACATAGAACCTTGCGGCAGTTCAAGTCGCCACACTCCATGGTTTAGTATTCTTTACCTTCTTCTGCCGCAATCCTACTTCAGTCATAATAAATTTCGCAACAAACTGTCGTCTACACACGTTGTCTCAATTGGGAAATGCACATGGGTAAGGTGGGCAAAACGTGGACTAAATGGGAGATTTTGATTGGCGAAGGCATGTAGGAGCTGGTGACAGTATCCAGGTGCTCTGTTCGAATATTCGAACAGACTGTCTAAGAAAACTGAAGTGTTACGCATTCCTCTAAAATTCATAATATCAAAGTGTTCATTCAAATTGACTCTACTACTCGTTACGCAATCACAACTAGTGTTTTCAACAAAAGACGATATAAAGTACAAAAGTTTCCCATTATAAGACCATTTCTCTATAATTTAAACCAACAGAGAACTGGGAATCGAAACTCGTCTGGATAATACACAAAAAGAGCAAAAGTCTCACTCCACCGGACTACGAAAAATTCTCGAAGTACCGTAAACAACAAAACGCCTCTACTATGATATTTTCATGTTCAATATTCAATACAATCTTTTTAAGCTAGTGTGAGTCAACGCAGTTTGTCCCGCTACTTGACTGTTGTAGCATTGGTTGACTCCAGGGGGATTAATCAGGTATTTGGATGTATACTTTGAATAGAACTGAGCCTTTCATCCATTCGTCGCCCAGGGTGGTTGAATAGATAGATGATAATGGCAGGTATAATTGGTGGAGATGAAGTACATTTCGAAAGGAAAACGTACAAACAAATCGATAATGAAGTGCGAGAATTAAAATAAATAATTTTAAATAACTTTAAAAAACTAGCAGCAAAATAAGTGAATTAACAGTTGAGCAGTCAGAAGAGTGACTGAGGGGTAGTGGAAAGGAGGATTTTAGATGCATACCCACTAATAGTAAGGTGTGTGAGTATTAAGGGGCTAGACCATTTGGACTCAGTGCAAGAGCTTTCCACCCATGGTACAGTGGGTAAGTCCTCTGGTGAAGAGTTCCAGGGACGGCGAACTCAAAATGGAAAGAAATGGGACAGAGCTCTCCTTTGTACGTTGCTATGATGCCTATAACACCTAAATGACAGGACATTTTTGTTTGGTAGTTCCTGCCACTTGCACTGCCTTCAGAGATCCAAAGTTCAAAAAATCTACCGTCATTATGGAAAGATTTCACATGCTGACTTCACAATTATCTTGTAGATTAGCAGACTGACGGGACCTCATTTATATTAAACGCATCAGCAGAAACTCCAATCAACCAGCTTTTTCTAAGATTTTCTAATCCAAAGAATTGCGGGCGTAGTGTATGCTACGGCAGTGGTGGCGCCATACTCCTGTATATCCCAAGCCTAATATTTAACAATATAATCTTGGGAAGGCTTAAAGATGCATTTGACGGAAGGCTTATCCCTGGACAGTTAAAATTTGGGGAAAACAAGCTAATTTTGTCGGAGATAATCTTTTAGCCTGACATTATAGTGCGGTTTAAGAATCATTTTGTGAAAGGAAAGTTCTTCACCTGTATACCTTTGCAGCGAATTCTTCGGGTAATATTTAATTTCAGCAAATGTTCTCCCATAGGAAGGCGATTTGACTACTCATGTTGGAATTTGAAAGGACTTCTGAGTTAATTCGCATCAAGCAGTTACCTGAAAAATATGTAGACCTACCAACGAATGATTATCTAGAGTGCAAAGTTTTCCCCGGGTCCTATCACACGGCTCCATGGTCTTTCTGACTTTCTTTTCAGTTACCTACAGTGTCGTCTGAGCTGTCGTGCTCTTCTGTACTATGATTACGTAAGGAGTCCGACAGCAATAAACTTTCTGGAATTCTCAGGTTTCAGGCAGACCTAAAAATCCTGGGAGAATGGGCGCCAGTTAGTGGTTAGGCTTTCAACCTAAAACAATTGTCGAGCATTTCACAGAAGGTAAGTAAACACCCGTTCACTGGTCAGAGGCAAGTATAATTCCACCTAACGACAAGGTGCTGGGTAACACACGGGCAGCAGATCTCTAAATTGTTTCCTTCACAACCTAACCAAGTTTCGGCTGTTGTCTTTACTTAGCTCCCTCCTCCAGGTGGCGAGTTAAGCTTGGAAGACAGTATCAGTGCATCCGCCAATATTCTAGGTGGAACCCGCAGACGGCCCAACCGAATACACCAAGTCGTGAACGTTTAGTGATAAACATGACCACGTCACCATGTAGCCACGCTGGACTTTGACTACAAAGTAGTCTGTGGCGATTTCAACTTACCTTGAGTAAACTGGGATACCTGCACAGGACCTAGAATCCATGACGAGCTACTACAAGCTATAGAAGTAGGCGGATGGAAGCAGTGAGTACGCCCCCCTACAAGAAACAAAAATACTCTTGGCTTAATCCTCTGTCATGAAATAGAGCCCATATCGATAGAGGTAGGAAATAAACTTGATAACAGTGATCACAACATATTGTACTGCACGATTACCTTCCGACTAACAACTAAATACACACCTAAAAATCCCCCGGTGCACTATCAATATAGGGACTATAAGAATGCCGATTGGGAATTCCTATCAGATCTGTTGAGAAGTTCTGACTAGGAAGAATACTTCATCAACAATAACTTAGAAGTATCACTTGAGATTTTCTACAAAACAATTGGCTCAGCAAGAGATACAATCGCACCCCTAAAATCTGCTCTAAAGACACCAACTCCATTTATAGACCGCAAAACACGACTAAAACTTAGGAAATTGAAAAGGAAATACCGTGTATTTAAGGAATTAAATGCGTTAAACCAAATACATGAAACTCTTAAACGGCTTGAAGATAAACACAAAATGATGTCACAACTTGAAGAAAATAAAGCGCTTGTGGGCAACTCCAAAACTCAGGAACTTTGTAGGATATTGCAGAAACGTCTAAAAAGCAGTAAAGACAATACTATAAGCAGCTTGGAACATAAGGGTATAATATACAATGATCCCCAGGTTATAAGTGAACTCCTCAGTGAGTGGTTTCGCAATGACACCAGAGTGCACGCGACCCAAAATTTCCAAATGACCTGCAAAAGTAACCACAAATTAGGCGAAATAGACTTTAATATACAAAATATAGACTCAGTGATTAAGACATTGAAGTCCAGTGGTGGTACTGGAACAGACGACATACCATCTATCATATGCAAAAATGGTAGCACGGAAATGGTAGTCTTGTTACTTAGATTATTTACTCTCTCGTTGGAAACTGGAACTTATCCTGAAGTGTGGAAAACCACATACATATTCCCTAAGCACAAAGCAGGGGCCAAAACCAGTGCATACAACTATAGACCTATCAATATAACACCGGTAATATCCCGAATAATGGAGAAAGTGGTTAAAGACCAAGTGTCAGACAACTTACTAGAATATGAACTTATCAATCCATCACAACACGGATTTCTCAAAAAGAGATCATGTGTGACCTGTCACATAGACTTTTCCAACGAAGTTACACGAAGTAGGGACAACAGAGAACTAGTAATTGTGCTATATTTCGATATAACGAAAGCCTTCGACAGAGTTCCCCATAATCTGCTAGTCAGCAGGTTATGCTCACTAGGGATATGTGACCCTCTCCTGAGCTGGACGAAATCATTTCTCTGTGGCCGAAGTCAGACAACGGAAGTTGGCTCGATAATCTCAAGGCCTAAGCCAGTAAGTAGTGGTGTGATCCAGGGAAGTGTATTATTATTATTCTCTAACTGATATCAGTCCGTGATCAACTCGTAAAACATAACTAATCCTTACAAACCAAACAATAGAAAATTCTTTAATTCCTAGAGGACCATAGGGCTTCAGCCGTGCGTCTCCATTGAGTTCGGTTCTCTGCGAGATTCTTCACCTGGCTCCATGTCTGCCCACACATTTTATATATATTTATTCCTGTTTATGCAGGAACATACCAATTGTACATGCATGGATAAGTTATTATATAAATTACACATGTTTCGATGTATGTTAAATTTACAGTTTGTTTGTTCTTTCTGACATTACAGTCAGTCGGAACAGTCTGCAAAATAGTCTGTCTGTGTAACACATAAAGAGATATAGAAATATTGTCTTCGCATTAACAAAAAACCCAGACATCAGATGAATGTAATACAAATATCTGGGAAAAATAAAGCTTGAAGTCATTCTCCTATTTAACTTTGTTGTGGAAAGCATCCTTGAGTTAATGTTCATTGATGTATTATGTTGAGATCATTGATATATTTGTTCCAATTTTTTCAGCAGTCTAATCGTAATTTTATAATAGGAAAGAAATTTGATTGTGGATACGAAAACTAAATTAGGTCATGTTGGATTGTTTTACTGCATGGAATGGGGCCGAGGTCGATTCTAGAACTATCCATTGGCGCCATTTGTGTCAGCATGGCAGACTGTACATGTAAGTTGAGTATTACATTGAAAACTGTTTGAAAACCAGTTGCTTTTTTATTTCAGATCAAGAATACTCCTTGTACAGAATGTTGGCCAGCGTTTTCAAATGGTAGCATCGGATCGTTCATGGAATTTGAGTTTGAATTTACTTAAATGGTCATTTCAGTTTAAATGTTGGGATGTTCGACCTCGACCAGGAGGTATATAGAAGTGCAGGCTCAGAAATATAACCCAGAAAGAGAAAGTATGTAAACATGAAGAGAACATTAATATTTTATGTATAAATAAATATTTATAAATGTATATCATTGTTTTCATCTCCTCTTCACATGACCTCCTTCAAGTCACCCTTGCACTGACGACCAACTCGCCGCTTCCCTTTCGATCGGGTTTCACTCGAGCAATGGCTTGTCTAGTGATGTCGCTTGATGGTTTCCTCAGAGTATGGCCAGTCCATCTCCATTTCCTTCTGCATATTTGTTTCACAATCGGTTCCTGGTTGGTTCGTTCCCAAAGATCCCTGTTGCTGATCTTTTCTGGCCGGCCATCTGATCTTGAGTATTGAGCGAAGACAACTGTTAATGAAGGTCTGTAGTTTGTTTGAGATGCTTTTTATGACGCGCCAAGTCTCTGATCCGTATAGTAGCACTGACTTCACATTGGAGTTGGAAATCCGGATTTGATTTTTGATGCTGAGTGTTGTTGACCTCCACACAGACTTGAGAGTAGTGAAAGCTTGTCTTGCTTTTCCGATTCTTGCTTTGATTTCCTCGTCAGTTCCCCCTGTAGTTGAAACGATGCTTCCCAGGTAGGTAAAGGAGGTTGTTTCTTTCAGGTTCCTTCCATTTATGCTGATTGCTGTCTGTTGTTGTTGCCGTGGCTGTTGGTGTTGGCCAGGAATCTTCATCGCCTCTGTTTTCTCTATGTTCACCTGAAGTCCTATCTTTGATGCTTCTTCTGCCAACTTGTTGCTTTTCGCTTGCATATCTTCCAGTTTGTGGGAAATCAGACATCTATCATCGGCGAAGTCGAGATCCCCCAAGTTTTTTGTGTGTGTCCATTTTATGCCTGTTTCCTCATTGCCCACTGTTTGTCGCATTATCCAGTCTACTAGATGGTGTGACACTTGGCAACTCCAATTTAATGTCGAAAAATTTGGCTGGCTCTGCATAGGTTGCAACAATTTAGAACTTGACCTGATACTTCAAGGCCATGCACTTCTACGACTGGAATCTGTACTGGACCTAGGGCTGAAATATTCACATAACTTATCATTTTCTGAACATATCTCCAAACAAGTGTCAAAGTCACGCAGACTTATCGGCTTTCTACTCAGGAACTTCTACAGAAATGAGTCTAGAATTCTGTTGTACAAGGTTTGTGTGCGTCTGGTATGTGATTACTGTTCATTCATGTATAGTAGTATGCGAATAGAGGACAAATTGAAAGTCGAGGGAGTGCAGAGGTACTCCACGTTAAAATTACTCGGAACCAAAAATGGTGCGAACTACTCCACTAGATGTGATACCCTAGGACTAGAAACACTATGGCTAAGACGCCTGAGACTAAACTTGACACTTTACTATGAGCTTCTAAACCACTTAGTTTTTACCTCTACCAATGGCACTCGATGACAGATGACAATGGCTACAAACTAAGACACACTAAGGGTACAATAGCTATCGAACAATGTAAAACAGCCACCAGGCAAAAGTTTTACTTGATTAGGTATGCACAGATATGGAATAAACTACCAATGGAAATGCGTCAAGCAAGTACATTGGCCTCCTTCAAAAAGGTGCTTGATGACAAACTACAAGAGTTTGCAAACGATAGTAGTTCTAGTTCCTATCTGAGAGCCTCCGAAATTATAGGTCCATTTAATGTATAAGCTTAAATACTACACCTGTTGTTTTTTGCCTATATTTATAATTCTAGATAAAACATTAACGGTTGAGATACGTATCCTCAAACAGACAAGAAATCTCGTTTGTAAAACTGCTACCCAACACAATAAGTGGAATAAAATGGACATAAACCGACAACATGAAAAAGGTATAACTCACCACAACATCACATGGACAGATGTACGCTCGTTGGGCACCATACATCCCTCACCAACTGCAACCCACCTTTCCTTAGATAATGTGATGAACTTATATCCATAATGTTGCTGAGCAGTTAATATTGTCAACCCTTGTCGGAACAGCTGAAGTTCGTAAACATTCCTCACGCTAAGAAAATGCCCACAAGCAGTAGAAATACATTAATTAATGCGTCTGAAGCTTATGTATTTACTCCCAACAATGACATTGCAGATCAAATGAGATAAACATATCACTGATTTCAGAATAACACATCAATGAACTATAATTCAAGGATTCTGCAAACAACAAAGTTATGTATGAAAATTGACTTCAAGCATTTTTTTCCCAGGCACTTATAATCCATCCACCAAAGACCCGGTTTTTTGTTAATGCGAAGACAATAATTCTGTATTTCCTGATATGTTGCACTCACTGACAATCTAGCAGATTTTTCTAACTGTGCACAGAAATGATTGTATATAAGTGAAAAGGCTGTTTTATACTACTGGGATTAACATTTATCAAGTGTATGTAAAATCTCCAGCGAACATGTAAAGCATATCTTGCTACTGCCTGTAAATTGTGATTGAATTATATGGTTCAATTTCTGTAACAATTTGATGATGCCTGTAAACTGGCGTCCCTCATGTACTGTACTATGAGAATAAATTTATTTATTTGTCATGAAAAAGGAGAGATCGATGAAACATAGCATCGTCATAACATCAAGACGCTCATGGTGTAAAGCGCCGATTCTGACTAGAAGACCTAAGTATAGACCAGTTCACCCCTCATACTGTTTGCCCGAGCATATCTGTCTACTGCGCGTACGAACTGCAACCTGGACGGACCTTTCATGAAAAAGAGCCTCATATTGTTGTGTGCTTGTGCTGAAGAGATAGGATCAATATATCCCTGATGACATGTTTTAGGTGAATACGCTCACTGTGAAAAATATTTTGCAAACACTGACTTCTGGGTAGCAGTAGAGAATGAACAAATTATGAGGCAACCGATAACAGTCTGATATAGCAATTTCAGCAGGGAAGACTAGCAATGAATTAAGTTAACGAGTGGCGATAGAATGCCAAGTGAGCGACGTTAACCTGTTCTATCTAGATGAGCCACATATATTTGGCATCTTCGTGTTCTGGCGATTCAAAGTGGCTATTTGTCCGCTGATGTCATGGTTAAGTTGGCGTTTAAATTCGCCAGTGAAAAATAAAGCCACTCGATGGAAAACCCCGGAAATAATCCGGGGAGATGGTGTAATGATGCCAACACTCTTAACTGACACACCGAGTCGTCGCTAGGGGAGGCTGGTATGTGCTTCTTCAACACAGTATGCTACGACCACTCAGATGTAGTAAGAGAGTAAATAACTCAGAAGGATAGGATGAGTAATAAAGCAGGAACTATGTCTTCTTTATTGTCACCTATCGAATGATGAATGATATTTTCCTGTATTTCGCTACTTTTCCTGCCCTATTTGAAACGGTTGTGAATCCGAAATTAAAGGCTTAAGAACGCTACGTGGTGATAAGGCTAACGCGTTGTATTTTCGGGCACAGTATGGGTTAATTCATGCATTTATTCCCCTTGATGAATTTGAATAAAGCAAGAACAACAGTGGTTTGTACAGAATAATATGGTACCATCATTTATTTCGTTGGCTTCTCATCAACTGCTTACAGTGAACGAAATATTCCCATATTGAGTCATAAGAAAAAGGCACAAACAGCGAAGAAAATTTTCTTTTCGACGATTCATTTTCATGAGCTGTACAATCGTAATTATAATTAACAAAGAAATACTTTAGACCAATCAGATAATGGTAAATTTTGTCCTTGGAAAATTGTATTACATAATGTAAGGTGTAAGAAGGGATGACTAATTGTAAGTTAGAAAGGAGACAGAAGTTGGCATGACGTAATAAGTAATAATAACTGCTTACAGCCTAAATAAATTATGAGGTTTGCGTACAGAAAAGTTTTTCGTACAGAAAGTATGTTAAAATCTTTTTGTACGCAAACCTAATAGTTTATTTAGGCTGTAAGCAGCTGATGAGAAGCCAACGAAATAAATGATGGTACCATATAATTCTGCACAAACCACTGTTGTTCTCGCTTTATTCAAACAGTATGGGTTATTGTGTTCATGTTCACAATGGCGTTGTAGGTGCCTATTTTTGTGAAAATGGGAAATATTTAATTAGTTCTAGGCTTCTGTATCAAAAGTAGGGATTGTTCTTTTCTTATGTTCGTATAACTGCTTAAAAGTGTTTTGATATCCCATATGAACTATTATGAAGAAAGGCATGCACTAAGAGAAATTATGCATAGTAATGACTTTTATTTTTTAGGAGCGCAAGTGTGTGAAATTTGTGAATGGTCTTTGATTTTCATGCTGTCAGCTGACGGTTGGTGTTAAGAGAGTTGTTCTATGAGATTCAAGCTTTTCATGGAGAATAAACCCAGGGATGTGACGAAAATATTCATCGAGACATTGTAAGCACCCGTTTATACGAAATATAAATTATCGTTATTGTTATATACAAGTTATATATCTGCTTCAAGGAGTTTATGAGGTGTGTAGGCCTTTTCGTTTTCATCCAGAATGAGTGCAATCGTCCATGACACATAGAAGAAATGAAATGATGAGCGAGACAAGTGGCTGAATTTTGTGGTGATTTCGCCTATTTTGATGAGGTTCATAGTTAAAATTGTTCAGCCAAGGATAGCATACCCAGATCCAAGGTCATGATAGGTTCCTGCGTCGACTGGTTATATGCTTTCGTGAATTCGTTTGCCATTGAAATTTACAGGGCTTTGGACGTTTTACATATTTGGACGTGTCGAGGTCAATTTCTGTAGCTGGATACTCCTCTAAAGCTTACTTTTAGTCTGAAGTTCACAGTTTATAAGTTTATATTTCACGATCATGGTGAGCCGACAGTCATTAACCTAAGATGGCAAACTGCTAATAGCACAAAATGGAATTTAATTGCAGTCTAGTTAACCATTCAAGTGCTGGGACAGTATAAGTAGTGGATCCTATTCGTCATGGTTATTCAGGATATGCTAAGAACGACTAACATTCGTCTGATAAGACTCTTAGGCATGGGAATAAGAGTGAAGTATCACAACAATTTGGAGACTAAACTTGTCACTCATGTTCAGGGTCACTAAAAGAATTGGGCACCAGAGGGTCATTTTCATCTATGTAAGTCAGCCATGTTGGACTACCGTTCCCTAACCATCCGTTTACACATTGGCTCTTACGCTTATCCTGCGTTTGTTCAGTTATTTATTGTTGCATGTTGTTCCCAAATGTTGCGTTTCACTTCATTTTTGTTTCCGCCGCCGTTAAAATCATTTATTTCGTTTGTTACGAAAGTTTTTATCACCAGGCCAGTCCATTCATTTCACTGTAATTGTTTCATGCGTTGCATTCATGCGTGGTTGCAGTGTTTTAGTTGCTTTTCGGCAGTTAATGAAATATTACTGTGTAGAAGTTTTGCAAATTATGAAGATGTTTGTGTGGCAGAAGCTGTTGTTATCAGTTTATTTCTTGGTCGTCTTTATTGTTACTGGCAAAATCGGTTACTTCCTACATCGAAATCTAGGAAGAACAATGTCTTTCACGTTCGTGTTTATAGCATGCAACAGTCAACGATTCATTCTGGTGAAAAGAGCATGATCAGAGTCGATAATAGCAGGGTTTATTGATATTAATAATGAGCAGAATCATCATGTAAATAAAAGTATTTATAGTCCACAGCTGTGCTGAACGAGCATTCCTTAGTTTACATTCCATGCACTTATCAATTATTTTACGGACAGCAGTACCTCTTTTCACTATCCAAAACTTACATCGAATACTTGAAAGTACTAAAGAAGAATCCGAAGGGATTGCTAGAGTTGGTGGACGTCTATAAATGTTAGAATCGTCATATGAGACCCGTCATCCGGCCTTATTACCTTGCTACGATCCAGTCACTAATCTCATCATAAGACACCACCATGTTCTTGAAGGTTCTTGAACTCAAATTGGTGGACATTTCTAATCAATTTCTAAATACCAGAATACACCAGAAAAATGGTTTATCCAAAGAACACCATGCTGCATTTAAGGAATTAATTGAAAAAGATAATCTTGTTATCCTTAAAGCTGACAAGGGAGAAGGCGTAGTCATTATGAAGACATCGGATTATCAAAATAAAATGAACGATATCCTCAAAGATCAGTCCAAATTTCCGGTGGACAATGCTACTGATAATGTGCTGCTTGTGGGAGAGCAGATCAATCGTCAGCTTCAGATTTTACTGGTGCATGGTTTTTTAAATGAAAAACTTTACAAACAACTTAAAGCAACTGGGTCACATACTCCTCAGCTTTCTGGCCTTCCGAAGATCCACAAAACTGGGAACCCAGTGAGACCTATCTTAGACATGTCAAATTCTCCTAACCATAAAATCGCCAAATGGATTACAGAGGTACTTACGTCTGTGAGAGACTCATTATCAAATCATTCTGTAAAAAGTTCATTTGATCTTACAGAAATGCTAGACACCTTGAACATTAGGGAAAATGTTATGTGTTCAATTGACATAGAATCTTTATTCACCAATGTTCCCCTTCCTGAAACTGTTGATTTCATCTGCGATTACATCACAAGCAATGGGATTAACTTACCTATTCCTGTAACTTACATCTAAGACATTATCTTAATGTGTACAGAAGATATTAGATCCACCTTCCAAGGAAAAGCATACAAACAAATCGATGGTGTTGCGATAGGGAGCCCTCTAGGGCCCCTGTTAGCAGATTCATTCATGTCGAAATTAGGGAAACAAATGCAAGGTATGATTGGAGAATTTATGCTGCATAAACGTTACGTAGATGCTACTCTTATTATTGGTGATAATAGTAAATCTATTGAACACTTTATTACCCTATTTAGTCATATTCATCCGAATTTCCGAGTGACTTCCGAACTAGAATCGATAACAAACTCGGTTTCCTGAATATTACAATGACCAGGAGAGATTATGGAACGATTCAGCGATCTATTTTTCGTAAACAGACATGGAGTGGACAATATCTTCATTTTACCAGTTTTGTTCCTATCCAGTATAAACGTTCCCTAGTGAAATGTTTGTTCTCAAGGGCCCGAAAAATATGCACGAGTGACACATTGATGGATGAGTTTTGACATATACATTCAGTTTTATTAGCTAATGGTTGTCCGGAAAACTTTATCACTTGTCACAGTAAAGAAAGACCACATCTCGAAAAGACTGCTTCTGTACCAAAGAAAGCTATCTTTAATAACCTAACATTCAAGGGTGACCAGATTATGCAGTTGATAGCTCAAAGACTTCGGTCAGCCATAAAACGTACATTCTACGCCGCATCTCTTTCTCTCCCTTGTCGAACATTTTCGATCCCTATACCTATGATTAAAGGACGAAATTCTATGGACTCTACTTCAAACTGTATCTAGAAGTTCACCTGCAGCTGTGGTGACACCTATGTAGGTAGAACCGACAGAATGTTCCAGTGTCGTCGGAAAGAACACGTTCCAAAATGGCCACTAAATCATATAGAAAATCCCAATACCAGTAATCTGAATAGAAATCCATCATCATCCATTGCAAAACACTTATTAATGTAAGGTCACAAAATCAATAATAATTACTGTTTCACAATTATTTCACATAACTCTAATTCAAGGTTATTGAAGGTGATGGAAGCACTTTGGATTAATCACATGCAGCATAAACTGTGTGTACAAAAATCAATAGACTTCAATCTTCGCCTCCCCTGCACTACATGACCTATCTAAATATGATTGGTCATTAGTATGTACTTTTGTGTTTTTTATTTAACTTAGTAATTGTCATGATCTTTATTTTATTGTTGTTAGCCATGTTATTTGTCAAGCGGTTGTAAAGAAACTACGAAATGATATCATCTCGCGAAATTTGTCTTCTTAATGCCTTATTCATATGTATATATACAAGTAGAGATAATGGAATAATGACAGTAAGCACACTTTGCATAAGTTAAAACAATTTATATGATATAATCCATTATTGTTTGAATTTGTCGAAAATGCGCGTAACAACTGAGTGTTGCGTTACATTTGGTCGATATGGTGGGCTAATCACAAAAGTGTAAAAATGGCTTATAAAACGCTAGTTAGTTCTACAATAGAGTCCCAAGGAATGCGAACGCACAAGTGACCTTGAACCGACCAATTCATCCAAATGACTGAAAATAACTTCGTTTTGTGATCCGTTGATAGCTCGGATTCTATTTTTCAGTCTTCCCCAGAAACCTTCGATGGGATTAGTATGAGTACCGGTGAGAGGGTCGACGAAATCATTCGAATGGCTCACTCTATGATGTATATATCCCAATTGCGATAATTGGCTATATCCCGCCCATTCATCTGTGTGAATGGTGGTGCCTGGTAAGACGAGACGTGGAATAATAGGGAAGAGTGTATCAGCACACCTATCTAGAATCAGCTCCATAAACCCTTTGCGAATCTGGGTGTCATAAATTCCTAAAACCCAAACGTTATTCGCTCTGGCACCCAGTAATTGGACAGAAACAAGATATTCATCAAAGACAGTTTCAACTTTTCAAAGAAAGTTCCTAGAAGACAATTAATTCAGTATCACTTACCAGTACGCACAATTATTCGCGCTAGAATAATGGTGAGCTTCCTCAAACAATGACTAGCATGCGTTCAGGGTCATTGGAACATTTGCAATCATGGGACTCTATTCTTGTACTTCGCCCACCTTAAATGATGTTTTAAGCAATATAATCTGCAAGAGGCTCACCACGGCAGTTAGTATCCAGTTGAACATGCAGAGAAGTATCAATGATTCTGCAACCGGTGGATTTTCGATTCTTTTCGGTCTAGAACCAGAATGACTGCGAAGCAATCCATAGAAAATGTCGAATGAGGCATGCAGGAGCAGAATATTACCATTGGATGAGTCAGTGGGATCTGAAATGCAGCTGTCAGCATATTTTTGTTATTTCATAGATATCCAGGTTTATTAACTCTGTGTAGGTAGTGATTTGGATTTGTCATCGTGAATGACATATGGATGGATATTCAGATGTGCACAACAACTTGTTTGCCGTTTGGATTTAGTTAATTAAATTTCATGTAGGGTTTATCCAATATCCAATATCGTTTTTACGAGCTAGTATAAACCAATTTGATTTCTTTCTGCTCGCCTCTTGATTGTGAGGTAGAGGTTCCTGATCTTCGGTAAACGTCTGCGTAGCTCGTCCCGCCACTCGACTGCCGTAGCTTTGGTTGACTCCAAAAGGAGTAGTGCAGGGGTTAATTATATGTGGTTTGTAGTATGAGGTGTGTTAAGACTGTTACTACTGTGAATGGAGTTGATCCTTTCACCAGTTGGTCCTTCGGTATCGTCGTCAATAGAAAAGAGATAATAATAGATATAATCAGTGAAGGTATTCAGACTAACAGACAGAAAAAGAATATGAAAACGTAGCAACAGTCAGTCAACCGGTATATATATGTATATATACCGGTAATAATGATAATAATAGCTGTAGTTAAAGCTGTCAGGAGAGTAAGACTGAAGGGAATGTAAAGAAATAAAACGACAAGTTTAATTGTCTACCCCAGAATGGTGTATGCGATTTTAAGGGGATAGGCCATTTGGATGAAGTCCTTGTGTTGCTGCATGGTTGTCCAGCCTTCGATAAAGGCGTTCACAGATGATGCCATAGCTACATCTGCCGGTAAGGAATTCCAGGGACGGCAAACCCGCAGGGAAAAGAAGTGGGAGCGCACCCTGGTCCCTGCCCTCTGATGAGCTATCCTTCTAGGATTTCCACGAGGGAGCCTAAACCTACTCAATGGCAGAACACCTTTGTTTGGGTGGTTCTGATCATTTGTTATTTTGTAGGCAGTAATTAAGTCCCCCCTAGGACGACGGTAGGTAAGTGTGAATAGGCCTAATTTCTTCAGCCTTTCGTCATATGGTTTATTTTGGAGACCAACCACTCCTTTTGTTGCCCGTCGTTGGACTCTTTCCAAGAGGTTGGCGTCTCTTCTAAGCAGTGGGGGTGCAGTGATATTATGCACTTCAAGATGCGGTCTGACGTATGTTTTATACAACCTTAGAAAGAGCTCAGGAGTGAGTGCACCTAATTGTCTATGTATAAAGTGTATGCCCTCGCTACATCCCCCGTGTAATTTACGCTTGTGTCCATTTTCACCGTTAGAACTAGACCTAAGTCACGTTCCGACGTTGAGCAGGACAAGCTTTCATTGCACAGAGTGTAACTTGCATTATGCAGTCTACAGGTGCGTAACTTCACTACTTTGCACTTTTTCCGGTTGAAAGTCATGCAACTGGCCACCGTCCAGTCTTTCAGAAGGTTTAGATCTGCCTGCAGTCTGTCTGAGCCCTCCATATCTTCACGTCATCAGCGTATAGAAGAGTCGGGCAGCTTAGACGGCATGGTAGATCACTGATAAAAATCAAGGACATCATTGGTCCCAGGATGGAACCCTGCGACACGCCTGATGACGAGCTGTGCCAAGATGATCGGGCTCGATTGACCTTAGTGCAAAATTACCTTTCAGTTAGGTAGTCGTTCAACCATGACAGAAGTGGTTTACCTAAACCTACCTGACTTATTTTGTGTGGGAGAAGGTCATGGTGAACAGTGTCAAATGCCTTCTCAAAGTCTAGAAAGATCACATGGACTGGAACATTCATATTCCAGCATGATGTCCAGTCGTCCCAAGCTGATAATAAGTTAGTGACGCAGGATCTCCCTTTCCTGAAACCGTGTTGGGCTTCATGGAGTATTTTAGACCTATCCAGATATTCGCTGATGTGATCATATATATATTTCCTATCTATGTAGGACACACCAGTTGTACAGGCATGGATAAGTATTATTTAAATTACATGAATTTGATTTATAGTGAAATTACATGGTTGCTGTCCTCCCTGACATCAGTTAGTGAGCACATTCTGATAGTTAGTCGTTCAATGGAGCACATAAAGAAATATAGAAATATTGTCTTCGCATTAACAAAAAAACCCAAGTACGTGTCGGATAAATTACAAATATTTGGGAAAAAAATAAAGCTTGAAGTCAATTCCTCCATATAACTTTGTTGTGTGCTGCATCGTATCTTGTTTTATGGTCAAATTGTGTATTAATTTAAAATGAGTGATTAAATTTTATGATTTTGACATCATTTTTTTGCAAGTAATACCAGATGTGAATTCAACTGAATGCAGATTAATATTGGTCATTGTCAAGCAGATTTGTTTTACTGCACTCGAGTCACCCTTAGCCCGCCACTTGTCACAGCATGGTTGTTCCGTAGGAGTAAGTTGATTAACACGTAGAAAGCTACATAAAAACCATTTTAGATAGTTGACAGTGCTTGTATAAGATGCTGTACAGCGTCTTGTTATGGTGACAGTGGATTTCATCAAGGATGCTGAGCCATTACTAGCCAAACCTTGAGGGATAATATATGCGTAAGTGACTTCAATTGTTTCTCAGCTTCAATCGGAATGTAGATCAATGCAACTTGTACTACAAAGCAAATACAACAGGAATGTACCAGAGAGCAGAGAAAAAGTATGTGGATTGGGAAATATATGTTTATATTCGTTGTACATTGCAATTTGATGAACAAATATTTATTTCTACTCAGTCTTTTTATGCATTTATGCTACTAGTTTATTTATAGTCTTTAGAGAAGTAAGGGTATTTAAGCGCGTTTAGGTACTGTAGTAGACTGATAGTTGATTCGTTCTAGGAATAAATAGTTTATTTATATAATCAGTAGAGTGAAATAGTCTGTACAGAGGGCGTTTGAAACTTATAACCATATTGCAGTTCCTGATATCTAGGGGCAGATTGTTCCCTATTTTAGAATACATGACTGTGAAGAAGTTTTCGCGGAGTGTTGACTTAAAGGCTTTTATTGTCACTGTGCAATTTTGGTTGCGTAGATCGTAAGAGCCTTCTTGCGCGAATTGTATGTCCTTACTGTCTGAGAATGATATTTTGTGTAGGACCTTATAGAAGAATACTAGGTTTATAATTAGTCGTCTTGTCCAGAGTGGGTCAAGTTGTAGAATCATGCACCGTGAAATGTAGTCTTTCTTACATTCGTAGCCAAGTAGTTTCGAGGTAAAATATCGTTGGATACTTTCAATTCTTAGCTTTTCACGTGTGTGAGTGCTGCTAATAATAAATGGACAGTATTCTAGTAGTGGTCTCACACAGGTTTTGTACAGAATTAGCTTGGCTTCATTGTCGTGAAAGTTCCTGAGTATGCATCCTAAGAGCATCCTCGACTTTTGAGTCTGTGTTGCCACTTGCTCAAAAAATGTTAGGTTACTCGAGTACCTTAAACATAGGTCCACGACACTTTGGAGTTTGGTTAGGTTAGCCGATTGAAGCGTTAACTTTATGTCGATTGAGGGTGCACCGAAGCAGATCCAGCCACATTTTTTAAGTCACTTTATCCAGTTCTTTTTGTACAACATTCTGGAAGTACCCTAGGTCATCAGATTGGAATGTATAAGCTACTTTGAGGTCATCTGCAAAGATGAACGGTTTCCCATGAGAGAAGCAAGCGCATATGTCGTTAATATATAGGGTAAATAGAAGGGGTCCAATGACACTACCTTGTACTACACCAGAGGTGATTGGGCTAGGTTTCGAAGTTATAGATCCGAGTTTAACTATTTGGGACCTATTGTTAAGGAATGATTTAAGCCATCTTAATAGTGGGTCACGTATTCCTAAGGATTTCAGCTTATGCACTAGTAGTAAATGGTCGACACGGTCAAATGCCTTTGAGATGTCAAAGTAGATGACAAGTACTAGTTGTCGTCTGTCACGACTGCTGGTCACAAAGTTAAAGAAGTCTAAGTGGCATGTTAAACAAGATCTGGATTTCAGGAATGCATGTTGGTTCGGACTTATAATGTTGCAGCTAAGCATATGCTTGATTAGGCTGTCTTTAACTAGTCTCTCCATAATTCTAGATGCTATGGGTGTGATATTGATCGGCCTGTAGTTACTGACTTCGGTTTTCGAGCCAGATTTGTGTTTAGGCATAATAAACGTTGTTTTCCACACGTCAGGGTAGGTTTGGGTTTCTAAGGACATTGTGAATATTTTAAGTAGTAGTAAGGGGATGTCAGGGCCACCATATTTATAAAAATAGGATGATATGCCGTCAGTACCGAAACCTTTGGAGCATTTTAGGGTTCTTATAGTCTGTTTAATGTTAGTATAGTTAAATTCAACAGTGCTAATTTAGTTTGGTGTGTGTGGAGATGGAGTTTGTGCCACATTAGTAGCAGGGTGTATATTGAGTAACTGGACTGTGGGCTTAAGGTAGTTACCTGCAAAAGTTGAGTTGAATAATTCACACATGTCTGCGGAATTAGTACATAGCCTACCTGTGTCTATGAGGAGGGAAATGCTGTGATTTTTGCGATTCATTCGCTTCTTTAAGATTTCCGTGAGTGCATACACTCTAGCAGGACTGGCTACTGCGATACGTTCTTCGTTTCTCATACGGAAATCTCGAGCTTGTGAGATGGAACTAAGGGTGTTAAGTATTAAACCTAGTGTGCCAAAGTCGTGGTGTTTGAAGTAACTTGTTGAGAGTTTCTTCAGTTTCATACGATCCTTTGGTTTTATGAATGACTTCCTATGTAGGGACAGCTCAAATGTTTGCAGTGGAATGACAGCATCTAAGCATGTGTTCGAGTTCTGGTAGAAGATGCTCAGAGCTCTCGAGAGGTCATCAGTAGTGAAGTATTCGCTCCATTCGGAGGATCTTAGCACTGATTCTACTAAGGTCCAGTTTGCCTTACTGTAGTTCCTATATAGTACTTGTTGTGAAGTGGAGGTATGAGCTGCATTGCTATTCAGTGGAAGTGGCAGAGCACACATTACTGTTTTGTGGTCACTACCTGAAAACTTAGAACCCACTAAGATTGAAGGGGGCTTATATCGTGACAGAATATTAAGTCTAGTACATTGTCACCTCTTGTAGGGATAGTGACAGTTTGTTTCCAGCCGAAGATGTCCAGTGTCCCTAAGAGCTTGTCGTATTTAGTTGGCCCTTTTAATAAGTCCCAGTTGATTTCGGGTAGGTTGAAGTCTCCACATATGACCATGTGCTCGTATGGAAGAGTGGATACTTGCTCCAGTACATTTATAAGTTGTGTCTCGTAATCACTAAAGGTGCTCTGTAGTGTAGCACTTTTGAAGTGTACGTTGACCCACAGGGTGTCGTGCATGTCATTGAGTTCCTTATTTTCTAGCTGTAATACAGTAAGTGTGTTCAGGAAGTACATTAGGCAGCCTCCTCCCTTACCACTCTTCCTGTCACAGCGAAAGTGTATGTACCCTTCGATGCTTATCTCTTCGTCTGGTATATTGGAGTGACACCAGGATTCGGTAATAATGATTATAGGGGGTTTGTATACCAGCGTGTGTGCCCTGAGCATCGGTAGTTTGTTAAGGATAGATCTAGCATTAATAAGTATTAAGTAGAGTTGAGATTTGAAGTAGTGTTTGAAGTGTTTAAGCTCGTCAATAAGGTCCAAGTGTGGATCGGCATCCGCTGTTTCCGCGTGGCATATCAACCCTGTGTTGCAACTAGTTTGTCCACCTATGTCTGTCAAGTTACTATCCGTTTTTTTAGTGGGTAATGGGTTTGATTATTAGATAAACTATACAATGACGTGGTTCTAGGCTCGGGTAGGTTGGAGAGTTGGGTTGAGGTTTTTATTTGGCATATGCTTGTACAGTCTTTGGGTGTGACTAATAGTTCCGTATGTACTAGTCCATGTCTGTTTTCTTCCCGATAGGGGGCCAACGTTGGTGGTATGGGTTCAGGAGGGTTAACATCCCCACCAGCTGTTTGGTTAGCGCTGACATGGATGTGTTGGATAAAAAATCTTTGGTACCTTGTGATGCCCATGACTTGTTAATCTGCCTATTGTGTGGGGACATTCCAGGAGACCTTACATGGGTGTCGTTATATGCATAGCTGCACTGTGGTTTGTTTCCCAGAAGGCTTGTTCCGTATAATCTGCCAAAGTTAGTTTGTGTGTCATGATTTGTAGACCCTGAGTACCTGGTGGCTGAGCTTCGAGTGTTGTCACCTATATAACATATTTATTTTCGAATATTAAATAAAAATTGTCCATTCGCGGAAACGAATGGACTATTTTTACAATATTCAAGTTGAGTACACGCACAAAAATACATGGAAAATTTCTTTAATATTACATAATTGTAAAAAAAAGAAAGAAAGGAAAATAGAAGAAAATTCGCACAGCAGCCCATGTTATTTCCAATGATATGTACTTTTACTGCAAGACTATCAGTTTTATGCACTTTTATATGTGATTGTTCATGTCATGTGTCCATGTGAGACATTCATATGTGGTGCAGAAGTGTGATTTTAATATCTAATATCTATGAAATCATTAAATGTAATACAAGAATATGCAAGTAGGTTGTGTCCTTGTTGTCCTTGGACTCTGTGTCCTTATTTTTGTTTTTAGTTTGGTTGCTAGCGTGGTTTTGAATATTATTTACCTTAAAGCGTGAGATATTCTTGGGAGTCTGAATATGTTGGGGAATCTTCGCAACAAGTGGCGTATTTCGGCCTGTTTTGTTACCGAGTTCCATTTGCGTTGTCACGTTTTGGTTAGGAGAGGATGTTGTCAGCTTACAAGAGGGATTGATTACCATCTTATGGCTGTCCATAGACATATCTAGATCCACCATAGAGGGAGGAGAGGTTACTTTAGGAGTAAGACTATAGCTCACAAGTCTTTCGTTTGGTTTCGTTTTCTGTGGAGCTATTTTTGTGAGATTAGAGGGGGGGAGGCTATGAGTTCTACCGTGTTGGTAGTGTGTATATCTATTTTAGTGGCTTGCGGTGTCTTGTCATTTGGTTTATTAAGGTGATTGTAAGCACGCCTTTCAATCGCTGTCTTATCTGCTACAACTTTCATCTGTTTGTGGCTTCTGTCCTGTAATAGGATACGTTGTGTGTTGGTGAATTTTTTAGCCTCTGTCTGCGTTTCGAACTGAAGGCGCATAGGAGAGCAGTGGTCGTGCTGACTCTTCTTCAGTCTGTGACATTTTGTTTGGGAGTTAGGCATTTTCGCCGCCCTAAGTAAGATGCTTTGAACCTTTTTCAACCCCTCATTATCCGGTATATTGTAGACAATCACACTTAGTTTAGTATCAAGTCTTCTGATAACCTCTGTTGTGATGAAGTTTATCAAGGTGTCTATCTTAGTTACTGATTCTGTGTCAAGTTCGCCAGGGTTTATGGTCTTAGTCAAGATGTTCTGAGGGGCAAGTTCACAGACCTGTGATTTTATATCACTAATCTGTGTTGATAATTCAGATAAGTTGGCCAAATTTTCTGAAAATCCTGCATTCATATCTTTTCTACACCTTATGTCCCGCATCTCAGTCTTCAGTTGTTCTACAGACAGCTTTAGTCGTTCTATTTCCGAGGTAAGTGTTGGAGCTGGACTTGGTATCTGAAGTTTTGTGACATGTACATAGAGTGAAGTGAAGAGGTTTATGTCAGGACCAAGTGCTGAGTTTGTAGAAGCGATGCCACTGCTGTTTGTCAGCAAGTTTTCGCCCTCAGTTTCAGCCACAGTAGATGGTAGTGAACCGGCAGCTCGACGCTTGCGGCGTATTGGCAAGCTGTGCACCACATTTCCATACTTCGTGGGAGTTGTGCTGCTCGTTGTTGCGAGCATATTTGTACTATTAGTCATCACGTTGACAGGTGACTGAGTTCGTGGCTTTTTTGTATGACTAACCATAACTAATTAGTGAAAGAGTTTTTGGTTAAATTTACGGAACTGGAGAAACACTTGCGCGAGTCTCACAGTAAAAATAGAAATATATAGCGAATCAAGCTAAAATGTAGCGCAAACGTTGAACGTACCTAACATTATACTTCCAGTACTTTTGATACCACTGGGAGTAGAGCTACTGGTCTATAACTGGTGGGATTTTGCCTATCCTCACCCTTGAAGATCGGAGAAAGGATGCTTCTTTTCCATTCCTTTGGCAGTTTCCCCGATTCCATGGAGTGTTGGAAAAAGCCGCATAAAGGCCTACAGAGAGCTCCGGCGCACTGTTTCAGAACAGATGGCCTGATGTCATCACAACCTGGGGACTTCCCAGGTATGAGTCGCTGCAGCTTTCTCAGTACTATTGCAGGGTTTATTTGGGGGGTGGGTATTTGGTCTTCCTCCTGTGAAATAGTGATGCCACCATTTTGGTACGTAACGGTAATACCCACATTGCTGTTTAGCTGTTTGGCGAAGGCTAAACTGAATGTTTCAGCCATCTCCAGACTAGTGAGATATTGACCGTTTTGGCCTACTAAGGCGCATGCCCCCTGGTTGGCTGGTTTCCTTTCCGGCATGAATCGGTACAAATTCTTCGGATTTGCCAGGAGTGTTTTAGCAAGTTTAGCCTGGAATGACCTCCTGTCCCTCCTGACTCTTGCAATGCACCGGTTCCTGAGTTCCAGGTATGCATCATGGTCGATCTGGCTTTTAGATACGCGCCACGTAAACCAAGCCTTCCGCTTTGCTTGCAGAATACGCTGCGTGCCTCTCTTTAACCATGATGACTTTCTTTTGGGCTGTGTTGTGACTAAAGGGACGGTATCCGAGATTACTATATGAATAATCTTTTTTACTGCTTCCCATTGTTCATCCACAGACAGCTCATCCCATGCTAAGGGCCAGTCTGCATCGGACAAGAGTCTCCGCATTTCAGCATAGTCAGCCTTGCTATAAAACAGACATGGTTGCGTAACGTCCCACTGCAAATGCTCACGGAGAACGAGATCGAAACCTATGACTGCATGGTCACTACTTCCTAGAGGAGTCATGATCTGGACCTTTTCGACGAGCAGTTGGTCACTAGTTAGAATGTAGTCTAGTTTTGATGACTTTCCACTAGGGCCCTACCTAGTGTCGTCTTCAACGTTCTCAGTCAGTCCCGTGTTCCGAATAGCTTGCAGTAGATTTCGGACGAATTTTCCCTTAGCATAACCCGTGCCAAGGTTCAGTGATGGGCATTGAAATCTCCAGCAATGGTGATTTGGTCATAGCCCAAGTCTCGTATCCCTGTGATAGTGCTGAGCAGTAGCTGATCGTGCTCTGCCCTGCAGGTGGGAGATCGGTAGATGTCACCAAGTAAATGCTTGGTGTGGCCTACGGTGAAATGACACCATATGGAGTCTGGGAGTTCAATAAGTGGTGGATCCGTTGCGCGCACACACCTAAGTTGCCTATCAAAGTATATAGCAACTCCCCCTCCTTCCTTATTATCCCTGTCTCTCCTGACCAAAACCATATAACCTATACTGATTTCATTATCGGTGATAGTGGGGGTTAGCCATGTTTCGGTGAGAATGATCATTTTCAATTGTAGGTATGCTTGGAGATTTCGGAGTTCACCTATTTTTCCTCTCAGCCCCCTCACATTGCTATATAGGCAGCTGACAGTGAGTCTCACAACCTCAGCGTGTTGTGGGGTAGTTGACGCGAAGCTGTCTGCTGGTAGGGGACTTAATGTTGGGACTAGTTGGCCAGTTCCATTGGAACCGGTCCGTTGTGGTTTTTTCCCATGGATTTAGGCAGGACACTTGGGTGACACAGACTTTTATTCTCAGAACTGCATCGCTCTAGTGTCAGTGAAGCTTGGGGAAGTATTAAAGCCTCCGTTTGCTGCCTCTTTATGGTTCGAGGTCTGCTTTCGCAGCATCGGATGTGTCCTCCCAATTTCCCCTTGATCTCATACCACCCTTGAAGTGTTATGGCCAACTGCTCTGGGGAGTTGAATGTGACACTTAGCAGCTTTGGGGAGCTAATCAGTGTGAGATGAGCGGGGCGAGGTAGTCGGTAAACGGAGATGGCTCCAGAAGCGCCAAGGGCCATCTGAGACGACAGCCATCTCCACTGCTTACGTCATGCATGTGTTTTTCACAGGCAGTGCCCGTTTCCAGCTCCGGGACACTGTGTACCACCATAGAGGTAGAAGGCAAAAGTTCCGGTGACTCCCTCGCCATTTGTCTGACAGCCCATGGTCTGTCTTGTCTCACCCTTATGTTCGAGCTTCTGTCGATGGCTAGTACCTGAGCCATCAATAGTACCTTTTCGGCCTCTTCGGTAGAGTCCAGTGTAACCCGTAGTGGGAGGTGGCTTACCTTGAGGTGTGTGGACACCCCTGTACAGCCTGCACAATTTCACTGAGCTAATATTCAGACCTAGTTTATTGCACAAGTTGGACCACTGTTCCTGATCAAACAGGCCCGCTGCTCAAGCAAGCTGTCCTTGCTCACAGGCACGTTAAAGATGATGAGCGAATTAGACCGATTAACCTCAGACTTAGGTTTGGCCTTTGGCTTCTCGTATTCCTTTGCAGCATCACCAACTTTAGGCTTCATCGGGTTCTGGCCAGCCTTTATTGTGTTGCCAAGCTTGCTTGCGGATGCAAGTGGTGCTTCTCTAATTCTATCTTTCCTCGATGTTTTGGGTCCAACCTTTTGAATCTTCACCTTGTGAAAATTGGCATTTTCAGTCAGTAGGACTGGAGTGTCCTTCTTACTGTCTGTGCCAAGTTTCGGCAATGTGATGTTAGCACGTGGGGAGCTGCATAAGGCCATGTTGGGACACAAGGGCGGCGTGTTGTTTCTGCTATCCGCAGACACACCCTGTGTAACTATGCCAGGGTGACAAAGTGTACAGATGTACCAAAACCACGGGCACGGGTTATTTCTCATAAACTCGTAGTATGCTTTCGATACCTCTTTGTCACAACGGCAGTGCACCCACCGTTTGCAAAAATTGCATTCGAACGCTGAGTCAATTTTAGAAACAATGATACTGCACGCCTGGCATTCGTCTCCCTTACTTGGTGACGCCTTCGAGGTCTTATGACGTCTTGAGCGTTTCCTTTTAGGTTTGTTGTACTTCACACATTGGCTTTCAGTTGTTGCAGGTGTAGTATCCTGTCCCCCTAGTATTGCCTGTGCCGTTTCAGTACTAGGCTGTGGCAATGCAGGCGTAGTATCAGGGCAGACGAGTCCTACACGGGTCTTTAGGATGGGTATGCGACTTAAGGTTGGTGTCCCTGGGTTTTTGCCTTCTCTGGCTGAAGCCCTTGTGACTACAGAGTAAGATGTTTTGGTGCCATATTAACTATCGCTAAAACTTATGCTGTATAAGAATAAGAGTGCAACAGTATCTACCCACAAGAACAAGAATAAGACTGAATAAGTACAAGACAAGGAAAATAAAATGTTTTCGACTTTACCTAGTACTTTCTGGATGACCGGCTTTACAGCAATCACGTGGTAGACCAACAAGTCTTGTTTATCTGAACGAGTGAGGAGGATGCTGCTACAAAAATAGCACCTGAAGCTTTGGCAGTAGTTCGAGACAGCTGGACTCACCACACAGGGATTCAATATGTAAGTAATAGTTGAATTTAATTCACCGGTTAGGAAGATCAGGTTTCCCAAGCGGATAATTCACAAAATAGGTATTTTCCGGTTAGAGAGGAAAAAGCACGTCGTATTCAAGGAGCGCGCGTGAGCAATATTTTGATTACCCCACGATTTTGACATATTCCGCAAAGTGTCACCGTGATCATAGGAAGTATACGTATGCTCTAAATGCATTGCTTCGTTGACTCCTACCTTCACTGAATATATACAACAGGAACTGTGTATTTATGTAATTCCTCGCCACAGTGGATAGAGCATCAACGCATTCTTTTTAGTAAGTGGACTAGCTGATGGATTATACATGATGTCCAAGTAACTTATACCTTTCCATGTGATGTTGTGGTAAGTTTCGACCTTGTTTTCTCATATTTCATTCGAATGTCGGTTATGGTTCTCCCTTTGTATCAGGTACACATAATTCGATCGACTCTTATTTGTATGGGTGTTATTGTCATGACGGCTGCTTTTTTTGTCTGAAATCGTAAATAGAAGCAAAACAAACAACAGGTGTAGTCTCCGAGTTCATATATTAAATGAGCCTGTAGTGTACATTGTACCTTCGAACTTTTGTTTGAAAGAACTCAGCCTGACCTTTAACCCCACTTCCACTTTGTATTCGTGAACCTCCTGTACGGTTTCGGTTTCGCTCTCTCGCTGTGCTTTCACCCAGCACACTCTCCGAGCTTACCACCGTCGGTCCTGCAGATTAGTGTATACCTCTTATTTCTTATCAAATTCCATATCTCTTTTGTGTAAATACAATTCTGTTCCAGTCACATTTGCCATCTCAAGTCTTTTAACCTTGATTACGTTCCTTAGTACTTGCACGCTAGGCAGAGTACGATTAAGGCCATAAGCGGTGAAGAAGTTTTGTAAGAGTGGTTATTTTTAAGTCGAAGTTAACCAAGTCTAACTCTTACAAGCCTATGATTTCTGAAACTCTTACATGGGAATTGACACTGGCATCGCTTGCGAACTCACTTAGTGTGTTAATAAGTACCTTTTCAAAGGAAGCCAATGTGCTTGGTAGTCGCATTTCCTTAGGTAGTTTGTTCCATATTTGGGCATACCTAATCAAGAAAAACTTTTGCCTGGTGGCTATTCTACATTGTTCTATGGCCACTGTACCTTTAGTGTGTCTTAGGTTATGTCCAGTGTCTTCTGAAAACCGAGTACCATTAGTAGGGGTACACAGTACGTGGTTAAGAAGCCTATAGAGGAGTGCCAAATTTAGTCGTAGTCGTCTTGGCAATAATATTTCTAGTCCTAGAATTTCACATCTGGTGGCGTAGTTTGTGCAGTTTTCGGTTCCGAGTATTTTTAGTGTTAAGTACCTCTGTAATTCTACTTTCAGTTTGTCTTCTGTGCGTATACTTCTAAATACGAACGAGCAGTAATCTAGGAGTAGGCGGACACGAACCTTGTACATCAGTATTCTGAATTCACTTCTGTAGAAGTCCCTGAGTGCGAAACCAATAAGCATTTGTGATTTCGACACTTGCTTTGAGACATCTTAACCGTTCATAAGCATTCCGAAACAGGTTGTTTGGTTGCGGTGTTAAGCGAGTGGCACGCGGTATTTTGATTGGCACTAGTAACTAGTGTCCGTGGTGTTATACAGACGTGTCCACCTCTCGCTGTTTGTCAGAAAATCTAAGAGTAACATTTAAGGAAACGGAACATACCACAGTAAGATATGAATCCAAGAAAGCCTCAACGACATGCGCACATGGCAAATTATGTGCGCAGTACGTCCAACATGGGCACCTAGCCTCGCTCCTGTTTACAAAGAAGATGCGAGTACCTTCTTCGTAATTAGCTAAGGTCGGGAATACTGGACGGAAGTGGAATAAGCACCTTTGCAATTCTAAAACTTTCTTCGCAGCAAAGGATGTGGGAAGCCGCAATACAGACTGCAGCAGGGTACGCACATGGGAAAAATCGTAATTTATCTTGGAACTTTCATCGAATTGTAATATCTACAAACCATCCACTGGTCCTCACGTAATTTACGTTTGATTGTGTGGCCAATCTACCTCCATATTTCCCATAGCATCAGTTCCAGTGGATCGCTTTTAAACAAAACCCCTTCAGATGCCTGTTGCTAGTATCGTTCCCGTACTGGTAGTGGGCTGGTTGTACGATGCAGCCCAATATATACCTCCTGATGCAGGCACCAGCTTCAGCATCTACCATACCTATGCGGTTTAGGAAAATTCAAAACCTTTTGCAATACATTGTTAACCCAACTGTAATAGCTGCGCGTGTGTGCCATTCTATGAAACCACTCTTGGACATGTTGGTTTGGAAGCTGTTTTTCGTTGTGTTCATTAATGAGAACTAAAATTACCATCCTTCTAAACTCCTGGCACACATGAGAAAGACGTTAAACAATTCTGCATCGAGGAAATTCATCTTTCAGAACATTCATCTGTGAAGTTGCGCAGTCGAAAGTGAATCTAACAACTTTTTATGTGTCACTTATAAATCTATTAAAATTGTGCAAGATCTCTTTGATATCTGCAAACCTTTCCCTCCCAGTAATAGCAAACAGAACGGTCCTCCCTCTTCCAAATTCATCAGTCGCAGAAAAGTTGATATAAAGGCCACCTATAAAGAGTTTGAAGGAGAAATCATACGTTTTTTGCTGCCCTTTACCCCATCTTATTCGTTTTGTAAGTACAATTATTCCAACTACTTCCGGAAACGTGTGATAGGGGTCGATCATATCATTACTACTGAAAATGACTTTTGAGGCATAACCTGCTGTAGCGGTCAATAATTCCCCAAAATTGCTGACCACAGCAATCATCACTCAACATTGGATGCTGACCGTCGCTGTTTAAGTCAACTTGTTTGGCTGAAGGCTTCCGGTCAAGAATCCATGCCATTTGGTACTCCGTCGTATCACGTTCGTGCGCGATCTTTAGCCAGTTAAGCATTCATCTCGCTCTACGATTTGGTCCCGAAATATATCTCGTAGTTCGGACGATTAACTTTGGTCTCTTGTTTTGTCCACGAGGAATGAATACTAAAGAAGTTGTTGGTATTTGATCTTGCGTTAACATACTCCGTACAATCCGCGAACGTCGATACCGTCAATCTATAAACTGGTGAGCCCAACCACGAACTTCATCTTTGAATAATGCGCAGATAAATCGAGTTCGTTTCTTTCGTAATTGTTTTTGTACTATGTTGTAATCGGCATACATTTCATCGTGAGTGATCCTAGTCCCAAAGTCATTCGTATTCGCTCAACTGCCAAAACCATTCAGCTTGTGCGATTTTGGCCAGATAATGCCAAAACATGGTTTCAGACGGCTGAGTCTGATTTTTGTGAGCATGGCATAACCGATCAACGTTCACAGTTCCTTGCAGTTATTCACGCCCTACCGCGGGAATTCAGCAAGTTCGTAACTGTGCAGATGTCGAGTCCAGAGGTAAGTAACTCGTACGAATTGCTCAAAACATCCCTCCTCAGGAGAAACGTTCTCACGGATCGACAGCGTCTGGATGAATTATTCGGTAACATCGAGTTAGGGGATCAGTCAGTGGTGAGCATGCTGACAAGAATGAGAGAGGTTATTGGCCAAAGTCAGTTCGATGAAGGACTTTTCAGAGAACTCTTCTTATCCAAACTGCCACCGTCAGTTCAGACTGTACTTGTGACACTTCAGGGTGTTCTTGTGGATGATTTAGCTGTTTCTGCAGATGAAATACTAGAAATCACTAAACGGCCAGCTACTGAAACATGCTCAGTTGGCAAACAGACACAAACTGGACCCGTCTGCCTCAATCGGTGAAGTAGGTCTTTTAAACCACAGATTTCTGTTCTGCTGTCACATTTATTTTGGTAAGACTTTTGTTTACTCATTCTGCCCCGCATATTCTTAATATCATCATATGGGATAAGCTTGGCGAGTCTCCCATGACTCACACACACTTGACTCATTAATGAGACCCGAAAAAGTAACTGCTGGCATAACTGAATATAAGTGAAATAGTGCCACGATCTCTAAAGCTCCGTTTACTCATTTGTTCGTCCCATATAAACATCATGTTGAGTTAGACGTTAAGCCATCCCGCAATCATTTGGATTGACATTATGCCTCAACTAGAATAACAGTAATGTGCTACTTTTGAATACACTTAATCTGTGGCGAAATGATACACTACCACGATGTCTTTTCTTATATTTTGAGTACATAGGTTATGCTTTTTATCATTTATCCCTACAGATTCAGTCATGGCTAGGAGACGTAATCGCGTATCTGTAGGCAGATTTTAAGGCTTGACTAAAGTCCTTATAAGTTGTCATCTTTATTAATCTACAGTGTTCGTGCAGAATTACAATCAAGTATAATAAAAAGTTGATATCCTGAGAAGAACCGGTCTGGCATGCCGTACTCCAGCTGCAAGCGTTTCAAACAAAACACAAGAATATTGGAAAAGAATTTTTATTTCAATGCAGCACAAATGTAGTTTATTTACATACATGGACTGAGCATGGTTCAAAACTAAATTGTCCTTTTTGGAAGTATCTCTCATTATTCTTTGGAAACCATATAGTGTCCTAAATGCGTCAAGTTTAACTTCTTTTTCAATTCAAACAAAAAGGACTGAACGCCCGCAAAGAAAGTTATTCAGTATCACAAACTGAAAAAAGAATACCTGCTTGGTTATTAGTGAATGAGTGAACTAACCTTCTCTTGTTTTTGTTGTATGTCGAATCACTTCCCACAGCTGATCATATGTTTGTCTTTGCTGATAAGTCACAAAACACTCGTTAGTGAATATTGGACGTCTTCGTACCGATGGAATTCCATCGGCTTCCATATGAATTGAAAAAGCCGAGAGATCTTATTGGGACTAGTCATTCCAAGAAGCAATACTCCATTTTGTAGGTCACTGTCAAGTAACACAAATAATTCATTTACATAAATTAAGCATTTGTGAGATTAACAGATATGATCATAGATCACCTAAGTATCAATAAAAGTTAGTTCTCGTAGTTTATACTTGTTCTAAGGCGTGAAACACATTAATGGTACGAAAAATATCGTGAAAATTATGCAAATGTAATTTCATTAACCACTGTTAACAGTGCCGTCGAATCATATAAGAATGCATTTCTCAATACTCCGTTAGGGGTATGAGGAAACAAAATATTAAAAAGAAAGACTTACACTAGGTAAAATTTCCGTAAAAATATCTCATCCTCCGATTTTTCCTCTGAACATGAACGTAGTGTGTGCAAAAGCCTACAATATTTATAAATCATGAGGTTCCCGCCTTCTGAAAACCTTCCGATGAACCCTCAACTTCTCGGCAGTTGAAACGTCTGCCTAGCATTATACAGGGTAAACTTATATTTACATCTGTGTTGCTTCTAAGGGCAATGATTACCTGAGGTGAACTTTTAAAAAGGATTCGTTAATTAATACGCATTGCTGCTGCAGTTTGTCCCATTTAAGTCGCCAGAAACACAGAACACTAGATCGCATGACTGTGAAATATAGACGAAGAAAATATTACATATGTAGTCACAACAACAGGAATGCTTAAGTACCCATGGGATCGCAGTCATTGAAAACCGACAAAACGGCCAACCAGTAACAACAGAGTCTACGACGCAACAAACCTTGTAGCTGCATAAAAAATGGTAAGAAACCGTTTGAATAGTCATATGTTACATTTTTAGTCATCACAGCTCTTTGTGAACCCTACATAACAAAACCGCACAGAACCGTACACGACAGTACCTACCCACGGGAAATCAAAAATCCAACTGATCACCACTATTAATGTCAGTGAATGACGCGTAAAACAGAAGAGAGGTAAATTTTAGACGTGATAGCGTATATCCTCAGCCGGAGACGCCAATAGTCTTCGACAATATTGCGAGCTGCTGATCATAATTTATATAATTTAGTGGTAAAATCCGTTTCTAAAGCTTCACTTCTTGCATAATTTCTTCGAACAACAGTAGTTTTTGGATTTCCATCCGAAATGCATTTTCTCCCACAAAACTTTATCGTAGCCATTTTAACAATAGGTTTTCTATTACAGTCGTATTTGAATGGAAGTTTTTCCGAACATTTGACCAGGTAACTCCTGTAAATCAGTAAAATACCATTAGGCAAATAATGATGTTGTACACCAATATGATCTATACGTCTGGAGTCCACTTTTAAACTATTTTATCTACTAAGTCCTTGAAAGACCGTTTTTGCCCATTGAAACTTTAATGGCATTAGCAACAAAATGATCACTTTCATTCTTAAGTATTATACTATACAAACAACAGTTCACTGTTCGCTGACCCAAACTTACTCTGCTTTTATATTCCTATATTGACCCACATTGCAACCGTGGAAACTGGAAAATTCAAACTCTCTGTATCTTTACACGCAAACCGAGGAGCTGGCACCTTTTTTCGAAAGCTCTTATACTTCCCCCGTATTCATGATGTCTGCCATAATGATCTCAGTCAAAACATTTAGAACAATAAATTGATATTAAAAACCGAGCAATTACAACCGGAGACTAAAATCGAATATTCAACCCAAATGTGTAATAATAATAATTTATATTTTCATATAAACAAAAATTTACATGAAAATGCATGCCATTTTTACAGGCACGATCAAGTATGATATAATGTCAAATAGTAGATTGTCTACGAGTTAATAATGTTTGAACAGCTAAATATTTGATATATATATATAAATACACTCATTGTCTGACCCATGTCGTATCATTATTGAATTAAACAGTAGTCCTCCAGGTTGCACAGGAAAATCGACTTCATTTCGTTTTCAACCCGTAGTTGTAGGCATACGATAACCAGCCAATATTGAGGTAAGTACAACGTTTACAAGGGACAGTAAGATTATTACTTTTTTAAAAGTTCAAATTGTTGAATTATATAGTACAAGCAATCGGAACAGATTCTTATAATTGTTAATTTGTGAATCTTCCACGAAGGTTTCCATCGAAGTTGAGCGACAACCACGTGATTGAACGCTATTTCAGGAAGAGGAGAAAATCCTGCACAGCTACAAAGTGGTATAAAATGCAATCATGAATAATACATTATTGGAAGTATATTTACAAGAAAAATACAAGAATAAGCTATACAGCACTTGATATGATAGTGCACATATGCAATGTATGATGCTAACCATATTGGTCTTACCGTAGAAAAGTATGACGTTTACTATGAAAATAAAGTTATTCTCAAACATGAGTGCTGTTTACCATCATAGCAACCGAACTTTATGCGAGAGAAGAGTGTGAATGAGAAAAAAAGAAAAACAAAAGAGTAAATTTCAGCTTTACTAAAGGCCTAGGAAGTTGAGATAAAGTAGAGTATAATAGTAATTAGGTAGAAGGATTATCGTGAAGTATATAAGTGACATTTTAGAGAGAAGTGGCTAGAAGGGTTAGAACCTGTTGAATATGGTGACCTGTAGGATGTCTGGCGAACTTGTGTATGGCCCATGGGATAGCATCTTGACAAGAAACTGAGCAGGCTTGTAGATGTTAGGAGCGAAAGCATTATTTTTTTACAAGCTAAAACTGTACAGTCATTATTGTTTTAGTTTGTTTTTGTTTTTTAAGTTTTTTTATAAAGTCAACTTTTTTTATACTCTCAGTATCTAAACTCATGTTTAATTCTCGGGCTGCCAAAATAATGCATGTTGCTGTCCTACAGATCGGAGCGATTCACATTTGTGACCACTACCAAATCTGCTGATCAGCAGATTTTGACATTAAGCTCTGAAACCTTTTACAATGACTGCAGTTGTAACATTGGATTGCTTTGACTCCGTCCCAATCATACAGTATGCTGCACATTAACAGCTTTCTTGACAAGTGCTTCCCATTAGGTCACATGGCACAATAATACCAGAGGACATTGTTAGCAGTATTATCATCATACTAGTGAACAAGTGGATTACCACAAAAGACTAAGAAATTAGGTTTCCCTTAAGAGTTATGAAGGATAAAAGTAGCTAATATTAGAGCAACTAAGTTATATTCTATTTAGCAGTGATATGAGTAGTGGAACAATTAGTGATAAAGTTATGTAAAGTGGTCCTGAGTAAGGCAACTGGTTAGCAGAACTTGTTATGCTAAATTTTCACGACCGATTTTATATGGTGTGCGTTACACATTGCAAAGTGACTCATCAATTACATAATTGAAAAATACTACATAATTTCAACAATATGAATTTTTTTAGGAAGTAATATGAAAATGGGTAACTGTTGACTGAAGATAGTCATTTCAACTCAAAAATAGTACTACTAATATAAATAATATATTTGTAGCAGACGCCTAGGAAATTGTGTTTAAGAAGTATGAAGAAGTAGATATGACGATATTCAGGGTGGGTGGTGTGACGTTCACTGAGAATTTCAAATAAGTAACATCAAGAAGGGATTGTTTGGGACACCGAGGATGTACACAATTATTTTAGTGTGCATCCGTTTTCAGACATGATATTTTCTGTCTCACTGTGGATATTGGACCATTTGATGAGCACTGCTTGTCATTTTTTTTGCATTTTATTTTGTAGCGGTACGTTCGACGTTTGCGTTACATTTTAGCTTGATTCGCTATATATTTCTATTTTTACTGTGAGACTCGCGCAAGTGTTTCTCCAGTTCCGTAAATTTAACCAAAAACTCTTTCACTAATTAGTTATGGTTAGTCATACAAAAAAGCCACGAACTCAGTCACCTGTCAACGTGATGACTAATAGTACAAATATGCTCGCAACAACGAGCAGCACAACTCCCACGAAGTATGGAAATGAGGTGCACAGCTTGCCAATACGCCGCAAGCGTCGAGCTGCCGGTTCACTACCATCTACTGTGGCTGAAACTGAGGGCGAAAACTTGCTGACAAACAGCAGTGGCATCGCTTCTACAAACTCAGCACTTGGTCCTGACATAAACCTCTTCACTTCACTCTATGTACATGTCACAAAACTTCAGATACCAAGTCCAGCTCCAACACTTACCTCGGAAATAGAACGACTAAAGCTGTCTGTAGAACAACTGAAGACTGAGATGCGGGACATAAGGTGTAGAAAAGATATGAATGCAGGATTTTCAGAAAATTTGGCCAACTTATCTGAATTATCAACACAGATTAGTGATATAAAATCACAGGTCTGTGAACTTGCCCCTCAGAACATCTTGACTAAGACCATAAACCCTGGCGAACTTGACACAGAATCAGTAACTAAGATAGACACCTTGATAAACTTCATCACAACAGAGGTTATCAGAAGACTTGATACTAAACTAAGTGTGATTGTCTACAATATACCGGATAATGAGGGGTTGAAAAAGGTTCAAAGCATCTTACTTAGGGCGGCGAAAATGCCTAACTCCCAAACAAAATGTCACAGACTGAAGAAGAGTCAGCACGACCACTGCTCTCCTATGCGCCTTCAGTTCGAAACGCAGACAGAGGCTAAAAAATTCACCAACACACAACGTATCCTATTACAGGACAGAAGCCACAAACAGATAAAAGTTGTAGCAGATAAGACAGCGATTGAAAGGCGTGCTTACAATCACCTTAATAAACCAAATGACAAGACACCGCAAGCCACTAAAATAGATATACACACTACCAACACGGTAGAACTCATAGCCTCCCCCCCTCTAATCTCACAAAAATAGCTCCACAGAAAACGAAACCAAACGAAAGACTTGTGAGCTATAGTCTTACTCCTAAAGTAACCTCTCCTCCCTCTATGGTGGATCTAGATATGTCTATGGACAGCCATAAGATGGTAATCAATCCCTCTTGTAAGCTGACAACATCCTCTCCTAACCAAAACGTGACAACGCAAATGGAACTCGGTAACAAAACAGGCCGAAATACGCCACTTGTTGCGAAGATTCCCCAACATATTCAGACTCCCAAGAATATCTCACGCTTTAAGGTAAATAATATTCAAAACCACGCTAGCAACCAAACTAAAAACAAAAATAAGGACACAGAGTCCAAGGACAACAAGGACACAACCTACTTGCATATTCTTGTATTACATTTAATGATTTCATAGATATTAGATATTAAAATCACACTTCTGCACCACATATGAATGTCTCACATGGACACATGACATGAACAATCACATATAAAAGTGCATAAAACTGATAGTCTTGCAGTAAAAGTACATATCATTGGAAATAACATGGGCTGCTGTGCGAATTTTCTTCTATTTTCCTTTCTTTCTTTTTTTTACAATTATGTAATATTAAAGAAATTTTCCATGTATTTTTGTGCGTGTACTCAACTTGAATATTGTAAAAATAGTCCATTCGTTTCCGCGAATGGACAATTTTTATTTAATATTCGAAAATAAATATGTTATATAGGTGACAACACTCGAAGCTCAGCCACCAGGTACTCAGGGTCTACAAATCATGACACACAAACTAACTTTGGCAGATTATACGGAACAAGCCTTCTGGGAAACAAACCACAGTGCAGCTATGCATATAACGACACCCATGTAAGGTCTCCTGGAATGTCCCCACACAATAGGCAGATTAACAAGTCATGGGCATCACAAGGTACCAAAGATTTTTTATCCAACACATCCATGTCAGCGCTAACCAAACAGCTGGTGGGGATGTTAACCCTCCTGAACCCATACCACCAACGTTGGCCCCCTATCGGGAAGAAAACAGACATGGACTAGTACATACGGAACTATTAGTCACACCCAAAGACTGTACAAGCATATGCCAAATAAAAACCTCAACCCAACTCTCCAACCTACCCGAGCCTAGAACCACGTCATTGTATAGTTTATCTAATAATCAAACCCATTACCCACTAAAAAAACGGATAGTAACTTGACAGACATAGGTGGACAAACTAGTTGCAACACAGGGTTGATATGCCACGCGGAAACAGCGGATGCCGATCCACACTTGGACCTTATTGACGAGCTTAAACACTTCAAACACTACTTCAAATCTCAACTCTACTTAATACTTATTAATGCTAGATCTATCCTTAACAAACTACCGATGCTCAGGGCACACACGCTGGTATACAAACCCCCTATAATCATTATTACCGAATCCTGGTGTCACTCCAATATACCAGACGAAGAGATAAGCATCGAAGGGTACATACACTTTCGCTGTGACAGGAAGAGTGGTAAGGGAGGAGGCTGCCTAATGTACTTCCTGAACACACTTACTGTATTACAGCTAGAAAATAAGGAACTCAATGACATGCACGACACCCTGTGGGTCAACGTACACTTCAAAAGTGCTACACTACAGAGCACCTTTAGTGATTACGAGACACAACTTATAAATGTACTGGAGCAAGTATCCACTCTTCCATACGAGCACATGGTCATATGTGGAGACTTCAACCTACCCGAAATCAACTGGGACTTATTAAAAGGGCCAACTAAATACGACAAGCTCTTAGGGACACTGGACATCTTCGGCTGGAAACAAACTGTCACTATCCCTACAAGAGGTGACAATGTACTAGACTTAATATTCTGTCACGATATAAGCCCCCTTCAATCTTAGTGGGTTCTAAGTTTTCAGGTAGTGACCACAAAACAGTAATGTGTGCTCTGCCACTTCCACTGAATAGCAATGCAGCTCATACCTCCACTTCACAACAAGTACTATATAGGAACTACAGTAAGGCAAACTGGACCTTAGTAGAATCAGTGCTAAGATCCTCCGAATGGAGCGAATACTTCACTACTGATGACCTCTCGAGAGCTCTGAGCATCTTCTACCAGAACTCGAACACATGCTTAGATGCTGTCATTCCACTGCAAACATTTGAGCTGTCCCTACATAGGAAGTCATTCATAAAACCAAAGGATCGTATGAAACTGAAGAAACTCTCAACAAGTTACTTCAAACACCACGACTTTGGCACACTAGGTTTAATACTTAACACCCTTAGTTCCATCTCACAAGCTCGAGATTTCCGTATGAGAAACGAAGAACGCATCGCAGTAGCCAGTCCTGCTAGAGTGTATGCACTCACGGAAACCTTAAAGAAGCGAATGAATCGCAAAAATCACAGCATTTCCCTCCTCATAGACACAGGTAGGCTATGTACTAATTCCGCAGACATGTGTGAATTATTCAACTCAACTTTTGCAGGTAACTACCTTAAGCCCACAGTCCAGTTACTCAATATACACCCTGCTACTAATGTGGCACAAACTCCATCTCCACACACACCAAACTAAATTAGCACTGTTGAATTTAACTATACTAACATTAAACAGACTATAAGAACCCTAAAATGCTCCAAAGGTTTCGGTACTGACGGCATATCATCCTATTTTTATAAATATGGTGGCCCTGACATCCCCTTACTACTACTTAAAATATTCACAATGTCCTTAGAAACCCAAACCTACCCTGACGTGTGGAAAACAACGTTTATTATGCCTAAACACAAATCTGGCTCGAAAACCGAAGTCAGTAACTACAGGCCGATCAATATCACACCCATAGCATCTAGAATTATGGAGAGACTAGTTAAAGACAGCCTAATCAAGCATATGCTTAGCTGCAACATTATAAGTCCGAACCAACATGCATTCCTGAAATCCAGATCTTGTTTAACATGCCACTTAGACTTCTTTAACTTTGTGACCAGCAGTCGTGACAGACGACAACTAGTACTTGTCATCTACTTTGACATCTCAAAGGCATTTGACCGTGTCGACCATTTACTACTAGTGCATAAGCTGAAATCCTTAGGAATACGTGACCCACTATTAAGATGGCTTAAATCATTCCTTAACAATAGGTCCCAAATAGTTAAACTCGGATCTATAACTTCGAAACCTAGCCCAATCACCTCTGGTGTAGTACAAGGTAGTGTCATTGGACCCCTTCTATTTACCCTATATATTAACGACATATGCGCCTGCTTCTCTCATGGGAAACCGTTCATCTTTGCAGATGACCTCAAAGTAGCTTATACATTCCAATCTGATGACCTAGGGTACTTCCAGAATGTTGTACAAAAAGAACTAAATAAAGTGACTGCTTGGTCATCTTTATGGAACCTCCAATTTAACCTTAAAAAATGTGGCTGGATCTGCTTCGGTGCACCCTCAATCGACATAAAGTTAACGCTTCAATCGGCTAACCTAACCAAACTCCAAAGTGTCGTGGACCTATGTTTAAGGTACTCGAGTAACCTAACATTTTTTGAGCAAGTGGCAACACAGACTCAAAAGTCGAGGATGCTCTTAGGATGCATACTCAGGAACTTTCACGACAATGAAGCCAAGCTAATTCTGTACAAAACCTGTGTGAGACCACTACTAGAATACTGTCCATTTATTATTAGCAGCACTCACACACGTGAAAAGCTAAGAATTGAAAGTATCCAACGATATTTTACCTCGAAACTACTTGGCTACGAATGTAAGAAAGACTACATTTCACGGTGCATGATTCTACAACTTGACCCACTCTGGACAAGACGACTAATTATAAACCTAGTATTCTTCTATAAGGTCCTACACAAAATATCATTCTCAGACAGTAAGGACATACAATTCGCGCAAGAAGGCTCTTACGATCTACGCAACCAAAATTGCACAGTGACAATAAAAGCCTTTAAGTCAACACTCCGCGAAAACTTCTTCACAGTCATGTATTCTAAAATAGGGAACAATCTGCCCCTAGATATCAGGAACTGCAATATGGTTATAAGTTTCAAACGCCCTCTGTACAGACTATTTCACTCTACTGATTATATAAATAAACTATTTATTCCTAGAACGAATCAACTATCAGTCTACTACAGTACCTAAACGCGCTTAAATACCCTTACTTCTCTAAAGACTATAAATAAACTAGTAGCATAAATGCATAAAAAGACTGAGTAGAAATAAATATTTGTTCATCAAATTACAATGTACAACGAATATAATCAAATCTTTTAGACTCCACCTGGTTTTTCTTTGTCCTCTGGTACATTCCTGTTGTATTTGCTTTGTGGTACAAGTTGCATTGATCTACATTCCGACTGAAGCTGAGAAACAATTGAAGTCACTTACGCATATATTATCCCTCAAGGTTTGGCTAGTAATGGCTCAGCATCCTTGATGAAATCCACTGTCACCATAACTAGACACTGTACAGCATCTTATACAAGCACTGTCAACTATCTAAAATGGTTTTTATATAGCTTTCTACGCGTTTATCAACTTACTCCTACGGAACAACCATGCTGTGACAAGTGGCGGGCTAAGGGTGACTCGAGTGCAGTAAAACAAATCTGCTTGACAATGACCAATATTAATCTGCATTCAGTTGAATTCACATCTGGTATTACTTGCAAAAAAATGATGTCAAAATCATAAAATTTAATCACTCATTTTAAATTAATACACAATTTGACCATAAAACAAGATACGATGCAGCACACAACAAAGTTATATGGAGGAATTGACTTCAAGCTTTATTTTTTTCCCAAATATTTGTAATTTATCCGACACGTACTTGGGTTTTTTTGTTAATGCGAAGACAATATTTCTATATTTCTTTATGTGCTCCATTGAACGACTAACTATCAGAATGTGCTCACTAACTGATGTCAGGGAGGACAGCAACCATGTAATTTCACTATAAATCAAATTCATGTAATTTAAATAATACTTATCCATGCCTGTACAACTGGTGTGTCCTACATTGATAGGAAATATATATATTATATTAGAAGTGCAGTAGTAAATATTACCTCGAAATTATTTTTCACTCAGCACTGACTGCTATCCTTCATTGTTTAATTCAGATCTTTATGTAGAAGATTTGCAATCAAGCCTGAACACCATTTGACACATTATCATCTTAAGTTCGGTTGCTTGTTCACAATCTCTAACTAGTCAGGCAATCACTCGCTGGGCTACTATTCACACCTCTGAATATAGCTCTTATTTTGGATGATCGCTTCAAGATTACAATTTGTTTCTGATCTCAACGGAACAAGTACTGAAGCAGTCGAAGAATATGAACTTGCATTTGTAAACATCGTGCATTGTATAGGCGTCAGCAACCACCATCTCCTAAAGCAGTGTGGTTAATTAAAACGGCAATATCAAAGAAATTCTGAACCTGGGCTTCTAGTTTCATGAATCGGGATAAGAAGCTACTAGTAATAGCTGCAAATGACTTCTAGTTTTTCGAACATAGGTCTATTTGTTGGAATTGAGGGTTCTTAACTGCTTTGTGCCACCCAGAAAGAGAGTCCTATTATGGAAATCAATGGAAAAATTTGTTCATTTGTTCATTCACACCTCTTTAAATCACGTCCTATAAATTCATGTACCAGCGGCTGTTAGGACCACGCAGTGACATTCACTTCGGAAAGTGAGTTTGAAAGTTAGACAAGGCTACATGAAGGTAAAATGAGAATGAATAGTTTGGCGTACCCAGCAAAAGAATCAAAATACATTTTTGGAAGTCTATTTATGTGTGGTGAAGTCATATCTTACTCCAAAAATAACAGCACAGAGGACAAAACTTAAACCACTTAATTCAATCTCGACGGTTTCGCTCTCAGAGGTCATTTTTTCAACTGTGCTGGTTAGACCAAACTGGGTACAACTGGGTCTTGAGGGATGGAAATCTCAGTAGCTATGCGTTGTATGTCTCTCTATCTATACTGTGTTTTATAAGAATATCCTTCTCTCCCTTCGGTAGTTGTGGTGGTGTTAAGAACAGCCTGGCCTTCCAGTTTGGTGGGATTGGCTAAGGAATCAGCAAATAGTATAACCAAAGCTCAGGTCTAAGGTATGTATGGCCACGATCGTGAGCATTATTTCTGACTGAAGCCAATCGAACTCAAATTCATTCAAGCAGCCTAACCATCTGTTTTTGCTGAAGTGCACAAAAAATGACTGTCATCCACGAAAAAGACAAATCTTGCTAATCAAAAATTTATACGGCTCTCAGTTTGCCAGTTTAGTGTTCGAGCAAACTTTCTGCTGGAAATATTCCGTGAAGTCCAGCTTTCTATAACACCAAGAGGCAGCTGACAATGATATGTTGAATGCGATGGCGAATACAGAAAAGACATTTCTCAGGATTAAAAGGTTACACTTCCACTTCGGCAATATCTTCCCAACTACTAATAACTTGAAGAATCAAAGGTAATTATTTTATGGAGGGTTTCATCATGAGCTGACATCAGTTAGAGAACCACTGGAAAACCAGCTGGGAGTACTGGACATCTGTTTCGTCCTAGTTTGGGACTCTTCAGCAGTACGCGCCCAACGGGATTCGAATCCAGGACCTTCTGGTTACGAGGCGAGCTCGTAGACCATTGAGCCACTGGGACCCGATCCAATGGTCCTTGAATTCTAACTTCTGCCAATTCACGACATAGCGCGACCATTTCGCAATGTCTTCTTCGTGAGTAACTGTCCTCATCTTCGACCTGCTGTACCCTACTGGTCACGGCTTCCCACTAGAACCCCAGGTTAACTGCCTGAATAGGGCCAGTCACTAGTGAGCATCAGATTAATTTGCAAGTATTGGTTTTGTAGGGATTTGGTTTGATTGCATGGAGGGTTTCATCATGAGCTGACATCAGTTAGAGACCACAGCAGGTCGAAGATGAGGACAGTTACTCACGAAGAAGACATTGCGAAATGGTCGCGCTATGTCGTGAATTGGCAGAAGTTAGAATTCAAGGACCATTGGATCGGGTCCCAGTGGCTCAATGGTCTACGAGCTCGCCTCGTAACCAGAAGGTCCTGGATTCGAATCCCGTTGGGCGCGTACTGCTGAAGAGTCCCAAACTAGGACGAAACAGATGTCCAGTACTCCCAGCTGGTTTTCCAGTGGTTCTCTAACTGATGTCAGCTCATGATGAAACCCTCCATGCAATCAAACCAAATCCCTACAAAACCAATACTTGTAATTATTTTAATCAATTTAAACATACTTTAGTTCATCAAAGATGAAATGTAGAACAGAAATTTGAGTCATTCATGGTATATACATATGCATATAAATCAGCAAAACAAAATTAGTTCTCGAGTAAATCGCAGGAAGTGTGAGGTCAGAGTAGCAACAAGCCTTTTGGACACGTAAATTTTAAGACTCCGTAAATTGTAAGCGAACGTTTAGTGAACGCATGGGATGTGAAAAAGTATATTTTGAGTTAGTTTCCATGGTACTGTTTCAGTGTTCATTTCAAATCCCTGTATATGAAGCCAGATATCAAATGGAAGCCATAGTGTTTGTGTCCATCACAGTCATCACAAGGGAGATGATAAAATTCATAGTTGCTGTCACACTCGAACACCTAGGCAAATGAGATGAATTTAACTAAAGGAGAAATGTCGTAACGAAAAATTTCCATCATACACAAATGAAATCCATCTTTATGAATTCAAAAGCACTAGTTCGTCACCCTATTTTACACAAAACAATGTGCGAGGTTAAAAAGCACTAAAAAAGTATGCGAGAGAACTAGTGTCTAATTTTCCAAACCTCTTTGAAGATTATTCACCAATGTAGAGTGAGAAACTAACACATGTAATTGCATAGTAATGGGGTTGGAATAGCTGAGGTAGTAGCGGATAAGTCTATATATCCAGAAATGTGTCCTACACCGGCGGTAAGAAAAGGGTGTATTAACGAACAGCCGAGGACTCTAAGATATAAGAAAACTGATTTATCGACCGGATAAGTTCTGGGGAGTGGTAATTAATTCCACCAGTAGCTTGGTAGTGCTTCACTACAAGTAGTCTTGGAAGAAGTTTTGTGAGCAGAACAGTTTCCTTGCGTTAGAAGTTGTCAGATCTCATAACTCACCTTAAGTACGACAAACAGACCTCCAAAGACGAGAGTTCTGTAAACATTATCCCCTCCAACTACATGAGGCTACAATCAGCATAAATTACATGATGACTGAGAACCTTCCTTAACTACGTGACTGTCCAACTCGAACAGTTTAATAAATGTGCTTGTTGAATGTAAAAATCCTAAAATTTTGAATGATAAATGTCGTCGTCCAGTGAATTCATTTAAGAGCACTATGCTATTGAAAACCAATTAGTTGAATGATTGTTTTAATGCGCCATAATCTGCTTCCTTTGCTGCGCGGTGGCCGAAAATAACGTTAGATTTCGTGTGTGATCATGGCACTTAGGCGTGTTTCGATAATTGGCTCTGGAAATTGGGGTTCTACAATTGCAAAAATAGTTGGAAATAATATAAAGAAACTTCCTGAATATGTGACAGAGGTAGGAAACCATACATTTTAGTAATGAATTTCAGGTTCGCATGTGGGTTCATGAGGAAATAATAGATAATCGCAAGTTGACAGAGATTATCAACACAACGCATGAAAATATAAAATACCTACCTGGCATAACTTTACCGGACAATGTTGTTGCCATTCCAGATGTGAGTGCAGTTGCTCGTGACACCGATGTTCTTGTAATTGTCATGCCGCATCAGTTCTTGAGCCATACACTCTCTCAGATGAAGTCAGTCGTTAAAAAAGGCGCATACGCTGTCTCTCTGATGAAGGTAAGTCCAAACCTCTTGACGAACATGTGTACAGGCTTGCGATTGTATTGATAAAACTTTTTTTCGTTCTGCGAATGATTATTGTAGTTAAAGAATCATAAATATGTTCTCAATAAAACTGGGCAAATAAAAACGGATGATTCGCCTAACTTACGCACAGACTTGTGGTTTAGGAATCTCTAGAATGTTAGATAAGGTTTAATTGAAATAATTCATAGAACCGGTGTAGCAAATATGACCTAATCGGTACGCACCTGCCATACCGATGTAGGTCTTTCTTGGAATTTTATAGGGGTGTTTCAGGAGCAACTTCCGCTACATCGACTCCTTTCTTTAAGAACAACTTCCTATAAATATTTTCTGCCATCAAATCCTAGACTTAAATGCTAATTTAAATATTGGCTATCCGCTCTCTAAGTAATAATTATCTTCAAGGGGTATGAAAATACAATGGTAGAAACAAACATTCATCTGGGTGGTCAGTGTAATTTCAGCTGCTCTGTATTGTCTTTGTTATAAAACAGATGATGCTGACTAAAACTGTGCCCTTAAGTAAAAGTGAGGTGGATTCGGAAAATTGTAACTTGGTTCATTCTCAGTGTCATAACCTGAAGTTATAAATGAAATATTTGTATTGTTTTACAATGATTGCTTTAAACAGTGCTTGAATATTTTGTTATCTCAATGGCGATAGGTTTATATAACAAGGCAGACTGTATGTAGCATTTTTTAAAATCTTTTTCACCTAAAGATGCTCAGTAGAACTGGTCTTGGAAGATTAAAGGTCAGATGCTCACAATTTTCAGATTTCTAACCGTTTGAGTTTGTAATATGGTGAAACATTCACCCTTTATTTTCCAATTTAACCATTTTTTTTAGGGCTTAGCCCTCAGTGACGATCATGGGATTCGATTGTTGACAGATTGTATTCGGGAGATTTTGGAAATACCTTGTGCAGTGCTCATGGGTGCCAACCTTGCAGTTGAAGTTTCTCAAGAAAATTATTGTGAGGCGACTATTGGTGCTGTTGATGCACATATCGGTTCGGAACTGAAAACGCTCTTCCAGGTATATCTTTCAACACACATTTGTCCTGTCAAGTAACATTAAATTATATGGTTTTCTCGAAAAACTGTTCATTCGTGTATTTTTAGTTTATTGTAAGTTTTACGTTGTTCCTGTACGCTAATTCTCTGATATCCCCTAACCCAATCAATGTTTCGAGAATGTTACTGGTCAAATATCTGAGACTTAGCAAAAGTGTTCGTTTAAGTTTTCTGTGTAGTTAACCTTTATGCGAAGAAATACCGTAATGGCGTTTATTGTAGTGCATACTTTACTCTGGTGATTAGTGGCTCACTGCGCACTCTGTGCAGTCCAACCATTTTGTCTAATATGGTTGTTAACAGTGTTAGTGGATAGATGTAAGACTTTTGTTATTTGCTGAAAACTAAACTCATGAATACGGACCATTGTGCGGGTAATTAAAATCTTCAGACACAGAAAGTGTCTTAAATCTGTCTCTAGAATTATTGTCGAAAAAGTGGTAATACATCTCCAAACAGATAAGAAAAATTTCAAACCACGCACGTTAAGGGTTTCCGTATAAAGCATCGTCTTTAAATCAGACTTTTAGCAAGTTAGGCCTGACCAACTTACCTAATCAAGTGTTGGAGCTGGATTAATCTTTATACTACTTTAAGTTTTGTTCAGATGAGTTACAAGTAATAATTTTAGAGAACGAGACCACAAAGCTTACATGGTTACGAATTACCACTACGTTGAAGTTACATTGCTTCAAAAACACACTCGTATGTGAATTTTCAATTCTGTACGGTTTTCTCGTTTGACGAATAGTTTTTAGTATACTCAACTTGAATTTCGTTTTTGATTTTGCAGACAGACTACTTCCGTATTGTCGTTATCAAAGATGAAGTTGGAACAGAATTATGTGGAGCTCTGAAAAACATTGTGGCAGTGGCTGCTGGTGTCATTGAGGGCTTAGGCTACGGAGACAACACTAAGGCTGCAGTTATACGCCTTGGATTCATGGAAATGAAAACGTTCATTTATGAATTCTTTGGTAGTCGAAGTAAGTAGCATTTTTAGCTAAAATTGTTATATATATGTGAGTTTTTTTAGTCAAGAGCACAGACTGACTGACTGCCTTCAACGTAAAACTTTGCATAGATGTGCAGCAGTTCGAGTTGCCGCACTCCATTTAGCACAAAGCAAGAGAAGAGATAATAAACAAAAATATCAGGCAAAATGAAAAGTAATGTAGACGAACAGTAGAATTCTACTAGGTATTATCAATCACAAAGAGTGTATGCATCTGCACTGTGATTAAGAACGATTTTAAGCCATAACACCAATTATCTCTAGCCATTGGTTTTTACCATCCTGAGGACCCCAACCAGGAAGCCAGTCTACATCTCTCTACGTGGCTTAGACTAACTGTTGTGAATTTCACTGACTGATGTCATGTTTTGGTTTGACCATCACTAGCTCTTTAACAACCTGATCTATCCTATGTCAGCTAACATTGCCCGTCAAGGAAAGCGATGGTTGGGCATGTGTAACACATGTCCTAACTATCTTAATCGGTGTAACTTCATAATCTTGTCGATTTGATTTTGCTTCCTTACCTAGCACTCGACGCTTAACCTCAATATTACTCACCTTATTATGACCTTTAACATGGGAAATAGAACGAATGCAGCGCCTTTGATCAAAGATAGCTAACCATATCTCACAGCCAGCCATAAGGGAGCGTAGAGCGAATTGCTGAGCAGTACACATGTCCTTTGGTCGATAGTCAGCCGGATATTGTGTCTACGCCAGAGACGGCGTAAACTGGCATATGCGAAACGAGCCTTCTGTGTCCATCATGTTGAGATTTCGCAAGCGATCAACCCACTGGGACTGATTGATGCAACTTCCCAAATAAGTGAAGTGGTCAACACTGAGCCACCATTTCACTCCCTATCTTTAAGCTAGGAGTCGATATGATCCAGTCCAGTCCTGAAGCATCAGATTACATTTGACAGCACGAACGAATCGCATGTCAAACCTTCACAGATTGCTGCCTGTCAAGGTGTTCAGAAGACTGCGTTTTGTCAGCGTCTTCACCTTGCAGGGAGGTGTCAACGAAATTATTCCCTGGTAGCAAATCAATCCCTGAATCTCTGAAGTGAGTTAGGGTTAAGTCCATTAGTATATCTATGATGAAGTTAAACAGAAATAGAGAGTGAGCATCCCTGACGGACACCATTGGTTGTCACCTCTTCAGATGACAACTCTCTATGGGCTCTCCCCTGGCTGCATGATTTCGAGTAGAGTGCCTTGATCAGTGCGATGTATTTCCTCTACATACCGTTCACGGCCAAACATTGGCATAGTACCTCTCGGTCGACAGAATCGAATGCCGCTTTCAGGTCAAGAAATATGACGATTGTCGGAAGGCGGTAGGTATGCCTGTGTTTCGGAATCAAAGGGTAAAGATATGATCAATATACCCTCTTCCTGCTCTAAAGCCTGCCTGGTTCTCTCGTCTTTGTTTCTCCCGAGCACCGCCTATTCTACGCATGATTATTGAGCTTAGAACTTAAGATACCATATTAGTCAAGCTAATCTCCCTGTGATTATCACAGGAAGACTTGTCTCCCTTCTTGTATATCGGGATAATCAATGACTTACACCAACCCGACGGGACTTCCTGTGATTCCCAGACGCTGCCTATTACCTGGGTTAACGAAGACAGTAAACTGTCCACCGTACTTAAATACCTCTGGAGTCATTCCATCTGGTCCATTGCTTTAACTCGTTCCAGACTAGTATCAGCTTTTGTAACTGCATTAAGGGTCAAAGGATCAGTGTTAATATCTCATTCAGGGAAGTGTTGGATTCTGGGTAAGTTGAGTGTGTCTGAAAGCTAATTATGGTGCCATTTTTCTCAGATTGTTTAACTTATAGTTTGCCTTTTACCACCTGTTTCCCTGATAAGTCTAAATAGTTGTTTGGTGTCACCTACCGCTGTTGCCTCCTCCATCTCTTTCACTTTAGTCACCCGCCACTGTTCACAGCTGTTGTGAAGCCTTCTTGTTAACTTGTTTTTGGGTAACTTTCGCTTCTCATCGTAATCGGAGCTCGCTGGAATCAGTCTAGCGTTAATCAGTTCGGATGAGGTAGTAGAAATCCACGGGATCTTACAAACTTTAGGTTTCAAGTTATTAACAGCTTTTATAGCTGTCTACTGTTAACTGTATGTTGTACCAGGCTTCTTCAGGAGGAGTCCTGCTGTCGACCTTTTACTGACCGTCGCTATGTGGTCTATTTGAGTTCAACATTGATTTGGTGATAGAGGTCGTTAGGTTAGGCAATGTCTCTCTTTGTGGCTAAAGTTGGTGCCGACTAAGAACAGATGATTTTCTGAACAAAATTGTAGAAACGATCACTGTTGTCAGTTCATTGGCAGGGAGCTTCGTAGGTACCACATATATACTTCTCAGTGTGGTCCAACTTTCCTACTTGGGCATTGAAGTTGCCTGCTAAAAAACAACTATGTCTGAATGTTTTGCTTTTTGCAGTGAACTAGACAGTTTCTGGTAGAAATCATCCTTAAGTTGATCCGAACTGCAGTCGGTTAGGGCGTAGTTGGAGACTAAAAAGACAACGACATGTAGCACCGTCCTTCTCTCTACAAACCGCACCCATACGACTATCTACTGGTATCCAGTCAAGAGGGGATTTTTCTGCCCTAACACTCAATGCTATACCTACATCTGCAAGTTCTCGCGAACTTGCTGAGTCTCCTAAAACCCTTAAGGTGAATTTTGCAAATTCTTGTATGCGTATCGCCGAGATACAACATATTTTAATGGCTAGAGATGTCAGAGTTCTTGCTAGTGATTCCTGTTGTCCTGACGTTGAATGCTCCTATATGAAGTTGTCGACGTGGCTTTAAGAGGCCAACGAGGGTGTATTTCTGGCTCTTATCATCATTTGTGGTCACAGAATGAAATGAAGATGACCGATTAGCTTGCAGAATAGTACTGACATCAGAAGGGAAGCAAAATGATGAGGGTGACAAGAATAAAGGGGAATGATATTCAGGAGGGCTTCGTGTGCTTTTGGAAGTGTGTGGGCGGTTGTTACTTCCCGGCTGCTCACATCGTGAAAGCTGTCTTCTTCGAGGACCTGAAACAGAAAGACTGTTAATGTTGCGTGACCGCAGAACCCAAGGGATAGTTGCTTGAAGCCGAACACAGACTTTCTGAACTGGCTTTTTTGTTTGGCTCCGTATTAGTAACTAACAGCTGTAGGGTAAGTCGGGATGTACGGTTTTTAGGTTGACCTATTCTAACCCCTTCTCTCCAGAGTGCAGAGACAGCGTAGCTGGTTATATGAAGGAAATACCTTAGTGCTGTTACATCCCTGTTTCCCGGCAGTATGACTTTGCCCATAATCCCCTGTAATAGTGTAGAATAAGATTATCTTACACTATGCCGATAACTGCTTTTAGTCTAATCGCTGTCCTAACGGTCTTCTTGACATGATAGGACCTGTACGATTATTAGTCCCAGTCAGTGTAGCTTGTTGAGTCATTGTGATATGCAAGCTCGACCACCACTTCAAGGTAGAAGCTATCGGTCGGTAGAGCACAGATTTCTTTACGTTGACATCTTTGCGTTTTGCCTTTGTGAACCCTATTAAAAAAATTCTCTGACGATCTCCATTAATACGTTTTGAGGAAGTTAACTCTGAAGATTTCAACAAGTTTAATGGTGAAGCATCCAGGATAAAATATTAGAGCTCCTTAAATATACTATTCCTACCCTCATTTTGGGCTACCAATCCTTATAGTGTTCAAAGTATCTAGAAACTACTGAGAAATATGCTTCATTGACATTAACAACCAAATACAGTTTATTGTTATTAAAAGCATGAGATGTAATAAACCACTTCGCTACATGCTCAAAGGGAAGTCATTTTTATGTTTGGTTCAGAAATCAGTTTTGGCGTGCACATACATTTTCCACCGTTTGTCATTTTTACAGATCCACAAGAGGGGACATTTTTGGAGAGTTGTGGCGTTGCTGACCTTATAACAACCTGTTATGGTGGTAGAAACAAACAGATGGGTATAGCATTGGCAACCACGAATGAGCCACTGGCTACCTTGGAAAAAGAGCGTTTGAAAGGTCAGAGTGCCCAAGGTCCTCTTACAGCTGCAGAAGTTTATGCAATGTTAGAACCCAAAGGTCTTCTGGAAAAATATCCACTTTTTGCTGCTGTTCACAGGATTTGTACGCGCAAGCTCGATCCCAAAGGCTTTCTTCACTGTTTAGCAAATCATCCAGAACACCGTTAAGAAATTATTTCCAGAATAATTCTATACGATGTCTTCCTTTTACCTGTTGAAAGTATAACGCGATAGACAAGCTTTCAGTGAATTTCTTCGAGAAAACAATTTTAAATGCTCATAAGTTTAATGAAGTTTTTATTTTTGATGGATCATGACTTTTATTAGATTTATTACTATCAGATATAAATATACTTTTAAAAAATCATTCTCTTTATATAAATCTTCTATTATCTGTCCCACACCTCATTATTTGTAGAGATTTAAAGAAAGTTTCCTTTTAGTACCTATAGAGTATTTCATCTATCTGATTACTCATCTCCCTCTCACAACTCTTGCATGTACATTTGTTACATTGATTAGCAATAAATTCTAGCAAATTTATCACTTCGTTTTTTTTCTAGCGTTTGATATCTAATTAACTTTCGATTATCTTCATTAACATACGAGTACTTCTCGTGGAATATTGTTATGTTTGTAAGGTTAGTAATATAACAAAATATTTTGTTACCTTCATTGGTAATCGTAGAAACAATTGAGAATGTCTGTTGCAAAACGATTGTGGTTAATTCTAGCAGTATAAAATATCAAGTAATTCAAAATCCTGTGTTTGTAACCCATCTGTCTTCATAGCTGTTCTTTTCGTTATTCTCTAGTGTGTCAGTAAAACCACTGAAATCTGGGATTGAAATTAACAAGATCATAGTTTGTAATAACGAGTGATGTTTGATTTCATGTGATAGTACTTTTTATCATATCGTTACTTGAGCTTTAAATGACTCTAGAAACAAACTGGCTAATTTTTTGAAGTTATAACACTTGACTTCCAGTGACAAGCGATCTCTGAGTGATTACCTGAAGTACTTGAATGTTTTCTCAGATAGGGTGTCTAAGATCCAGTCACTTTCTTTCTAGATTTACGGAAGTACTGATTTCTGTTCTTAGAGGGTCATTCCCAAAAATTAGTCCACTTTTCAAACCTACCATCTCCGGCTAAATTCTACAAGGGCCGATAGTCTAATGAGGTGTCATATTAGCTACCTGAGACGAAAAATGGTTCCGTGTGGCTGCATTGATTTCATTTGCTTCAAACCGAGCGTAATCTGTTTACGTCTTATTTATGGTGCGTTATATTATAAGACAACTTTTTCTGACCTGTTCAACAAAATAGAGATGCAACATAACTGCGTTGCTTAACATTCGAGAATAAAAGGTGCTGGCGTCAGACGTCCGTCGCAATGTGTGCGTCTTTTTCTTTACAACTCATAGTAACCTGACGAGAGTTTCACTGCCGCTTAAAGATAGAATCTGTGTCCAGAGATTTTATTTCGTAGAGCTGTTAATATACAACCTCGGATATTGCGTCAAAAGTAGTTTTGGTTAAGATGATACAGATGGTTTGTCTGCTTGTAAGGTCAGTAAACGTCATGACTTCAGCTCCGTAAGTTATAGTAATAATTAGGTATAACATGAATATCCCGATACCTTATTTAGAATAAGACTAGTTAGATTTAACAGCTGTATTGAATGAATTCATTAGGATATACAGGAAAAAATCGCTAGCATATAATTAAAATTACATCACAGCGTATTATGGTAGAATAATAGTCAGTATTGATTATCAATTAAATGCATACAGAATGTACGGTCATTAAGAACATGCGATTAAATAACTGAATAAAGTGTTAGTGCATTTATAAACAACCAAAGTAAAGGTTTCAAAATGTGAAGGGTATAGGAGAAAATGTGAATACTACAAAGAATACAAGTTGTTAGAATGAATAATTACAATGGTACGGTGTAAACGTAGTGTTAATACGAGTGAGCGAGGAGTTTAATACAGCAGAAAGATGAGCATTGTGTAACTGTGATCATAAATCTAAAAAGTGCACGTATACCCAGATAAGTTAATGATAGCAATAGAACGGAGGCTATGAAAGAACATAACTTTATCAACAAGACTGGTTATGAGGAAAAGAAAGTAGCAAGTGTTCATTTTTGGTGTAAGTTTATAGGGACTACGTTGGCCTGACCGTTTCGTGGGCCAACGTAAACAAAATGACTGTACATATTTCTTCTGGATATAAAATAGGGTTTTCGGGTATCGTTTGCTACATCTCCACCTATTTTTTTCTTTTGTTTCTAAAAGCAAACCTCTCAGATAGTCATTTTCGCGGGTGATCTCAACGCTCGAGTAAGAGAGCTATGTCATAAAAGGATAGTGAGGACACCTTAAGTCTCGTGCGGATTAGCCGATAATACAATTCTATTCAGGTAATCATCTGTTACTGGTCAGCACTAATTTCAAACAATATACGCAAATCATACATGTATCGACTATAGTTGGGAAGGTTAGATAGAAGATTGGAACACCTGCGTGGATTGCGAATATGCAATAATGTGTGCACGTATATATTAAGGGCTGGATAGACAGGCAGCTGCGAGATCGGTACTCCTCAACGTGAGAAGAACAGCCATTTTTAAAGAAGAAATAATTCAACGCGTATCTAAAACTGACACTAATACCCGTCCTGATGAAGCCTGGCATGATATCCAGTTATTTGTAGAAAGTGACAAAAGCTGTTGATAGCCTGAAAAGACGGAGTAGTAAATGTCAGTGGATTCTGTTGCTTCATCTGAAATGATTGAAGCAAGAAGACTGATTTTGGTAGGCTCGTACCATGATGAGGAGCGAAAGCTGCCCAAACGCAAGTTGACTGTAAATTTCCGCAACAACTACTGACAGTAATGGGTGGCAAAAGCGAACGAGATTGGAAAGGCATCGGCGATAAGTGATACCACAAAACTATTTATGCATACTACGGAAAAGTTTTGTAAAAGGTAAATTATGAGTGAGACTATTACTGAGGAAATCAGTGCTTCTATTATCTCCCTAGAGATTAGGAAAAGCAATTTTAGGGACTTTACTGGTCTACAGGTATGCGGAACTTGTCTAGCATCCAACACCTACATGAATAAGATACTGACATCGGTCGTTTGCCTGTGTCTGAAACCGTGGAAACTGTCTATAGTCTGACAGGAATAATGAGGTTAGGCGTAGAGTGTTAGATAAGGAGGGCTAGCCATTTTATGAGTGTGTGAAACTGCATCCATTCGTGTGGCTAAGATATTGAACCTGACGAGCCATAAGAGACGTATGTGAGCTCTACTTGACAGGTTTCCAGGATCACAGAATGTGGATATGATGCAGACGATTTAGACACCAGGTGGATGAATTTGATTTCATTGTATTCTCTGAGCTAGATAGTTAATTTGAGAAGCTTTCATCGCTCTATTAGGCGAAATCTTCAGCGCGTACTTCAATTTGAAGTGAGCTTTTAGATTTCTCCACGAGTTTACTGGTGACCTTGGGCATGATTGGTTGCTTCTGTGTGTTTTCACACCTTCTAGGCTACTTGTACTGGAACTGATTTGACTTGAACTTTGACCCTTTGTGTGTGAGGTTTCCTACTTATCGGTTGGTAAATTTTGTCTATCTCAATGTGTCTATTGATTAATGATTCACTGGAATACCAGGCTTCTAAAAGTTCTCTAGCATTCTTGTTGTTTCCTCTGTCTAATATTTGAACGTTGTCCCAGTCGAATTGATGTACGTGGTTGTCTGTGTGTAGTGAGATGAGGGAGTGGATGTCATGCCTTTTGACGCCTAGCTTATATTCGTGGATACGAAGACGAAGGGGACGTCCACTTTGGCTAATGTAGTGTTTTTCGAAGTTGTTACAATTTATTTTGTAGATGATGTTGGTTTTATCTTCTTTCGTTGTTGAGACTTTTGGTTGGCATAGAACTGAGTGAAGTGATTTTGTTGGTTTGTGTACGACGTCAATTACTAAAGGTTTGAAGAGTCTTGTAGTGATTTCTGAGATGTCCTTTATATATAGGGTAGGGCGATTTTCTTTGTGCTCTCCTTGGGGGCTTTTGGTTTGATAGGTTGGCTTGGAGGTATATGTCTTTTGATGAAATTCCATTCTTTTGGAAGACGTCCATGAGATATCTTTCTTCAATTTTCCTTGAGGTGGGAGTGCTGCAATGAGTCCTGGTTGGCTCTCTTGAATAGTGTTTGTATGCAATTCCTCTTGTGTGTTATTGGATTGTTGCTGTTGTAATTCAGGATTTGGTCTGTGTGAGTTGACTTGAGTTCCTAATTCTCCTGTAGTTGTTCGCTTGACTAAGACATCCAAAAATGGGATTGGATAGCAGAGTTGATGGAGTGATCACAAAATTCCGTTAGGTGTTTCAATTTTGTGTATAATTCTTTGGATAAGTTAAATGTTGGAGTTCCTGGGAGTGATACAACTGGTCGTAACGGTATATTTGGCTTGTGTATTTTGGGTCTGCCGTAGAATCGGGATAGGACTGGTCCACTGGATTTTATTCGCCATTTCTCTTGTTTTGCGATCTGTCCAGTTTTGGTAAGCTTGTTTAAGGTTCTTTGGATGCGGTTATCTAATGTTCGCATGGGATTTGTTGGGAGTTTTTGACATACCTCTCATGAACATCTCCCAAAAGAATGGATATCCATGGAATTTCATCGAAAGATATATACCTCCAAGCCAACCTATCAAACCAAAAGCCCCCAAGGAGAGCACAAAGAAAATCGCCCTACCCTATATATAAAGGACATCTCAGAAATCACTACAAGACTCTTCAAACCTTTAGTAATTGACGTCGTACACAAACCAACAAAATCACTTCACTCAGTTCTATGCCAACCAAAAGTCTCAACAACGAAAGAAGATAAAACCAACATCATCTACAAAATAAATTGTAACAACTTCGAAAAACACTACATTAGCCAAAGTGGACGTCCCCTTCGTCTTCGTATCCACGAATATAAGCTAGGCGTCAAAAGGCATGACATCCACTCCCTCATCTCACTACACACAGACAACCACGTACATCAATTCGACTGGGACAACGTTCAAATATTAGACAGAGGAAACAACAAGAATGCTAGAGAACTTTTAGAAGCCTGGTATTCCAGTGAATCATTAATCAATAGACACATTGAGATAGACAAAATTTACCAACCGATAAGTAGGAAACCTCACACACAAAGGGTCAAAGTTCAAGTCAAATCAGTTCCAGTACAAGTAGCCTAGAAGGTGTGAAAACACACAGAAGCAACCAATCATGCCCAAGGTCACCAGGGGAGATGATTAGTAAACTCGTGGAGAAATCTAAAAGCTCACTTCAAATTGAAGTACGCGCTGAAGATTTTGCCTAATAGAGCGATGAAAGCTTCTCAAATTAACTATCTAGCTCAGAGAATACAATGAAATGAAAATCATAGTATGTCAATGTAAACGTCTATTAGCGTTTAGTTTGATGTCTGCTATCTGAGAAATAACTAAGAACCATAGTCTTCATGCCTTTGCACAACTATACCTGTGCAAGTTCATGTGCACGCATGGATAAAGCCGTCTGAGTACAGACACAAAGGATTCATTGAGGTATTCACCTTTGAGAGTCCATCTTCTCTATTTTGTGCTTAACTCGTGATCCGTTTGACACTTAATGATATCCCCTGTAACTTAATCTGAGATATAATGTTTTCTTATTTATACTGTCCATTATTATCCTATCTCTGGTTGTCCATTTTTTTCATAAAGTGTTTTGAATAACCTTCTCTATGTATTGTGTACTTCAGTTGACGCATCTTCACACCTTTGTAGTCGTCAGAACAAATACATCTTATTCTGTAACTGAGACACTTTACGTTTTATTTTAAGTCAAGTGGTGCGAAACCATGGGAATATATATACTGGTCAGCCGAGGTTCCCTTTCTGAATATAGTTCTTTCCAAATATTCATTTAAATTCTTAGTTAGGAAGAAATCTGAGAAAAATACGCTGTCTTTTCCCTTACTAGTCAACTAAAATACTGGGTAGATATTATGCAAAACATTTAAAATCTGTTGCTTTTGAAGTAAACTGCTAACGGTGGGAGTGTCATCTACATATCAACAATAATAGTCTAACTTATAAACTGTGTCTTTGGCTGCACAATCTACAAGTCCTGTCAAGTAAATATCCTCTAGCACAGAAGCCAGATGTGAGCCCACCTCAACCGCATTAATCTGTCAATGGAATTCGATGTTAAACATAAAATGAAAATTTATTGTAAATTTTAATTATACCTCTTTTTATCTTCTCAGATGAGATTGCTATTCCTGTCTTCTGTTCTGTTAGCTAATCTACTGTGTGATTAATCATTTCATTAAGTGGAACGTTGGTAAATAGTTACGCTACATCTAGTGATATCAGTTTTTTCAAATTTACATTCAAGGTTTGAACAGTTTGTACGAAAATATATACATCTTTTATGCTGAACTTCACCGTTTGAGTTCCCCTCTAAATGATAAGGATAAGAAGTATTAGGACTCCATGTTTGCAAACTTCCAATAAACAGTAAATTCTACGTTTTAATCCACCAAGCTTGGACTCAGAAATCAAAATTCTCTTTTCAGTGAAGGAGAGGAAGGTTACTGAAAACAACTGTTCCAATTATTCTTGTTCTAACAATTAAGACTTGATATTTGTTGTCTTTGTACGGAAATATTGATTTCAGTTAAAGCCACCCGCAGAAGAAAAGTATTTAAGGTTTATTTAATGATTAGTTTTGAAGTCAATCACTTATAAACAGGGCTTATATATATATATATATATAACAGTAATTAAATTTTAATGATTAGTCATTTCAAAAGTTTCCTTATGTTTAATTATGACGATCACAGTGAATTAGTTGAATAGTTTGTGTTCTAACAGCTGTTATTCTTAAGTAATCAGGTTTGATTCTAGTAAATTCTAATGTTATCTAGAGGTTTAAGTGCTATACTAAGAAAATAAAAGACGGATTCAGCGAAGAAAATTTTCTTTATCGACGAAATCATCTTCAGAGGCTGTACAATCGTATTTATACTTACAAAAATATATAGTGGTCTATTATTGAGTAATAGGGGGTGACATAATTGATATAATTACTCAGAAGTGGCTTTAGAAGTGAAAATTAGAAGCTGTAAATTACGTGGTACTCAACGGCAAAAAGATAGAAATTTGATAAGGTTAAAATTGCTATTAAGTGAGAATAAAGGTATTTGAGTGTCAATTTAACAAGTGTGAAGAGGGTGTGAAAATATACAAAAGGAGCATATGAGAGTGATAATAGTGAATTAATTATTAAAGCAAAAGCTAACTAAAAGTGAAAGTAGAATGAAAAGAAAAAATCAAAAAATATTTTATTTACAAGGAACGATTAGTGAAGAGGTTAAGACCAAGGTAGAATAAGAGATTGGACAAACTTTTTCTGTATACAGAGTTCAGGGTTGTGTTGATGAATTGCTAGAGCCTCCGCCATACACAAAAGCCGAAACCTGACGCCCTTTGTACCATCTGGCTTCACTTTGTAGATAATCTTGAAAGACGATTCTGGTGGAGCTACGTGGCTTGAGTTCACCAAATGCTCGAGAATTGAGCTATTAATTGTCTTGCATTGTCCCTTTGCTAACCATACCGGATAATGCTCAGAGATGCGTTTGGAAAGCGTGCGCTTTGTGCGGCCAATATAACTAGCTCCACACGAGCAAGTGAATTTATAAACACACATTGAGGTGGCCCAAAGCGGCAGTTTATCCTTCACACACCCGTTGATCATTTGTCGGCTGTAGAAGTTGATACGTAGCTCAGCCATAAAGAAGGCTTTCCTCAGTGATCTGCATAAGCGATTCTTCAGGATCTCAGCTGCGGTATCACCTTTAAATTCAACACTCATAAACAGTAGTTTCTTCGGCACCGTCTGTATTCTTTCAGGCTTTTCCCTTGGCTTCATGTTTTTCTCGATAAATCTTGGAGGATATCCATTCTCTATGAGGACTTGTCTGAGTCGCTCCAGTTCCCCAACGATTGTATCACTTGAACATATCCTCCTTATTCTTGAGGATAAGGAATGGATCAGATTTCTCTTCCTTCTCAAAGGGACCCAGCTATGGAAATTTGTGTACTGACCATTCCATGTTGGTTTCCTGTAGATCGATCTTTGAAGAGAACCATCCGATCTCCTCTTTAGAAAAACATCCAGAAAATGGAATTCCGAGTTATTCTCTGATTCCGACGTGAACTTGATGGCATGATGGCAGCTGTTGAACTCTTTGGTTATCAATTCGACGTCGGTATTGTCGTCACATATGATGAAAGTATCATCCATGTATCTTTGGTACAGATGGAAGCTGTCGATAGTAGGCCGTAAAATATTATTCTCCAAACTGGCCAAGAAGCAGTCTGCAAGTAAAGGACCCAAAGGTGACCCCATTGCCACTCCATCTCTTTGTCTATAAATCGTATTGTTGAACTTGAACTAAGGAAGACTGTTTCTATGACCTCAAGAAAGTGTTCGTTTTCACAGAAATCAAAATATGTACTGCATTCCCTCTGTTATATTCAGTCAGAAGATTAGTTGAAATTATTTAGGAGAACTAAAATATTGACTTTATGTGTGAATAGATTCTAAATCTTCACCCAATACTGATATTTGGTATTTTAGTAGTAGGTGTTAAGATAAGACCTGCCTGATCTAGTACTAGACATCCTAAAAGGTCTCACCATCACCGGGTGAAACAGATGTGAAACTCAGACGAAGTATGGTAGCTGGTGGACACCAGAAAGTGTGATACCTAAGGCATCCTGAAGATGAATTCATGTGACCTACATATTCACTTATGGATATCGAATAGTGCACAATCAAGGGATAATTGTGAAACCAGTCACTTAATATACAGTGGTAAATATCTTCAGCTAAGATGGTAGGTTTTCTGATAGTTGCAGTATCCATATAAAGTTGTTACATGACAAGAGTAGTGTGGTATAACTTTGTAATTGGTCTTAATAACGTAAAGAACCTATTTATTCTCAAACTGAATATCAGCGCTGTAGAATATATAAATGTTACACACAAATGGAATATCAATACCAAATTTAGTGACTAATTCATCCACAATATTCCTCACGTACGAGTACCAGCGCGTTTCTCTCCACCTGGGACTCGTCGGTTCTATGCGGGTTTTTTCATGAAACAGCAATGTTATCATTGAGTGTCAAATGCAGCAGTCAATTTTTTCTAACGCTATACGGTTTTACAGTAGGCCACTGAACTAGAAGAGTCAACTCTTATTCAATCGACATCATTTTGTTATTGGAGTTTTCTATTTTTTCTGCTGATTAACAATACTTCATTAATCAGTCTCTGAATTCATATTGTAACAACAGCAGGCAGGACACGAAAGCAAACGTATATTTTCCAAGTATTGGTTTGGTAGGGATTTTGTTTAATTGTATGGAGGATTTCATCATGAGCTGACATCAGTTAGAGAACCACTAGAAAACCTGAAGAGTCCCAAACTAGGACGAAACAGCTGTCCAGTACTCCCAGGTTTTCCAGTGGTTCTCTAACTGATGTCAGCTCATGATGAAATCCTCCATACAATTAAACGTATATTTCTCATTGATCAAACAGCTGTTTATATATATACAGTTTATATTCGTTAACCAATCACTGAGCGTGCGATTTTGGTTTACATTCAACGACGTGAAATAGAATGTTCAAATATATACATAGTATTCTGTTGTTAATGCCTAATTGAACTGTGGGAATATGTGAGAATAATATTCCGTTGGAACACACTGTCTGTATCATACCACCACAGTATGATGTCAGCGTAAAAGAATCCGTATCCCAAAAAAAGCATTTATACCAAATGTTTCTAATTTTTTCCTTCTATTCAGAAAAAAACTACAACGAACTACCTTGGTAACCGTACTCTTATGTCACTGTGTTTCTTCTACGTCTTTTATACTCATAAAATGAGTCCGACTGAAATGAAGCTGCCTCAAATCAGCTCGTTTATTTAATATTTATACTTTTATCCAACTGCTTTTATCGAAATTATTAAAACTTTTCCCCAGTATAATTCGAAATCTAACTTAAGTGAATGAACACCGACTTTTAAATAGTTGAGGTTTTGTTTTCTATGCTATCTTACCTTATTACATCTCATATCTGCCGACCAGCAAGTAGTATTTAATGCTACTCTGGACTTTTCATTACTGATCAAAATCTATCCATCAGATATGAAGTCAGCCGTTAACCTAACAAAAAACACCGTGTTATACAGTAATATTTACTGATAACGTTTCGAGCACAATTTATTGCTCATAATCATATCAAGTTAATCACACGACTTCCTAAATTCATTTATATAGTTCCATTGTTTTTCACTTGATTTGATTGGTAGTATTATTTTCCGTATTTCAGGTATGAGTGATGATTCATTCCTATTGCATGTGTTGGGTGTAGATTCGATGAACAAAGATTCAGTAATCAACCTCTCTCTCCACCTACCTAGATTACTTTTTAGAATTTTAACCCTCTCCCACCCTATTGTGTGGTTGTGTGTTAATGCATGCATTGCAATTGCCGAGCTTTTTTCTAAATTACTTATCTTCTCTGGGTCAACCATTCTCACCTTAGCTAAATTCTTATGTTCTGACAATCTGACCACACCTGACCTACTAGCTTGACCTATGTAGTTGACCTCACAGTCATTGCAGGGTATTTTGTAAATTATATTATTTTGTCTAATTGGATCCACTGGGTCCTTTAACCTACAGAGCTTGTCCCTGAGTGAGTTTGTAGGTTTAAATGCCACTCTAATTCCTGCCTTATTCAGAATCCTACGTAGGGTCTCAGATGTCCCCTCCTTATATGGTATAACAGTGGATGACTTATATTCTCTCTTATTTATGTTATCATTACTAGTTCCATAATTATTTTTATTTTGTTTTTGGCTTTTAGTTATCTTCCTAATGAATTTTAAAGGATAATTATTCAACACCAACGCTTCTTCTATCTGTTTTATCTCGTCGTTTAGGTCTTTTTTTGTGCTACTTAGTGCTATGGCTCGGTTTGTTAGACACTTAACTAAGCCTGCCTTAACAGTTAACGGATGCGACGAATTAAAATCTAAATATCTATTAGAATGCGTTGGTTTTCTATACACACTAGTGTGAAGTTTACCTTCTTCTATTCGTTTTATTTTACAATCTAGCATCGCTAACTCTCCTTGTTCATCTTCCGATTCAAATGTGAATTTTATCCCCTCTACTAGTGAGTTAATATGTGTCAAGAAGCTAGAGATATGTTCTGTTTTTAACACTGTGAAAGTGTCATCCACATATCTCCACCATATTTTTGGAGTAGGATTAAATGTATTAAGTGCCATATTTTCCCAGCTATCCATAAATATATCTGCTACGATAGGGGATATTGGTGATCCCATTGCTACACCTTCAGTTTGTCTATATATTTTGCCTTGGAATTTAAATATAGTAGATGTGAGGCATAGCTGAATTCCTGAAATAATTTCTTCAATGGACAGCTTTGTTCTATGATTGAGTTCAGCATCTGTAGTTAGTTCCTTTTTAACTGCTTCTAAGGCCATATTGACTGGTATATTAGTATAAAGACTGGTTATATCAAAACTAACCATTGTTTCATCATTATCTAGTTGTATGTCATTTAGTTTATTTTTCATTTCATATGAATTAGTTAGTCTAGAATTTGAACGATTTCTAATGGGGCATAATATGGGTCCATATGAGGAAATTAAGAAGCCCGTAGACACAATAATGAATAAGGTTAAAAAATCCACAGCGGAATTAGTACGCGGAATGAAGCCGTCACTGGGTGAGTCAAAATGGTTTCATTTAATGCCTAAAACTAATAATGCTAGTAGGATGTATGGTACTATTAAAATACATAAGCCAGGTTATCCCATAAGACCAATAGTAGATTTTAGAAATACCCCTACATATGAATTATCAAAACATTTAGCTCTAATATTATGCCCCATTAGAAATCGTTCAAATTCTAGACTAACTAATTCATATGAAATGAAAAATAAACTAAATGACATACAACTAGATAATGATGAAACAATGGTTAGTTTTGATATAACCAGTCTTTATACTAATATACCAGTCAATATGGCCTTAGAAGCAGTTAAAAAGGAACTAACTACAGATGCTGAACTCAATCATAGAACAAAGCTGTCCATTGAAGAAATTATTTCAGGAATTCAGCTATGCCTCACATCTACTATATTTAAATTCCAAGGCAAAATATATAGACAAACTGAAGGTGTAGCAATGGGATCACCAATATCCCCTATCGTAGCAGATATATTTATGGATAGCTGGGAAAATATGGCACTTAATACATTTAATCCTATTCCAAAAATATGGTGGAGATATGTGGATGACACTTTCACAGTGTTAAAAACAGAACATATCTCTAGCTTCTTGACACATATTAACTCACTAGTAGAGGGGATAAAATTCACATTTGAATCGGAAGATGAACAAGGAGAGTTAGCGATGCTAGATTGTAAAATAAAACGAATAGAAGAAGGTAAACTTCACACTAGTGTGTATAGAAAACCAACGCATTCTAATAGATATTTAGATTTTAATTCGTCGCATCCGTTAACTGTTAAGGCAGGCTTAGTTAAGTGTCTAACAAACCGAGCCATAGCACTAAGTAGCACAAAAAAAGACCTAAACGACGAGATAAAACAGATAGAAGAAGCGTTGGTGTTGAATAATTATCCTTTAAAATTCATTAGGAAGATAACTAAAAGCCAAAAACAAAATAAAAATAATTATGGAACTAGTAATGATAACATAAATAAGAGAGAATATAAGTCATCCACTGTTATACCATATAAGGAGGGGACATCTGAGACCCTACGTAGGATTCTGAATAAGGCAGGAATTAGAGTGGCATTTAAACCTACAAACTCACTCAGGGACAAGCTCTGTAGGTTAAAGGACCCAGTGGATCCAATTAGACAAAATAATATAATTTACAAAATACCCTGCAATGACTGTGAGGTCAACTACATAGGTCAAGCTAGTAGGTCAGGTGTGGTCAGATTGTCAGAACATAAGAATTTAGCTAAGGTGAGAATGGTTGACCCAGAGAAGATAAGTAATTTAGAAAAAAGCTCGGCAATTGCAATGCATGCATTAACACACAACCACACAATAGGGTGGGAGAGGGTTAAAATTCTAAAAAGTAATCTAGGTAGGTGGAGAGAGAGGTTGATTACTGAATCTTTGTTCATCGAATCTACACCCAACACATGCAATAGGAATGAATCATCACTCATACCTGAAATATGGAAAATAATACTACCAATCAAATCAAGTGAAAAACAATGGAACTATATAAATGAATTTAGGAAGTCGTGTGATTAACTTGATATGATTATGAGCAATAAATTGTGCTCGAAACGTTATCAGTAAATATTACTGTATAACACTGTGAGACTCTATCAAAATAAAATTTACCCATAATGGAATTACACTCTACCACAGTGCCCAAGTTTTATTCTTATATCAATAACAAATACACCACGTAGACACACTTCGGTGTCATTTAATCGGAATTAGTCGTTTCCGTTTATGTTTCACATTTGTATATATCACCTGGAGACCACTGAATATTTGAAAACGTGTTGTATTTCGCGTAGAACTTTGTTAACTTCTTAAGGAAATAAATTATGCCGTTTACTGGTTCTAACAGCTGATGTACTACACTCAAATGGGTTTGTAATTTATTTGAACTTGGAGTTATCAACAGAGTATATTGTTTCTGTTTGACTAAGTAATTAAATACTGTTGTTTTTAATAACAATCAAGAATTTTAATATCGGATATATCCTATTGCTGCACGCTTACAATCACATACAAATGCTTGCAGATTCCTAAGAGACGCTTCTAATATTTCCATCTGTAGTTTGCACAGCTCCAGTATTCAGAAAAAATTGAGTCCTTTCCACGGTCAACAGCTCACCAACGGGGGGGGGGGTCTGTGAAGTGGTGAGTTTACCATAAACATTATGGGTATCATTGGTACAATTAGCTTATGCACCTCTGACTGACCATATATAAAATGCAAACAGGAAACTCGTGGTTCAAGTTCTTTATCAGTTGAATCGTCTTTTCATTTGTTCTTTAAAAGACCATATAATTTCTTCGTAAACTGTTACTACGTGGTTTCAGACACTTCCACCTCCCTGGCCTACAATACAAATGTCGATGAATCACCTAGTATTACTTTGACTTTGTCAATATAATTAATCTCTCTTCATTAAAACTTCATCGAAATACATAATTACACAATCATGATTTTTTTATTCCTTTACGTACCCAGTGGAACATAGGGCTTCAAGCTACAGGCTTGAGGTTTTGGTTGCAGTGGTATTTATTTTTTATGGGATGGGGTTGCTAGCCTCATGCACAGCCTTCCCTCTTTACCAGTCTTATTACTACCTTAGCGAGGTAAAAGTGTGCGTTGGTGGCCGAGGATCAAACCCTGAACCACCTGAGGGGTTGGTGAACATTCAACAGCTGTGCCACTGATGCAGTTAATCACGTTATTACGAACACAATTTTGATTTCAGAAAGAAACTATTATTAATCTCATCATATCATGATGAATATATTTTGTGCTATTTTAATTATATTTGGTTTTGGCAACGTCATTTCAAACCCTTAAGTATATCTTTATCCATACCCCTGACCTGAATACTTTATGTTGACCTCTGCTCAACTGAATCATTCAACACTTACAAAGCAAACATAATCAAGTTTACACTGCTAATCAATTTGTACCCTCCGTTCCTATCCGCAGAATATTCTTGTAATCATTTTTGTATTTACTAACAAGCTTAGTGGCACCTTCTATTCTATCCATTATGCTGTTTAATTGCTCAATACTAATGGCCCTCATTTTTATGCTCACTAATTAAAGTATGTGAATACTTTGTATGTTGATATAGAAACTGTTTTAGGTTGTAAAATGATATCATACTATCTTGTTCAATTTGTTATTTTCTCTTTGCTCAAGGTAAGAAACTGATTTGTTTAATATTTGAGTGAAAAGCCTACTCGTTTATTCAATCCACTAACTGTATTCTTACTGATTCTTGTTTTATCCATTTATAGGTTAGTTTTTTGTTTAAGTTTCAGTTTACTTTGCACACAAAACGATAATGTTGGCATTTGCGCGCTAAAATAGCATACAAATTCATCGATAAATTACACCTTATTCATCGGCGAAATCAGTGTACTTATCTAAAAATTTAAGTGACATCTGACAGCCACGTGATTTCATTCTTTTCATTGTACTTAAAACGTTTTAGGAACACAAGGTCTATTATATAACTTGAAGTTTTTCATTAAACAGGTTGTTTTGCATAATTGATAGCAAAATTAAGAAATTTTCTATCCAATTATTTGATAAGATTTCTTTCGAAATGTTCACAGAAAATGTCAGTTTCAAGGGTAGTTAAAGTGTTCTCATAAAATTTTGTTGTTTCAAAGCGAACTGAATTTGAATCGAAAGTATCCTATAGTTACAATGGTATCATAGTTTACTCGCATCTATACTGTATGTAATTAATTTGATGAATTAATGAACTGGAATTTTCTGATAAAACATAGATTTACTGTACTGCACTTTAAAACATTAGTTCCAGTTATCCTGAACAATTCAAAACTTCCTTTTGTTTAAAGAAAAAGGTATTTATTTTCATAAGCATCTGCTACCGATATCCATGCTGAAAATTCCACACTTGTACTGAAAATACGGTGTGGAATCAAGCTGTAAATCAAAATAAAATAAAAAAAAATAATGAAAGGAGTTCCCCCAGGTCCTTTTCTGAATATCTCGAATTCACCATGTCACTGAATTGCTAAAGGGCTTGTATATTTATTAGAATCTCTACATTGGAAGTTCACGAAATATGATATGAAAGATGTCTTCATGTTTGTTGACAGCACTGAAGGTATGAACTGAAGAAATAGAATGGTGTCATCTTCAGATATAGCTCCTGGTAGATACAGTAAACTTTACACGTAGACAAGTCATGGAATGGAAAATGAACATTGAAATAAAACCTGCGAAAGTGAAAGAGCTATTGCTATGAGTGTTTATTTTCCCTTGAATACAGAGTTTTATTGGCAGACTGACACAGCTATAATGGATTCCTTTTTTAATGGATAGTTTCTTGGTAAAACACGAGTATTGTGAATCAGTTTGAATACAATTGCCATCATAAAGACGATAAGTTTGTCGTTTGTGAACAGGATCTAATCAAAGTCTTCTATAATATTCATGCGGATATTGAATTTACTTGTGTTAAAGCAGACGTGTCTCTCTGTTAGCCGTGAAGTTGTGATTTACGCGTACAACTGACGTTGTAACCTCACTGGACTTCTCTGATTCGTTCATTTGAGGTTTAATTTTCTGGAGGATTTTGATTTTATGCAACCTCTCAGATTTGTTTATCTATGCCTTGAATTCCTGAGGTTTTTTAAATTCAATAAACCATGTATTTTTTCTAGTTAAGATTGTCGCAATTGTTGTTGTCGTCGTTTCTCTCAGTCTGACTTTTGTGTTTATCTCAGTGTGGGAGATAATGTAAAGTGATCAGATGCTTATAGTGTTGTGTTCTGGAGGAGCATTCTAGTCCTGTTAGGCGAACTCTCTATCCAGTAGCACTCCGACATTACAACTTGCAAAACAGCACTTCATTTTTAGATGTACTTCTTACTAAAAGGCCCCTTTTAGCCCATATCTGTGTGTCGCACATCGAGAGTTTATTGGAAGATTTAATCAAAAATGTACCACTTTGCAGAAGAAATGTCGATGACGTTGTTATCATTAGTGATAAGCCTTAGTCTGTCAATTAAATGTGCATCAGTGGCACAGTGGTTAGGACTGTCACCAACCATGCACATAGTCCGGGGTTCGATTTCTGGCCGACGCACACACCTGACTTATCGATATCACATGCTGAATATCCCATACTTGCACCAGAAATACGGTGTGGAATCAAGCTACAATAAAATAAAAAAATAAAAAATCGAATGAATGAAGTTGAAAATAACATATGACTTACGTCTGTAGAAGAGTAAGATAACTGTTTATTCTTCCGTAGATATATTGTTTAGTTAATAACCTGATGGATCAATAAAACGAACTATTTGTAGAAAACCTACCTGGACAGTATCTTAATTATCACGACTTCTATCCTGTTAGGTACAATAAAGCCTTAGTGAGGTGTCTCTTTAGCAGAACCCAATGAATGTGCATAGAAGACACACTTGAAAATGAAGAAAGAAAACTGACACAAACTCTGGTGGATAATAATTATCCAGAGAAGTTCATAATAATAATAATAATAATAATAATTTTTGCTTTATTCCAAAAACAGTATTAATGATACAGCAAGGAATTTTCAGCATTCAGTACAGTATTGCATCTAATTTACTCAAAAACGACAACAACAAACAAAAAAAGTAGATAAACGGAATAATTAATACATAATAATGATAACAAAACGTTTTTATAGGAGCTATGTAGCAATTACAGTAGAGGATAAGGAGAAAAATATAAAATTATAGTAATAATAGTAATAACAACTAAAATAAAAATAGCAAAGTTATAATTAAACGATAGAAAGGGTGACACCATAGAATTACAGAAAGATGAACAATGAAAGGGTCGATTCACTATGCTAATTACATAGTAACTTATATGTTTCACGTCTAACAGTGTCTTCATCACATAAAATACGGGCTAAGTACGGTATTGTAGAATTTTTGTAATATAAAGTAATATAAAGTGGTCAGAACACCGAGATTCATTACCCAACTTGCTGCTAAGAAAAATTTATATGTTACACATCTGTTGAACCAATCTATAAAATGTCTTTGGGGGTATCCGAAAGTTTGTGGAAGCCCTAGCAATTAGAAAGTTTAAACCCTTTTTATGCGTTCAAAATTAATTCGTCACCACATTAGACATTCCTTGGTAAACTTTGGTTTGGTACCATGGCAGATGTACTACTGCCTCCCTGCTTTGGTTCAGTGATCTCTATTGTTATTTTGACTTTCAATTTGGCCTTTTAACTTAACCTACTTCTATTTTCTCACCCTTTAACGCTTTATTATTCTCACATATATTCCTATGACAAATATGTATGTAATCAGATTGTTCAAAATAAGTGTTGCGCAAATACACTACGCGACTCAGACAAATTACGCCTTCTCACTGCTTTGTCATAATTTAATTCATTTGGAGTCAAATTAATAATTTTGAAACTGATTAGCAATTTGTCATGTACACAGGTCGATGGGGTGAAATTTTCCATCACAGTCTCCTTTGGGAACCAAATTATTCAGATCACAGTCTGTGATCTGCTTGATACCATAAATGGTAATCAATAAAGTAAATAAAGCCTGTCAGAAATCGGTTGGTTTGAACTGATTTGGCTCTCTGAGCTGAGTCAAACCGGGCACACCGCTAATGAGCTCGGCCCCAAAGGAGCGAAACGACCATCCAATGTTCAGATTACCTCGATTTGTCTGGCGAGCACTACTGGTTGATATCAGTGGTATGCAACTACTCATCTCAGTCAGTCACTTTCTTAGTTATACTATAAGTCTCGTATGTTCCGATGATTAACGAGGAAATAGGTAGTCTGAAAGCTATCTCGTTTCAAAATGGTCATCCTGGCAAATTTGTGTCTATCTAGAAAAGTCAATAAAATACAGATTCATACAGCGAGTAAGAAGATTTACCCAATGAGTGAGATTCAAGGACGATATATCTCATAACATGGTAAGTTGCGAAATTACAAATCACTTTCTGAAAAAGGACCTATAATGACACGGTGCATTGAATATAAGTTAACAGTAATGGCTACATCGTTGTGTGTTTACAAATGTTACTACTTCTGTGGAGCTAGCTGTCTATTTGTCTGTAATAGATTAACGCATTTAACTCACTAGTGAACAAATATCAATTTGGATTGGTAGAGAACTAACCAGGTCAAGTAAGCTGGGGTGTCTTACCTCATTTATTGGACAGTGAACACTACATCAAAACAGAAGAGGCGTTCACGGTCACAAATCGAATGTTGATGGTTCGGTTGCTGAATACACAGATGTCGTTGAGAATAAACCTAACCTATTTATCCAAAAAAGTATATTCAGCATGCATGTTTCCTCTCTGACTTACATGAGATCACTTTGGACATAATCATCACATATCTTTACGCCTTATTATTTACCTCTACACCTTTACAACCTTCTCTCTGACTTTTTTAACCCCTTTCCACCTAGTTTACATGACAGTATTATTATTTGTCATCCTTTAAATTTACGATAAGCTTATCGTAGTTTTTCACTAACTGATGAACTTTCACGAATTGTATGACTATATTTATAACACATTATTACTTTGTTAATATTTTAGTTATTTGCCATGAATTTGTACTCAGCATATCCTATCTGACTGTTAATTTCTTTGGACTATTCACATTTTCTCGCATACGACTGACTACAACTTATCCTTTGAAATCTGTACTTTTACTGAATGCAAACGCACAAGTACATCACTGAATTAGTTAACCTCATTTTGTTTCAAGTATATCTTAAATGCATTCAAAGTATAGTTAAAAGTAAATTATTATTACGCCTAGTAGCTGCTACGGTTTTTTTGTTGTTGTCGCTGCCCTTTCTGTTGTGATTTTTTCCTTTTACTGGTGTTGTTCTGATTGCTTTATTCCTTGTTTTCCTGATTCTAAGGGGAGCAACCCATAAAGTCGCTTCTCTGAAAACTGCATGCACATGTAATAACCCCCTTCTCAAGTGTGAGGCTAGCAACCTCACCCTGTAAACAAAGCTACTTCAGAAACTTCAGTAAGATGAGTCTCCTGTTTGGGGACATGGAACGTCCGCACCACGTATGAGACTGGCAAAGCTGCCCAGATTGCAAACGAGATGAAAAGATATGGTATTCAGGTACTGGGAATAAGCGAAAGCAGATGGAATGGGAGCGAACTCACCAAATTGTCAACGGGAGAGTCGATGATCTACTCCGGGAACCCAGAAGACAATCACGAGCACACCGAGGGTGTGACTATCATGATGTCAACAACGGCAACGAAGGCCCTTATACAATGGGAGGCGATCTCGCCCAGGATAATGACCACTAGATTCAACTCCAAAGGAAGGAAAGTGACAATTATAGAATGCTATGCACCAACAAACAACGCAGACTTAGAACAGAAAGAAGAGTTCTGCAGGCAATTATAGGCAACAGTGGGCAATATTCTAGTGGATGACATTAAAATTCCAATGAGCGACATGAACGCCAAACTGGGACCAGACAACACAGGAAGAGAACTCATCATGGGTTGAGGAGCACTCAGACAAATGAATGGAAGCGGAGAAATCTTCTCTGACTTGTGCGCCTTCAGTGAACTAGTGACTGGTATCACCATATACAAACACAAGGATATCCACAAGGCTACATGGGTGTCACCAGACGGGCGAACCATAAACCAAATTGACTTCATCTCAATGGTGCTCAAGGAAGTGGAGACGCAGCTTACTGAACACGAAAGGAAAAAGAGGAGCAGACGTTGGCTCAGACCAGGATAAACAGTGGCTCACTATGGGCACATGGAGACTAATAGAAGAGATAAGGATGTTGAAACAAAAGATTATCCAGTGCATCGACGAGCAACAAAAAAAGCAGTTGAATGCAAGCTACAATACACCGAACAGAAGAATAAAGAAGAGTGCCAAGGAAGACAAAAGAAAATATTATGAAGCTATTGCAAGTGAAGCAGAACAAGCTCCAGACAAGGGAGTCCACGCAACTCTCTACCAAACAACTAGGGACCTATCGGGCAAAAGTTTGACACAAATTAAGCCAGTGAAGGATGACAATGAAAAGTCAGTCACCAAAGAGGTGGAGCAAAGGAAATACTAGACTGAACACTTCAAAAGACTTCTAAATCGACCGCCCCCTAGAACGTGCCCAATAGTACGAGTAGCGGAAGCAGAACTACCACTGGATACAAACTGTCGGTCGAAAACAGAAATCCTGAAGGCAACAAAGATGCTAAAAACTGGAAAAGCATCAGGACCGGATGGAATCCCAGCAGAAGCATTGAAAATGAACCCAGAGACATCAGCGGACTTGATGACACCACTACTGGGGAAGGTGTAAAAAGACAGCAAGGTGCCTGTGGATTGGAAGAAAGGCTGCCTGTTCAAGTTGCCAAGGAAGGGAGACTTGAATTTATACAAGAACTGGCGCGGCATTATGCTCCTGTCTATCCCGAATAAAATACTAAGCTGCATCATCCTGGAGAGAATCAAGTAAGCCCTGGATGAATAGCTTCAACCGGAACAGGCTGGATTCATGAGGAACAAGTCATGCATCGATCAAATCGCAACACTACGGATCATCATTGAACACAGCTTGGAATGGCAGTCAGCTCTCTATCTAAACTTTATCGACTTTGATAAGGCCTTCTACAACGTTTTCTTAACTTATGCATAGCTGAAGCGCTAGCTAAACACGGATAGACACCTAAATTTTGTGTTCAAAACCGTTTAGTTAAGTCCCTTTCTTTACCCTGTTCATAGCAAGGTTCTCTTATTATATTCTATTATACACTTCACTTCACCGCCGTCTTCATTGTCATCATAACTGTACTCTCAATTTTATAGACAACGCTTTACCTACAATTTTAAAATCTTCATACCATTTCTTTGATTGGACACGAGTAACTAGTGTAATGTGTCTAGTCCAGTTCACTTATTTAATAATTTACCCCCTTAGTACATCATTTTAAGAATATTTATTCTTATCATATGTATATTCACTGAAAAATTTCTAGTGCCACTTAATGCATTTTTCCGTAATATAAATACAACTGTACAGCTTGAAAACAAGGTCGTTGTAAGGAAAGATTTCTCCGCTGAACAAGAACTATGTTTTTCCTAGTGAATTAATAAGAATATTTCACGAAGTGAAATCTGTAATGTAGACGGGAATTTTTAAAAAGTCAGAATAACAGAAATAAACAGGAAGGTTGTATAAGAAAGGTAATGAGATAATCATTATTGGTAGGACTGACCTTTCATGATGGCTATGGTAGGGACAACGTTTAGACGTATTTCTTTTGAATACATAGTGTGGGCTTGAGCTTTTGGATCGTCACTGCCTCAGCTAATCCCATATACCTTGATCTCACTCTCTTCAAGAGGTTTGGTCGGATCTTGCATATGACTTTGAAGGACTTTTCAATTGCAGCTGAATATCCTGAATTCACATGATGTTCTGTTACCGAAATGTATATACCCTTGCGTTTTCCCTTTGCTAACCATGTTGAATATTGTTCCTGGGCGCGTTTTACAAGCAGACGCATGTTACTGCCAATGTATTCGGCTCAACAAGAGTAAGTTAACTGTTATATGCATGTCGAAGTGGCTCAATGCGATAGCTTCTCTTCCGGGTGCCGCTTGAATAGTCTCTTGCAGGAAATGTTACTCGTAGGCTGGAGGTGAAATGTGGTTTACTGAGAGACTTTGAAAGCCGACTATAAAGAAGTTCAGCTTCAGTATCACTTTTAAATTAGAGGTTAAATATCAGCATCCTTTTGTAGGCGACTTGGAACATTTTAGGCGTTTTCTTTGTTTTTTGGTTCTTGTCTGTGAATCTGGGTGGGAAACCATTTTCTATCAAGATTTTGCAAATCTTCGTCAATTGACTCTTCAGTGCATATTTTCCAGATCCTCAAGGAAAGAGAGTATATTAGATTTCACTTTCTGTTTAGAAGCACGCAACTTTAAAAGTTGACAAACTGTTTGTTCTATGTGGGCTGTTTAAATATGAATCTTCTCAGTCAGTTGTCAGCGTTTCTTCGCAGTTGAACATTGAGTAAATGAAACATTGAGTCAGATTCAACTTCCAGAGTGAAGTGGATATTTAGGTGGGCGTTGATTTTTTATTTCTTGATTATGGCTTGATTAAATACCGTATTTTTGGCACAGGTATGGAATTTTCAACATGTGATATCGATAGCCCAAATTTAGTAGGCCGACCATTGATATCAGGTGTGCGTCGGCCGGAGGTCGAACCCCGGACTATGTGCACATGGTCGGCGAGAGTCCTAACCACTGTGCCACCGACGCAGTTATTGTAGATTCCAGTTCTCACCACAAATAATGGAAGCATCATCAATGTATCTCTTGTAGAGATGGAGCTCGTCGATTGTTGATTATAAGGAGTTGTTTCCTAGGCTAGCCATAAAGAAGTCGGCCAAGACAGCAGAACCCATTGCCACTCCATCTGATTGCCTGTATATTTCTTTGTTGAATCTGAAGTAGACGTTGACGGTGCGTCGTAGTAACAGCTCTTTTAGATAACGGATTGGCATACCGATCTCGATGCTACTGGACTGAATGAAGTCGAAAAAAGAAACATATGGTTTCTGTCAGTGGGATGTTGATGCTGGGACAGACGACATCCAGGGAAACCATTTTCTTACCTACCAAGTTGACATTCTAAATTTAATCAACAAACTCGAATGTGTACCGCAGGTTGAGTCTCGATAGCTTTTATTTACCGACCTAAGAACTTCCTGCCCATTTTGTTATTACCACGTCTTTAATCCGCAATCGCACAAACAGTCAGTCAGGTTTTCAGTAGTTATGATCTTACTATGGCTTTTCTACCCGATCTTCCTGAGTATTAGACTTTGAAGTTTTGTTAATTTGACCTTTGACCTGAAGTTGTTCTAGAATAGCACTACTACCTATCTTACAATGGCTTTTTATCCTATATTCCTGTTTATTACACTTTGTAATTTTGTTAATTTGACCTTTGACCGGAAATAGTTCTTTAACTTTCTCACACATTTACCATAAATACACGAATGGACAGCCTAGTTGGTGACCTTGTCGAAAAGAGAATTTTCTTTTCTGCAACCGTCTTTTTACTTCTTTTATTGATTATGTTTCATTTCAAAATTCACGACTTTTAGGAAATTTAATACACTTTATAAAAATAACTAATTTTTTTTATTTCGATATCTTTTAAACAAGGGTTATGAGAAGTATCAAAACATCAATATTTTCATAAACCTAAATGGTGTGTGATTTTGGTGGTATTACCTTGGCAACGAAGTAATCGAGAATCATGGTTTTTTTTAAATTATTTATTTTCAGGAGAAAATTAATAACAATAATAGTTGGATTTCGTCCCAGTGGCTGGATTATCAACGAGCTGGCCTCATAATCCGAGGGTCCTGGGTTTGATCCCTGGAGGGGTTATGAATGAGTACTGATGAAAAGACCTGACCTAGGATGAAAGAGCTCTCCAGTAGTCCTCTAACCGGTAATAATTCCCGATCAAATATTTGGAGTGAACAATTGTTTTCAGTTCATGGATAATCCCCATCCAGGCATTAATGAAAACAAAACACGTAGATCAGCGAAGAGTCTCTTTTCGGCGAATTCATCTTCTTAGCTGTACAATCGCAAATATATATGCATTGTTTTGTATGTATGTGTACATTAAGTTTGTCAAACAAAGTTACAATTGGTTAAGGTTAATTTTAACTAAACAAGTGAAGGTTGGTAATACAGGTCAAGAAAATTAAGTGAAACTAGGGTAGTAACAAAGGTGATGAGTTGTCACAAACAGTTGTAATAATAATAGTGAGTTTTACTCAGGATGCACATAGAAACAAAGTAGAAATTATGTAAGAGATCTAAGTGGATACAAGAATTACAATTGCTTAAGGTTATTTTAACTAAACAGGTAAAGGTTGGTAATATAAGTCAAGGCAATTAAGTGCTAGGATAGTAACAAAGGTGATGAGTTGTCACAAACAGTTGTTAAAAGAAGTTATGCAATAATAATATGAATATTTTGATGAGTGAGTTTTACTCAGGATGCACATAGAAACAAAGTAGATAATACGAAACTATGTAAGAGATCTAAGTGAATACAAGAATTATAAGCAACTAAGGAACAGGCAAAGAAACAAAGTTAAGTTATCAAAATAAAATAAAAATCAAAAAATCAAAACATTGTTACCATGAGAGTAGAAGTGGTTGAGTAATCTTCTTTTGTATGCACAGCTCCGGTTTTTCCATGTGAATGGCTAGAGCTTCAGCGATACAAAGGAGACGAAACCGTATTGCCTTTGACATGTTGTTCTTGACTCGGTAGATTACTTTGAAGGAGGCGTTCGTTGAAATGCAATGATCAGTGCTGACCAGGTGTTCAATTATCGCACTCCTTATTGCACCAGTATTGCCTTTTCGCAACCATGCTGGATAGTGTTCTTGAATCCTCTTGGACAGGATGCGCGTCGAACGACCGATGTACCTGGCTCCACAGCAGCAGGTGAACTGGTATATGCACATAGAAGTGGCCAGATGCGGGATCTTGTCCTTGAGGCTTCTGCAGATTAGTGGGCGACTGGAGAACACTATTCTTAGCGTTGCTGCAAAGAATGTTCTTCTCAGAGATGATGTGATCCTTCTCTTGAGAATATCGCTTGCTAAATCTCCCTTGAAATCCAAGTTCATGTAGATTTTCTTTTTAGGCGCAGTCAAAGTTTCGTTTTTCCGAATTATTGGTTTCATATTTTTGTCGATAAATCTTATTGGGTAACCATTCTGGATGAATATTTCTCTCAGAATATCTAATTCTGTTTCCACAACGTCGGGACTACAGATGCGTCGGATGCGGGAAGCAAGTGATTTAATTAAATTCCGCTTTTGTTGAATGGGCACCCAGCTATAGAAGCTTGTTAGTTGACCATTCCACGTAGGTTTTCTATGGATTGATCTTCTTAGGCTCCCATCAGCTCTTCTTGTCAGTTCCACATCAAGAAACGGAATTTTTGACTCGTTTTCCATTTCAAGAGTGAATTTTATTGCTGGATGGCAATTGTTAAATGTCTTCAGCAGTAGATTGGGGTCGTTGTTGTTGTCACAAATAATGAAAATGTCATCCACGTATCTTTTATACAGTTGCAAATTGTCGATGCTTGACTTTAGTGAACCTCTCTCGAGGCTTGCCACGAAGCAGTCTGATAGTAGTGGACCCAACGGAGATCCCATTGCAATACCATCCTTTTTTCTGTAGATGGTGTCGTTGAATGTGAACTGGACGTTCAGAGTGCATCTCAATAATAATTCTTTCAAGTATGTTGTCAGTATTCCAATATCGAGGTGGTTGTCATCTATATATCTGCATATGAAGCAGACCGTTTCTGTGAGTGGGACATTGGTGAAGAGTGACTCGATGTCGAAGGATAGCATAGTTTGGTTAGATACATTGGTGTCTTGTATGCACTCGATGAACTGGAAGGTGTCACGGAGTGAGTGCGTACATAATTGCTTCCTTACAGGTTCCAGAATATCTGCTAGCCATTGTGCAATAGAGTGGTAAGGAGAACCTGACATATCCAGAATTGGGCGAAGTGGGAGACCAACCTTGTGTACCTTTGGTAGACCATAAAGTCTTGGTATTACTGAACCTGTTGGCCGGATCTGGTCGTAAATATCCCCACTAATTAGTTGACTGGCCTTCATTCTCTTCAAGACGTCTGTGAGCTGCTTCTCAATCTGTTCCGTCTTGTTTCTTTCATTGGAAGCTTGGGAAAATTTGTCTTCATTCGACAGTATATCGTTCATTTTCTCGATGTAGTCTCTTCGATTCAGAAGCACTACACCAGCACCCTTGTCGGGCCGAGTTATAAGCAGATCTTTGTTATCTCTCAACTGTTTTAATTCCTCTCGGTGCCGCTTTGTCAGGTGGTTGCGGACTTTTGATTTTGTATTCAAGTGTTGATGGCAGCAGTCCATTATTGTTGACTTGAATCTCTGTAATTCGTCTTCAGAAGTTGGGCTGAGATCGTGCGTTTGGCTAATTAGATTTTCAAACTGGACCTGAGTATGGAGTTTGTCGGCGTTGAAATTTATATCGCAGAATTTAGGGCCCAGAGATAGAACTTCCAGTTGCACGTCGGTTAAAGGTACTGAGGAATAATTGAACACAAACTTCGTTGACAAACTTAATGTACACATACATACAAAACAATGCATATATATTTGCGATTGTACAGCTAAGAAGATGAATTCGCCGAAAAGAGACTCTTCGCTGATCTACGTGTTTTGTTTTCAATTGTTTTCAGTAATTTCTCCACCAGGTTATACAGTTATGATTACATAATGTAATGAGACAATATAGATTAGTGAGATTTAATCAGGATGACACTAAATGTGCAGTGTTAAAGACATTTTCAGTTGTCTCATTCCTTAATGACTTACTGTTGTCGTTCAGGAACCTCATACTATTCTTTTCTATGACCGTGCATTAATTAGGCTTATTGGAAAATTTATAAACATGGTTTTCACTGGTCAATAATCGTGGAGTATTGTACTAATTTAATGAACTGTTTCCCAAACTGTAGGCAGGGATGAATGGTTTTTTCATGAAACCATATGTTAGTTGTCGGGTTGGGAATAGCCATATATTGAAATGAAAAATACCTTCTTTCATTCAACAGTCTTTCAGTTGTTTTGTCTTGTCGTGAAATCGAAAAATCCTCTGTTGTAAGCAAAAGAAATAATATAATAGAAATGGTGGAGAAGATTAGAACATTATATGGATTGTTCTGGTGTGATTGTGTTCTCTAAGCTGGATGGTTGAGATTTCAGACTTTGGTTGTCTTGGTAGACAACACATTCAACACTAACTACCATATAAAATGAACTTTTATAATTCTGGGAGAGCGTAATAACAGTATGTTGATACATAACTGTCACTGGAGATATAAGTCAATCACCATTTCTGTATACGAACATAGGTGCACTTTGTGCCATCAAAAAACCTCTTTTAAAGCTATACACAATTTATTTTTGCAATTTGGAAAAAAATGCAACCTTTCAATTTATGCACAACAAGGGTTCTGTTAGTTCATCGGATCAAGCCTAATTTCTGAATGCAGCAATAAAACATTCCATTCCAGATTTGACTGTAGTCTTAGTAAGACTTTTATAGTTTAACTTTCATTACTTTCAATTTGGGTTCTGTAATCATTTCAGGGTGTGCTTGACTTACTATCGAGAGACTACTAATATTTAGAATCCTGAAGTGATCACAGTTCATTTTCAATCCTCACCAGTAATTTACATTGGTCAGTAGATCACTTCTCTGCAGGAGTAATAATCATTTCCAAGTAAATTCCCTAACTTCTTCATCGTTTAGTGAATCTTTAAGTAATTTATTTCTTGTTCTCTGTAGACCATATAAAGCGATGTATCAGATGTTGCGTGGTTAGTATCTACAATATGTTGCAATATGGATGACTTAATACCTCTACACTATCCTTTGCTCAGTCCGCTGCGTTCGAGAGCACGTCCCACCTTGGTTGAACAAAGGAGAGTGTAGAGGTATTAAGTCATCCATATTCCAACATATTCTACATATTGACCACACAGCATCTGACACATCGTTTAATACAGTCTACAGAGTTTGCCAAAAGTGCACATGCTTTGTTTAGTACAGGCTTTGAAAATACATAACGTAAAGCCAGAACTTTGTGTACAAAAACAATTTGTACTGCATCTTTCGTTATCGTGGTCTTCATTTTACTATGTATTTCACATACAACTTTGTTATCTTTCTATATTCCATCGTCCACTTTTGTTTGACAACAATTCACTCATCTTATGTCACCGCCATATCATAGTCACATATTCACATTTCCAAATGTACTTTATTTTCCTATCATCTATTTCACACATGTCTATTGAACTTTAAGTTGACCTCTATTTATTTAGTTATTCACTGATGTATTTAATCAATTCTGACTCATTATCATATACACCAATCTTATCGCACTTCAGTATTTCCACTCACTGTCAAATTGTGACACACAAACACACAAGAACACTGGTTGTTACATATATAAATATATATTAAGAACACAATATTCAGCGAAGAGACTCTTTTCAACGAATTTATTATCAAGCTGTACAATCGTACATATATGGTTTTTTAAAGAAATCATATCCGGTGAGGGAATTAGGTCAATTACGTCTCCTTTATAAAACCATGCTGGAATATGTTCTCGTATTTGTGTGGAAAGCATCCTCTGACCACGGCCAATGTACCTTGCCCCACAAGAGCAGGTCAACTGACAGATGCACATAAAGGCGACCAGATGGAGGAGCTAATCTTTTACAGAGATAGAGAACAACTTGCGGCTAGTGAACGTCCTATGTAATTTTCCTGTAAAGAACGTCTTACTGACTGATTTAGAGAGATGACTTTTGAGCATATCCAAAGCTTGATTACCTCTGAATTCCAAGTTCATGAATAAGGTTTCCTTTGGAACTGAGTCGGTGACCAGTTTAGACTGCTTATCTTTCATGTATATATATATATATATATATATATATATAATATTCCTTTACGTTCCCAGCGGAACATAGGGCTTCAAGCTAGAGGCTTGAAGTTTCTGCAGCAATGGTGAATATTTCTACAGGGTGAGGTTGCTATTCTCATGCCCATCCTTCCCTATTTACCACTCTAACTACTGGCTTAGAGAGGTAAAGAAGCGCGTCGGCCGGGAAACGATCCAAAACCATCTGCTTGGTCGACGAGCTCTCTACCGTTGTGCCACGGACGCACATTTTATATAGATATACGATTGTCATTCTTCAGTTTTACCTTCTTTTGAGAAAAAAAGTGTAAAACTGGAGAGTGACAAGACGGAAGAATGCAACAAAACAATCACAATACGAAACAAAAATGGTACATCACGGGAGATTCAAAGAAACCTCAAAAATTTTGGGATTCGCACAACGTTTAAACCGACGAATCTAATTCAAAATAAAATAATTCAACTGAAACATCCCATAAAAATGATGGATAAAATCAATGTAATTTATAAAATATCGTGTGCGGAGTGTCCGATTAAAAATGTGGGCCAAACGTCCAGATCACTCAAAATAATAGTGAATGGACATAAACGCCTAACTAAAAGTCAATCAACAGGAACACAAACTTACAAGAATTTAGAAGAAAATTCATCTATAGCTGCACATGCATGGGACAAAAACCAAAATATCGATTGGAACAATGTTTGTTTTCTAAAAACTAAGATGAACAAATAGAAAGAGAGACTTATAACAGATTCTATATTCATTAGGGTCACACCGGATACATGTAACAAGGGTGACGCAGTACAACTGTCAACAACCTGGAATATAATTCTGAATGCACAAAAGTGAATGAACAAAAAATAATAACATTATATATATATATATATATATATATATATATATATATATATGAGTACAAATCATATATGTGTGAAAACTTACCTCACCAATGTTTTATTGTAAGCATGAAGAAGAAAACCTTCACGTATGAAATCTGCATATATAATTTCGAGGATTCTCTTCAACTGCGAGCAGTTTAAAATATACGTAGTGTCAACAAAATGATATGTGAGGACCATGAAGACACAAGTCGTCTACTGGATGAACTTAACTCTGTACAGAATCATATAAGTCTTACATGCGACGGAGAAAGTCGCAACCAGCTTGAGTTGGGGAGAAGATGGTTCAATGAAACGATGAAGTTACAGAAAGCCTACTTGGACAGGGCGATACTTAAATTTCCACAAATTCTGCTCACTGTAGTATGAGAGTGGCTTCGCGAAGTGTTTGTTCAAGAAAATTCAGCGTATTTGTATAGATGATGTTATAGAGGATGCAAAATGAAATACTGATGGATGCTCTTTTGGAAAATGGATATCCTTTAAAATTTCTAAACCGGTATAGAAGTCAGTTAGTTTCAAAATCTACAATCTGTTCTGTCCTTAAGAAAAATGTTTTCATTAAATTATCATACAACAGGAAAGTAAGTAGTATTATTTTGATTCGGAGGTTGAACTCGGCCATCCGCAGAACCTATTATGCAGCTCAGTTTTAGTTATTAAAAAAGCCAAAAACATGCCCGTACACAAACCTCAAAATTGCACAAACGATTACTTCACATCTCATACTATGTACCAGCTTATGTGTGTGTGTATGCGTGGACACACCAACATAGGGAGAAGAAATTGCCTTTGCATGTGAAGGTGGAAGGACATATTCCAAAATGGTTAGAAAAACAGATAAACTTTGGAAAATCGACAGACGCAGGTGACAGACTACCAACTTCGTCTGTAGCTAAACATCTAATCGATATAAACCACAAGAGTGTTGTCAAATAGCTTTTAACGTTATTTTTAAAAACGGTCAAGGGCGTTTATTGAAATACTCATAAACTTAAGCCCCCACCCAGTGTGTTCAAAAACAATTTATCATTACTCTTAACCCACCTTTTTTTTCCTTCACATTCCGCAGTGGAACATAGGGCTTCAAGCTAGTGGCTTGAAGTTTCTGTAGCAGTGTATATTTTACAGGATGGGATTGCTAGCCTCATGCCCAACCTTTCCTCTTCACAACCTTTATTTCTGGCTTAGCGAGGTAAAGGAGTGCGTCGGCCGAGGATCGAACCCCAGACCATGGGCATGGTCGGCGAGCGTCCTTACCGCTATACCACCCATCTTGGTAATCCTTATCTGATTAGATAACCGAACGTAGTGTTAATTATTCTTAAATCCTTTTTGTCACTTTCTGTACTTTAATTGGCCTTCAGTTTTCATATAAATTGACTCGTTTTTCAAGTTTGACCACGGACTGATATCAGTTGGAGAACCACTGACAACCAGGGAGTACTGGACAGCTATTTCGTCTTAGTCTGGGACTCATCAGCAGTACGCATCTGCCGGCTCTCGAACCCGGGACCTCCTGGTTACAAGGCAAGCTCGAATACCATTCAGCCACTGGGACCCGACTTATTGACCAGTGCATGAATTCTAACTTCTACCAATACATCATTTTAGCATGAACACCAGCCAATGTTATCGGTGAGGATTCGCCCTCACTCCTGACAGGATGGACCCCACCGGTCACGACTTCTTACTAGGACTTTAGGGAAACTCATTCGTGTAGCTAGTCACTAGCGTTCATCAGATTAGTTTTCAATAGTTGAATTGCAGGGATTTGATTTGTTTCTTAAGTTTGATCAGGGATTGATATCAGTGGGAGAACCATTGAAAACTGATGAGGTTCAAAGATTCCCAGTTCCTCACCAGACCCATTTGCTAACATCTCACAGAATCGGGGCATAATGTGAATATTCAGACTACATTAACTACTATCAACAATAAAGAAACCCAACTTTACCGTTAATCGATGCCCACGTTTCTGTCTTTCCAGTGTACTTACTGTGGTACATACATGTGAATTCGTAAACACATTTGGAGGTAATTTCAAGTTTTGTTCGTTTTGCTTTCACTAATATGATCGAGGGAACACGCTGTGTGAGTTTCATTAGTGTTTTTTGTAACATTTTACTTATTTCACACTTATTTACATCTCCCAGTTTATTTCTCCATGTGTAACTGAATATACTTTTACAGGTAAAGATCTTATTAAGTTGAAAAGTGCCCAACTGTATATTGAATAATTTTAACAAATTATGTTAAATCCACATGCAGACATCTGCTGTTGGTCTCTTTCCTCTTTTTGTCCTCAATGCTTGCATAACTTATTGATTAATTTCTATGTTTCTATCCACAGAGAAAAAGCTTCAAAGCTCAACACAGATTTCGTCGTGAACTGACGGCAGTTAAAGAATAATTTAAAACACGAAACACCATATTTGTAACATAAAATGACGTCAGTCCATTTGAAAGGTTCCCATCAACTATGAACTATTTGAAATTTCAGAGGTTATATAAGAGAGTGAAAATAACATACTTCAATATTGGAATGATAGCAGAGAAAATGTCAACAAATTCGGTCTCTTTTGCTTTATCGAAAGTTATTGAGGAAATTATGAGTATGAAAAAAAATTTTTTTAAATCTAGGTGTCAGAAAATAGGACTGATCAACTCTCCAATACTGCTTGGTTCTCAGTGTTTCTTCAACCGATTTTGCTTCGTGATTAAATCTATACTGAAATAAATTAAAATCCCTACGAATTCCAAAACAATAGGAATTTTTATAGAAAGGAGATTTTTGTTTATAAAAAACACATCACTCCGCATTGGTATTAACTGGACATAAATTTGACATCCCCCAGTTTTTCTTGTCTCTGTAGGTAATCATATACTGAGGCCTTTTGTAACGAGAGTATGCATTACTAATAAAAGTTTTGAATAAGAGGTTAACCAAGCTTTGTTCATGTCCAGTGTAATCACAGTGTGAATAGTGTGTTTACAAGTAGGTAAGCGAGGCACTAATCTGCTACTAGAGATGTATATCTCTATACATTAGAATAAATGATATAAGTTACACACTTTGAGCCACAATCTTCAAACTAGTCTATATTCTAAGCCTGTAGTAAACATAAATCATCACAAAGCGAGTATATATATATATATATATATATATATGAGTGGTCGCTAACTGTGATTGTGACTGAATACATCATTCACTCGTATCAGTACATTTAGTGTCGAACTAGTTTCTCGTAAATTCTACATAACATTTTCATCTTAACTGACAGTTTTACATATTAGAAATAAACATTTTGACTGACTGATTGCAAAGGCTGATATAAAAAAGTAGAAGTAAAAGTTTATGTTCACTTAATGAGTACCAGCTATTTACAAACAATTCAAGTGTTAATATGTTTATTGTGAAAACAGTATTTCGCTATGGTTACAAACCAGCCAGCCATTAATTTTGGTATATTTACATTCTATTTGACTGCAAAGCCAATAGCTGGAGAAACAAAGCAAACGAAATTCCGTTCAAAAGTGTATAGTAGAAAGTTCTTACCAACTTACTGGTTGTTGCGTGGTATGTAAATCAACAACATCAAGTTATACACTTCTCTTAAAGTAGCCAACTTCAACATTAAAATAAAATACCATCTACTAATTTCGATAATTTATTTACAAAGGAGAAAACACAAAGCTCAGCAGAGATATCTTTTCGTTGATTTCATTTTCAAAAGCTGTACAATAGCATTTAAATACATAATTTGATTCCACATAATTACGAAGGCAAACAAAAGGTGACAATCATTTTCAATTTGAAATGAATTACAAGAGGCTTAGAAATAAAAATTACGCAAGAATAAAGCGAATTACGGGTGTGAACAAAATGAGTATGGAGACAAATTGGAATAATAATTTTCAAATTGAAATGGATGTTAGGAGGTGTGAATATAGGTTACAAGAAGCTTAGAAACAAAAATTACAGAGGATTAGAATATAAAACACGTAGATCAGCTTGTTTTGGTTTTCATTGTTTTCATTAATGCCTGGATGGGGATTATACATAGATTAGAAGATATCTGGAAAATAGTTATTCTAAACGAATTACACGTGTGAGCAGGAGGAGCATGGAAACAAAATTAAAATAACTGACTTTATCACTAAAAAAAATTGGATGAATTGAATGAGGACAAAGAGAAAAAATATACATACAGCGAACAAAACAAAACAAAACTAAAGGCTAAGGGAATATACCGAACTAAGACTAGTTTCTTTTGAACTAATAGCTCCGGCTTTTCTATTCATATAGCGAGGGCTTCTGCAGTGCAAAGAAGTCGGATACACACTGCCTTTGGTGGGTTTTTGTTTACTTTGTAAATGACTCTGAATGATGAGTCAGCTAAGATTCTGTGACAGGTATTGGCGAGGTGTTCAATTATGGCGCCTTTGATTGAACCAGTGTCTCCTCATTGCAGCCATGCTGGATGATGTTCTTTGACACGTTCTGATGAAGCCCGCATAGAACGACCTATGTACCTAGCTCCGCAAGAGCAGGTGAACTGATATATGCACATTGAAGTGGTCATATGCGGAAGTCTGTCCTTCCAATTTCTCCAAGGAGAAATCCCGAAACCTCCCTCTCACTGAAGTTGACACTGAAGATTTTGTGCAGAGGGAAAATGACAACTTTACAACTAAACCATTCAGCTCAGAGAATATAACAATACCAATAAGACATTCACATTACATTTAACATTCTTCCAAACATGATGGAAGAATTTTCATAGGTGTGAATACATAAAATAATAATAGTATAAAGTTCTATACATCCTGTGAATTGTTCTATGTATGATATGTTCTACATATATATGTTTTGCCAATTCACATTTAACTATGATTATAATCGCAATCATTTTAATTGCATTTCATACTACTTTTATTATTTCATGAATTCACACCTATAATTCGATCCCTCCACCAGAAGGATTTTCTTCAGAAAAAATATTATACATAGTGACTTAGGGTGGAATTTTCATCCCAGATTTATCTTATCCTAATTGTCATTCTGATTGGCCGACTTGTGATTTGATGAAGGTCATGTCTTCTTGATTGATCCATTATATTGATCGCCCAGTTTTGTTAACTAAGTTGATGAAAATCAGTGTATAATAAGGTTTTTTATGCAATAACTTAGAAGGATATGCTACTGTGTAGCTGTCTTTATCAATTATAGGATAATATCATAAGGGCTGATAATGGAATGTGATCTTTTCATTCATAACCACGTTGGCTAACGTTTAGTCACTGTAATATTTTCTTTCTTTACAATAAAGTGTTATTTAATAAGAGATACTACTGTAGTGATTCTCATTTTATGCGGTTTTATTCACATGTAATTTTATAACTGTTAGGTTGCATCAATTCGTAGTTTAATACTTAAATTACTTTCCAAGAGTTGGTTTGTAAGGATTAGATTTGTTTTTTCACGAGTTTGTCCTCGCATCGATATCAGTTAGAGAACAACTGAAAACCAGGGAGTACTGGATAGCTGTTTCATCCTGGTTAAAGAATTATCGGCAGTACGCAATACTAAATCACCATCCAGAAATGCAACAGATTCCAGTATTTCCCAGTTGTAAAACAGAGAAGCTGATCTCATGAATTACACAATATCTGATGACATACCAATCAATTGGATCAGTTTCTACACGAACATTCATGGTCGCAGTAAAGAAGCGTATCATCGATTTTGTCATTAATATGTTTCTGTGTCCAATATATTAATCATTAAATGGTGAGTGAACAACCAGGAAAGTCATCACGTTGTTTAAACCTAATTAAAATGTAAAAGGTGACCTCTTGCTTAAAAGTACATTTTCACATGTTAAGAAAATGGGCTGTTCATAAGAACAACGTGATTTACATAACAGACGATTGGTTTAACGGTCAGTGGTAATTACAGTGCTAACAAGGAAGTGTGGCATTGTATAGATCAGCTTTCTTGATAGAAATGTCATCTTTCAAATCACAAGACATTAGTCATTCAAAGATAGCATCTGTGCTATGTATTCGTCCCTTGATAAATATATGGCGAAGAGTATAAAATTATATATTCTGAGGCCTATATAGAAAAAGAAATGAAAAACATATTGCGTCAAAACATTTGTTTCTTAAAAAAGCTTATGTCGACATTAAGAGATAAGATGGAGAAAACACACGAGAACCTTATTTCTAAGATTAAGTTCCAAAGACTGCCTCTCTTCTGATATCTTACGGAGTCAACTAGAAGAAAAGTTTCATTGCATCAAAACTTATCCTCAGTTTCTCTTAAAAATCAGCACACGCAGAAACTTCTCAGTGGTGGGTTTTAGTGAACATCTATGGGTCCACCTTTTGTTGTGGTACTAATTACATAGACTGTATTGAGACAACTGTGAACACACGGCGACATGGCTGTGAGAAGGAGCGACGCAGGGTAGAAAATGCACTAACTTATCCCACTGGGTAGGTAGAGGACATCAGATTGAGTTAGAGCGAGATTTTTTAGTAACATATTGTGTTTCCAATAATCTAACTACAGGAATGCTATCGCATCGTCTATCGGTAATCGGAGTGGTAGTAATCAAAACGAGTGAAACGTATCCATGTATTGTAAGGGAATATCTGCATCGGCTTTGTTTACAATAGACCAAAACTATTCTGAATTGCTTATCGCATTCTTATCTTCATTGGTATTTAAAAGACTGATTTCCACGAAGACAATTCACTTTTCGACAATTTCACGTTCAAAGCCATACGATCGTATTTATATTAGAATTGTATTAGGAAATAACAAATAATTTTGATTTTTCTTGTGTGTGTTAAATTTAAAAGTTAGTGGAAATAGCAAAGTGCAACAGTATGACTCTTCAGTCTTCATTACTCATCGTTTACTATCCAGATATCAGCGTAGATGATTGTGAATCACAAATGGATTAGGAATATAAGCAGATAAATAGACTGTAGGAAGATTGAGTGCATTGAGGAATGTGATAAGATACCGAAGTAAGATGAGTAAATTATCGTCAATGAATTAAAATGCATAAAATGTTAGAATGTGATGAAGTAAAGGGAATTAAGAGAAAACAAAAATGGAACAACATAGAATAAAGAGGTTCTGTAAATCACATGGTAAAATTAAAAATATGGTAACGACAGATATAGCACAAATGTTTGTAGACAGAATTCTGTTTTTATGTTACATATTTCCAAAGCTTTCGGGATACATAGCAAATGCATTCGTATCCCTTTCAGAAAACTTTGTCAGACCTTGCAAATGATGTTCCAAGATTTATGATAAGCTGCGTCGACCAAAGTGATGAATAAGTGACTCTACTCTCTCCTTTGCTCATTCAAAGTAAATTAATGAGGGACTTCGACAATCAGTAGTGTTCAGATGATCGCTGAAAAATAGTAATCCTTGTAAATTTTCCGTTATCAGAATTTTGTGACTAGTTTTATGTTTCATAGACTCTTCAAATTATAGTCCGTCAGAATGCATATCACGAATTTTAAAATTATACAAAACGAAGAGGGAGTTCTCAGCTTGTATTGAAGCGAACAAAATGACAGTAGGTTTTGATATCTGTAAATGTAAAAAAAATGTACAGGAAGTCATTTAAGCAAATGGATATGTTTTTGGGTGAATCACTGTGTATTGTCTCAAATAAACTTATCGAATATGAATTTATACTATTTTACAATGAGTAGATTCTACTCTTCCAGCAATAAAGCATGCATTAAAATGACTGGTTAACCGGCCATAGTAAAAAGGGAAAGATAGTTAAAGTATTATTCAAATCATATATTATTCAAAATCAAGAGAGTGTTTGTGACCACTGAAAGAGCAACTAAGATCTTCTCATATAGAATCTTGAATGAAAATGAGCGTCCATCATGGCATGTAGATAACCATATTGATCCTAAGTCTGACGGAGACCCTCACCTATGTACCGAAAAGGTGCCAAAGAAGAACGTGGAATTCAAGTGTAACTCACATGCTACGGAAAGGGATATCGATTTCTCTTAAAAGAATATTCTTCGCATTAGTGGTGAGATTAATATTCATCTGTCGCTGAGTGTTTTCTAATGCATCACAGGATAAACTTATGCATTCGACTAGTTCCATGTCCATCCACTAGTTAACCGGCTAGTGTGTAGCAAAGTATATCGGTTGTTCGATACGAGTATTATCAAAAAATAATCAGGGAATACTATCCTAAATGGTTCCAAGATGACAACAGCCGATTGATTGACTGAAAGTGTTATAACCGAACATATTCTCAACAGTGGCCATTTCAGTTTCAGTATAATTTGTCAAGTAAAGAGAAATCGTTCAAAGACGGTATGTATTCTCATTCTTTGTTTTACAAAACACTGCCCATCCACATCGCAAAGCCCATTCTATGCTCAAGAAACTGAGTTGGTCTCAATTCCTAACACCTCTTCAACTCTCTCTCTCTATACTTTTGCTGATTACATCTGGCTTTTCAAATGACTCGTTATTATTGAGCAACTACAGATGAAAACTTATTGGTTTGCATACATTTATCACTGACTTCGGGTATTATTTTTCATTTTGATTGATTTATGACAAGAATAAAAGTTTGAAAAATTTTCCCCTTTTGTTACTATGACTGACTAAGCACTTCATTGAATACGTTGCACATGTTTGCCAAGAATGTTGTCAATGTATGCTGTTGTATAGGCATGTGAATCTCATAGGCGGAAAGAGACTTTTCGCTGAACGTCTTGTTTGTCCTTTCTTTACTGACATTTACAATGAACCTGGTCTATCCGAAAACTGAATGCGAGCAATGTTCGTATCATTATTAGTTGTATTATTTTCTTCCCTCACCCCCGATTGAATTCTTATCTCTTATTACCACTGTTGTTAACTTAACTCTCCTCTATTTTCAGTTCAATTCTACTCACTCTCGTCAATTAAATTGCGTCACTCAATTTACTTACTTTGTTTTAAGAATATATATGAAATTAAATGCATAAAAGACATAAAAACAAAGAATTCAGCGAGGAGTATTCTCTTTCCGACGATTTCATTTTATAACTGTACCATCTTATATATATATATATAATTATTCTTCCGTCACTCTTTCTGAAATTCAGCTACAAGCCTTATCTATCACTGGGCTTCAAATTCTGTAACAGTTCGTCCCAAGTCAACATATTGCATACTCAAGTGCAATTTGAAAATCTTATTAATCAGACCAACGATCTCACACCCACATCACCCGAGGGATTCCAACACGTTAAATCCACAGTTCTTGATTGCTGTCAACAGTTCACTAGTTCAAAACCTAGCTCGAATAATCCTCTGACTAAAGAGCATATAGGCCAACTTAAAGAACTAGAGAAGAATGATGATATTATCATATGCCATCCAGACAAGGGTGGAGGTGTTGTAATTATGAATCGCAATCCTTTCTGACCAAATGAAATTCACCAAACCCGATGGTGAAAAGAACAAGACACATCTAATTGAAAGTCAACTGACTGATGTCCTACAGAACTTGAGGAATAAGTCAGTGATCTCGTCAGAAATATATGAACGCATCCGACCAGTAGGCTCCATGATAGCACCTTTGTATGGACTACCGAAAATTCACGAGACAGGATTACCCCTCCGTCCAATCCTCGATATGGCGGGTTCTCTTTATCACGGAATCGCTCATTGGCTAGCTGAAATACTGGAACCAGTCAGAAGGCAAGTATCTAAGTTTTCCATTGATAATACGTTTAAATTTATTGATAGCATTAAAGATTTCAATGTCTCATTAGATGTGACTTTGCCATTTACCAATAATACTCTCATGGAAACTGTTTGCTATTGGTGTGATCATATTGATACACATAGCTTAGAAATAGGGTTGCCGACAATCCACCTCAAAGAGCTTTTATTGAGATGCACATTGAATGTTCAGTTCACCTTCAATAATGAGATTTTTAGACAGAGAGATGGCATTGCCATGGGATCACCACTGGGCCCCTTGTTGGCTGATTGTTTTATGGCAAAGCTTGAAAATACTCAACTTGGTCAAACCATCGGTCATTTCGACATTTATAAAAGATACGTAGACGACACTTTCGTTATCTGCGATAAAAATGTAATTCTCGATGATGTCCTGTTTACTTTCAACAACTGCCATCCTTCTTTACAATTCACCATAGAAAAGGAATCTGAACTAAGTATTCCATTACTTGATGTGTGCCTTAGCAGACGTAATGACGGATCTCTCAAAAGATCTGTCCACCGGAAACGTACATGGAACGGACAACTAACTAATTTTTACAGTTGGGTGCCTATTTCCAGGAAAAGGAACCTAATTCATTCGCTGTGCTTTAGGATAAGGAAAATTTGTAGTTCTGATTGCGTTGACTCAGAACTTGACTTCTTAAAAGATACGCTCGCAGAAAACGGTTACCCTAACCGATTTATTGACAGCAACATGAAAGAGAAGCAGTCTAAATTGGTCACCGACTCAGTTCCAAAGGAAACCTTATTCATGAACTTGAAATTCAGAGGTAATCAAGCTTTGGATATGCTCAAAAATCATCTCTCTAAATCAGTCAGTAAGACGTTCTTTTCAGGAAAATTACATAGGGCGCTCACTAGCCGCAAGTTGTTCTCTATCTCTGTAAAAGATTAGCTGCCCCGTCTGGTCGCCTTCATGTGCATCTGTCAGTTGACCTGCTCTTGTGGGGCAAGGTACATTGGCCGTAGTCAGAGGATGCTTTCCACACAAATACGAGAACATATTCCAGCATGGTTTTATAAGGGAGACCTAATTGACCTAATTCCCTCACCGGATATAATTTCCTTAAAAAACCATATATGTACGATTGCACAGCTTGATAATAAATTCGTTGAAAAGAGTCTCTTCGCTGAATATTGTGTTCTTAATATATATTTATATATGTAACAACCAGTGTTCTTGTGTGTTTGTGTGTCACAATTTGACAGTGAGTGGAAATACTGAAGTGCGATAAGATTGGTGTATATGATAATGAGTCAGAATTGATTAAATACATCAGTGAATAACTAAATAAATAGAGGTCAACTTAAAGTTCAATAGACATGTGTGAAATAGATGATAGGAAAATAAAGTACATTTGGAAATGTGAATATGTGAATATAATATGGCGGTGACATAAGATGAGTGAATTGTTGTCAAACAAAAGTGGACGATGGAATATAGAAAGATAACAAAGTTGTATGTGAAATACATAGTAAAATGAAGACCACGATAACGAAAGATACAGTACAAATTGTTTTTGTACACAAAGTTCTGGCTTTACGTTATGTATTTTCAAAGCCTGTACTAAACAAAGCATGTGCACTTTTGGCAAACTCTGTAGACTGTATTAAACGATGTGTCAGATGCTGTGTGGTCAATATGTAGAATATGTTGGAATATGGATGACTTAATACCTCTACACTCTCCTTTGTTCAACCAAGGTGGGACGTGCTCTCGAACGCGGCGGGATATGTTTCTCGACGAACGCCCTATGTACCTAGCTCTGCAAGAGCAGGTGAACATATAAATACATATGGAATTAGACAATCGAGGTAACATTTCCTTGATATTAATGTGCGCCAGCGGATGGCTTGAGTGACTTATACGTAAAGTGGCAGCAAAGAACATTTTTTTCAGTGATCTGGTCAAACGATTTTTATTATTTCACACGTAGTGTCACCCCTAAATTCTAAGTTTAGGTGTAACACTTTTTAGCTACCTTATCAATCTGTGTATTTCGCCCACGTACTTTGCTATTGGCCTCTACGAAACATAGTGGATAACCGTTCTCTATGAGGGTTTATTTTAGTTGTTTGATGAGTTCATTGTCAACACTATCCTCACTTCAAGTTCTCCGCACCCGTGTTGAGAGAGAACGGATCAGATTCCTTTTTCTGTCTATGGGATCAGTTGTCCCATCCACGTCTATTTTCTGTAAATAGATCTTTTCAAAGACCCATCAGCTCTCCTTTGGAGTACCACATCAAGGAAAGATATTTTTCCTTCGGTTTCTTTTTCTAAGGTAAAGCGGATAACCGGATGATGTCATTTAATTCGCAGTTCTCGTTGCATATAATGAACGTGTTACCCACGTATCGTTGGTAGAAGATGAGCCCCTTTATAGGAGATGTGAGAGTACTGATCTCCATACTAGCCAAAAAGAAGTCTGCTAGCAGCGGACCAAGTGGCGAACCCATAGCTACCCCATCTCTGTGTCTATAGATTTCATTGTTGAAAAGAAATTGGACATTGGGAGTACATCGAAGTATTAGCTCTTTTAGGTATGATATGAGAATTCCTACGTTTCCTTTATGTAAGTCTGTGTAGTTACAAATGAAGCATACAATTTCAGTTAATGGAACATAGGTGAAATGTGAGCATACATCAAGTGGTAGCATAGTTTTCTCAGTAACATTAATATCATTAACGCAATTAACAAAATCCCTACAAAACCAATACTTGAAAATTCAAAAGTGTCATACAAAGAATAGGTACATACTTCCCTTCTTAATAGTTCCAAGAGTTATGCTATCCATTTTGCAACATAATGATACGGTGAACCTGTAATGTCTAAAATGGTAGGCATTGGTAATCCAGATTTATGTATTTTCGGTAGACCATAGAGTCGAGGAATGATTGATCCAGAAAGCCTTAACCTTTCATATAGCTCGGTTATCAATGGTGAATCATTCTTGATACGTTTCAGAACCTGTGTGATTTGTTCCTCTATCATTTCTGTCTTGTTCTTCTCACGTTCAGTTTTCTGTAATTTTGTCTAATCTGACAGGATGTTTCGCCTTTTGTCAATGTAATTTTCCTGATCCATTATTACAATCCCTGCACCTTTATCTGATAGTATTGGTAGGATATTTTCATTTTTCTTCAACTCTTTTAATTGAATGTAAGGTTCCTTCGTGAGATGCCCGAGCAATTTCGGTTTTGATTTCATGAGCTGATGAGCACAATTTAGCACTGATGACTTGAAATGATTTAGGTCTTCTAGTGAATTTGCTGTCAGATCTGTTGTCTGACTGATTAGATTTTCAAACTGCACCTGATCATGCAGTGTCTTTTCACTTGATTGAGGGAAAGAGAATTTCGAGCCATATGATAATATTTCTGCCTGCCTACGACTCAAATTAATCCAGGAGTATTAAAATACATATTTTTCAGGGCATTTCGAAAATTTGCCACTGGATTCGGTCGGCTTTAATGGATTATTCAATTTGAGATTGACACTGTCGTATCTGCTTTTTATAACCACAGCAACATAGTCTTCAAAATGTACACGAATTTCAGGTGAAATTTCGCTCAGTACATGTGCTCTCCGTGCAATGTTTCTTCCTAAATCATGAATTCGAGAACGGATGGCATCTATATTATTGTTTAACGCTTAAGAGTTTTGTGATTTGGATAAATACGATGACGCCGCAAAACTTTCCAATGTTTCTGGATATTCATGACTTGCGATGCATTTGTCTAGAAAATGAATTTCATTTCTTGCCAATGCAAGCTTGACAGTGTGAAGTCAAAACGCATTTGGGTTTTTATTCACCAAGGGGTCCTTGTTCTTTTTAATTAAATTAATAATCCCCATTGAGACATAAAAATTAATAATGAAATTAATATAGAGTTAAGAAGTGGGAAAATAAATTTAGGTCAAGTTAAAAGGACATATTGAAGGTCAAAACAAAAATGAAGATCACTAAGCCAAATAACAGAGTTAATAGTATATCTGCTATGGTATCAAAACAAAATTTACCAAAGAAGCTTTAGTGTGATGACGAATTGTTTTTGAAGGTTGTTTACACTTTCTAATTGCTACGGCTTCCGCAAACTCTAGGACACACCCCAAACACGTTTTATAGAAAGGTTTAAAAGATGTGTAAACATCAATTTATGTCCTGTCTCTATAATAGTTTCTACCCAGCTAACGTTTTTTATATTAAGTAATTTCTCATCTAAAAATTTACAGTTGTTTAATGATACATCTTTAGATATATTCCTTTTGTTGCTAAGATAATATTTATATGGGCTTATAACCTCGCCTATTCAGTTAACTTGCTGGTTTTCCAGCCGGTCCCAAGTCCGAGTGAAGAGGGAGGGTTGGGCGTGGGGCTAGCAACCTTACACAACTGAAACCTCTAGAGAAACTTTAACACCCAGAAAATATGTTAAATATACAAAACTGTAAATAACAATCTTATTCCTTACTAGAATCAGAGAGGCGAAGTGACACGGCGGGCTGATGAAAGCCAGACTTTGGGAAGCCAGTCAGTCGATGTGTCTTCTCGCGATGAAAGCAAGAGTAAGAATGAGGACGTGGGATGTCCGTACAACTCACGAGACTGGCTGGGAAGGCTGTCCAGATAGCCAAAGAGATGCGAAGGTATGGCTTAGAAGTGCTGGGTACCTGTGAAAGCAGATGGAATGGATGTGGATTGACATTGTTAACTAGAGAGTCAGTAATCTACTCCGGTTACCCAGACGACAACCACGAACGCACCGAGGCAGTGAGTAGCTAGCATGATTTCACCAGTGGCAGCCGAAGCCCTAATGTAGTGGGAACCAATTTCATCCAGGATCATGACAGCAAGATTCAACTGAAAAGGAAGGAATGAAGGTCACAATTATCCAATGCTACGGACAGTGCCACATTCAACGCAGAACAAGAGAAAATGGAGCATTTTTACAAACATCTACAAACAGTAATGGACAACATCCCGAGTGGTGACATCAAAATCTTCATGGGCGATATGAATGCCAAACTGGGAGTAGAACTAATCATCGGTCGACAGGTTCTCGGCGAAATGAATGATGACGGAGAACTCTTCACAGACTTCTGAGCTTTTAATGATTTGGTGATTGTAGGTAGCGTTTACAACATGAATTTCACCTGACGGACATACCATAAACCAAATAGATTTCATATCAACGCTGCTGAAGGAAGTGGAGACGTACGTAGCCTGCTGGACAGAAAGTCGAGAAGAGGAGCAGATGTGGGCTCACACCATCATCATCTAGTCCAAGCAACCTTCTTATTGAAGCTGAAACCCTTCAGAACAACTGGAGAGAGACCAATGCAATTCAAGTTCAGCATTCAGAAACCGAACTGAGGGACAAAACTACAATGGATGCCTTCGCTACAGATCAGATCAGAGTAAAGTCAGACACACTACATGGCATCACTGAGGAGACCTGTGTGGAAGAACATTGGAACTCTCTGAAGGTGATGTTCAAGGAAACGTGTACAACTGTTCTAAGAAGAAAGAAGAGAGAAGACAAGGAGTGGCTCTCAACGGACACCTACCTGGAAGGTAATGGAGGAGAGGAGAGGAGGATGATGAAAGAGACGATGACCCAATGCAAAGATGGACAATAGCAAAAGGAGAAGCTGAGTTCAATGTACACTGTACTGAATAAGGAAAGAAGTGAAAAAGAGTACTAGGAAAGACAACAGACAATTCTAAGATACACTGGCTGGCAAGTGAAGCAGAACAGGTGGGCCGAAGGTAAAAGAGACCTCAGGACATTATATCAGATAACTAGGTCTCTATCCGGGAAGAGATCAACTCAGATGATGAAACTAAAAAAAGACGCTCGAGAGAACCTGATCACCAAGGAGGAGAAACAAATAAAACAATGGGCTGACTCTTCAATCGACCACCACCTGCAACTCGCCCAGAAATACCAACAACAACACACAGGGAAATGCCAGTGGATACCACTCCTCCAACGAAACAAGAAATCCTGAATGCGATCAAGCTACTGAAGGCCAGCTGGGAAGGCGGCAGGACCAGAGGGCATTCCTCCCGAAGTACTGAAGATGGCCTCAGAGATTACCGCAGATGTTCTCACTCCATTACTGCGAAACGTTTGGAAAGAAGGAAAGGTGCCTACAGATTGGAAGAAAGACTGACTACATCGTCGAACTACCAAAGAAGAGCGACATAGTTAGGCCTGTGCAAGAGCTGGCGTGGAATAATCCTCTTGTCCACGCCGAGTAAAATACTAAGTCGCATCATCGCTGAGAGAATGAAAGATGCACTGGATGCAGAACTCCACCAGCCCCACAGACCAGAACAAGCTAGATTCAAGGAAGGCGAATCATGTGTTGATCAAATTGCAACTCTACGCATCACCATCACAGAACAAAGCACAGAATGCCAGTCGAACCTCTTCCTCAACTTCGAAAAGGTCTTCAGTAGCGTCGACGGAGAAGTAATTTGGAAACTACTTCAACACTTTGGACTGCAGTGCCCCAAATCTTTATCAACCTCATTCGATAGCTGGCTATACGACAATGCCTGCCATGTGTCAGGTGATACACAACGGGAAACTCAGTGAGGCGTTCGAAGTGCATACAGGAGGAAGACAAGACTACAAGTTGTCACCCACGATGATATCCTTAATTGTGGTGGACTGGATTATGCATCAGGCTGTGGGGAGAGAGGAGACAGGAATATGCTGGACGACCGATAAGAAGATTGTAGAAGATCTGGATTTCGCAGATGATTTATGTCTAATGTCATACAGACTCGACGACTTACGGGCGAAAACCAACAAACTGGCTGAAGAGGCATCAAGTGAAAACGGGACTGCAGTTGAACACAGAGAAGACAAAGGTGATGAAGATAACCAATCAACAGCAGCAACAACAACAACAAACATCACCAATCGCCATCAACGGTAGAGATTTAACAGGGGTTACTTCCTTCACTTATTTACGAAGCGTCGTTTCAACTACAGACGGAACGGACGAAGATGTCAAAGCCAGTCAGAATCGGAAAGGCAAGATATGCTTTCATCAACCTGAAACCAGTTTGGAAATCTTCCGCACTCAACATAACGAACAAGATTCGGATTTTCAACACCAATGTCAAGTCAGTCAGTCACTTCTTTTTTATGCGTTAGAAACTTGGCCGGCACGTCACGAAAAACATTTCCAACAGGCTACTGAAGACTTTTATCTATAGCTGCCAACTTCGCTGGCTCCTTAGTGAAGATTAAATGGCTGGCCAGAAAGAATTAGTAACAAGAAACTCCGGCTGAGAACAAATCAGCCAACCAAGAATCGGTCGCTCAACAAATATTTGGGAGAAAATAGGGTTGGATCGGGCATACATTGAGGAAACCGTCGAATGACATCGCACGCTAGGCCATGCCCTCGAGTGGAATCCAAATGGGAAGCGACGAGTGGGTCGTCGGTGCGAGGATGACATGGAGATCGTGTGAGGAGGAGATGAGAGATTGTGGACAATCATAGTCGAAGCTGAAGAGGACGGCAGAAGATAGGACGAAGTGCAGATGTGTTGTTCAAGCCCTATGTTCCACTTGGAACGCAAGGGAATAATATAATGATAATAATATGTGATTATGCAGCTTGAGAATGATATCGGTGAAAAGAGTAACTCTTCACTGAACATCTTTTCTCTTACAGAAAAAAAGCAAATTTCCCCTATATATCTATATCAGCATAAACTACAGATTTCAGTGGAAGAAATTAGTGCTACAGTTTCATTTTCATAGCTGTACAGTCTGATTTGTACACAAAACAGAACAAACAATGAGAAGTACATCTGTTACTATTTGAAAATGACTGTCAATTAAGTAGTATGCTTATATTAACTGGTGATGATTGTGAATCACAAATCGATGACAAAATATGAATAAATGAAGGTCAAAACAAAGTGCATTAAATACGGATACGGATATAAGGATAAGGCCATTTTTTAATTGGAAAGTACATTTGGAAATTAGAAAAGTAAATAACTGAATTAGTCAGGTCAAATACAGTAAGATACGGAAGTAAGAGAAATGCACTATTACTAATAAAAAAAGAATAAATTCAGATTATTTTTTTAATTCATGGATTATGGCTTGAAGCCACACAGTATTTTTGGTACAAGTATGTAATTTTCAACTTATGAAATCGATAGCCCAAATTTAGCAGGCCGACCTTTGATATCAGGTGTGCGTCGGCCAGAGATCGAACCCTGGACTATGTGCATGGTCGGCAAGAATCCTAACCACTGTGCCACCGATTAATTTTAACAGCAATTTGAAAGTCCTGGATTCGGACTGATGAAGATCTCCTCAGAGCTAGGAGGAAACAACTTCACAGTGCTCTCTAGTTCTCAGTGATTTCTCTAACTGATGTTGGTTAGTGAAGAAAGTCTAACAACTAGAATTTTACGGTGTGACAGCGAAATAAAGTGAAATACAACGAGCATGAAACAAGTATCGCCTGCAACTAAGAATAAAGGAATAACACACAACTTCTACGTCCCTGTATCCAAACTAAAACTCATTTACCTACTACTTTGCGTGCTACCTGACTGTTAACCGAATCTTAGTTTCATTTCATTCACTTGGAGTTCTGTTAATAGTTTCAGTTACATCATTTTATGTTTCGTAAAATCCAACAAAACTGGTCCTTATTAATAACTGAGTGATCAATAATATACCTGTCGTCTACTAAATAGTAGCTAAATTCGCCAGTCAATGAATGAAATACTTACACTTTGCAGTTCTGATTTACCTATGAAGTCTCTGACATTTATACTAAATGATAAGTGTTCACTAATATTAGGAATAAGGATTTTCGTTCAAATTTAATTCTTCTACTGCTGATAATTCAAACAAACACTAAATTATTAATTATAATTTCGTTTACTGCATACCAAACTCTATTTCTATTAAGTTACACCAATTTATTCTGCATTCCACTAAGCAGTGTATAACATATATATACATATACATATATATATATATGTATACATGTGTATATGTATATATGTATATTTTGTACATTTATTTGTATAACAATTGCACCTCTCCTCCATCCTACCTGCAAACACACACATTTAAAGAAATGTTTCTGTCAGGTTTCTTTTTCCAGGGACTGTTTCACCGTCAACCAAATATCCTTAGAAAAATAAAATGAGAGAAAACAGCCTTAACTTGTCATTCATAAATCCGTAGGATGCGAAAAAAATAAAGTTGCTAACCTTACTAAAACTAGCAGTGATGGCTTTGTTTAAAAGGATACTGAAAGAACCTTAATTAACCCTTCTAGCTCAATGTACACAATCACACCAAAGTTACCAACTTTTTAGGCTTTAGTAGTTGTTTTTAAAACTTGTTTTCTAAGATAAATGTTACATTTTCAAGAGCTGGTTTGCAAGGATTAGATTTGTTTTTTCACGAGTTTGTCCTCGGATCGATATCAGTTAGAGAACAACTGAAAACCAGGGAGTACTGGATAGCTGTTTCACCCTAGTTTGGAAATTATTGGCAGTACGCAGTACTAAATCACCATCCAGAAATGCAACAGATTCCAGTATTTCCCAGTTGTAAAACAGAGAAGCTAATCTCATGAATTACACAATATCTGATGACATACCAATTAATTGGATCAGTTTCTACACGAACATTCATGGTCGCAGTAAAGAAGCGTATCATCGATTTTGTCATTAATATGTTTCTGTGTCCAATATATTAATCATTAAATGGTGAGTGAACAACCAGGAAAGTCATCACGTTGTTTAAACCTAATTAAAATGTAAAAGGTGACCTCTTGCTTAAAAGTACATTTTCACATGTTAAGAAAATGGGCTGTTCATAAGAACAACGTGATTTACATAACAGACGATTGGTTTAACGGTCAGTGGTAATTACAGTGCTAACAAGGAAGTGTGGCATTGTATAGATCAGCTTTCTTGATAGAAATGTCATCTTTCAAGTCACAAGACATTAGTCATTCAAAGATAGCATCTGTGCTATGTATTCGTCCCTTGATAAATATATGGCGTAGAGTACAATTTCAGATTTCTATGTTTGTCATAGTAATAAAGTTCTACCTAATTACTATTAGTTAACTGAGATACCAAAAAAGTAAAAATTATATATTCTGAGGCCTATGTAGAAAAAGAAATGCGTGAAATGAAAATTATATTGCGTCAATGCATTGTAAGCGTGTGCTGGCCCTTAGCCTAAATGCAAGCATATAAAGGGATATGAATTCTTCTGAGCAAAAAGACATGGGTTTTCTTATTCATACTATGTCCACCTCTGTACGACGACAATAGAGATACTAATAACGAGTACAGCAGAACATTTAAGAATCCGAATTAGAGAAGCCACAATCTCATTAGTTAACTAATATCCAGAAAGAAAGAAAAGCTCATTTAAGCGGAAGTCTTACATGGTTACATACGATATTTTTAAAAACGAACGGATAAAGTTAACTAGGGTGCACAACAGACAAACGTCATTCCCCAGATGGCGTACGAACAAATCAGTGAAATGGACGCAACTCGTTCTAAGACGGAGTTAGAGAAACATGTTTATTTTTGAAATTGTTATTTCGCTGACATTAAAATTTTCCGTAGATTGCATATATCACAGTAAAACAATATTACTTACTGATAACCTTTTGAACACAATTTATTGTTCACAGTTAAAGCTAACACAGAGCCATAATTTATAGTTCTAGTCCTTCGCCTTTCTTCATCTAAGGAGTAATAGAAATTTTCAGATATTTGGAATATGTGCTGATATATCTTAAGTTAATCTGGGATTCTCGTATGAAACTAACATGAAATTATATATTACCACTGTGTCTAAATTTTTTATATAATAATAATAGTAGTATAAAAAGGGGTTAATCTGGGATTCTCGTATGAAACTAACATGAAATTATATATTACCACTGTGTCTAAATTTTTTATATAATAATAATAGTATAAAAAGGGGGTAATCTGATTCACTGTTTCTCATTTTAACTTATATATGATTCTCTAGGTTAATTCATTTGTTGGGTGCATTAATTGTATATGCTCAATATACAATAAATACCGAACACAAAGTCTTCTGAAAAAAAGAGTTGTGAGTCTTTAGTTCCAACTGTCACCATGAAAGGTCTCAATGGCTATTTTAGTTCATTTAATGTTGACAAAGCATTTCATGAGAGTATTAGTTTCTCACCTTTAGTAATTGTTTATTTGCGGGGTTTTTCGCGCTCCCCCCATTTGGTCTGCTGTGGGGAGAGACCTGCATTTTAGCTAAAGAAACCGAACTCATTAGTAATATCTTGACTTGGTTGTACAACAAGTAAATTACGTTAAATAAGACAGTGGAAGTCAAATAAGTGGCCACTTTTGAAATGTTTCGAAAAGTCCCGTTTTCGGAGGTGAATCATTCCAGGTACAGGTTCGACTTTTAATAAACGAAATGTTTAATGGGTTGGCTGACATTAATCCACAGAGTGGTTCCCACTTAAGAGATGGACGTCGCTTGGAAAACAATTTAAACTCTAGTGACTCTTGGGTTGATTTACAATTCATTTGAAATTGTTATTATTATACTTACTGTAGATTACGTAGCACAATATGTTAATCAGTACCGACACAATTTATTCTAAGACCTTATTTGAAGTTGTTGTAAACACCACTCAAAAATTCTTCACTTTGCCTAACTGTTAGTTGGCATTATTTGTGTGTTGCACCAGGACCACAGAAGGAGGTACCTTCGTTTTTCATAATTTAATATAGTCATATCACAAATATTGTTTATTAAAAAAGCACCTCCGATGCTAATTATTTGCGATTAAATCAGTTTCCATACTCCGAACCTTCTGTGGAGTGGCAGTAAAAATTTAAAGTTTACATAAAATTAGTTAGAGCGAACAGTTGTTAACAATAAATTCTTCTTCAGGATCTTCAGTCATAGATTCGTTAATTTAAGCATACAATGGCCAGTAAAAGAAAATTAGAATGATATCAGAAACGTATTGTGGAACAAGTATAAGGTAGAATGAAACAATAGTCTCACGCACCACTGATTTTGTTGGTTTGTGTGCGACGTCAATTACTAAAGGTTTGCAGAGTCTTACAATGATTTCTGAGATGTCCTTTATACATAGGGTTCGGCGATTTTCGCTGTGCTCTCCTTGGGGGCTTTTGGTTTGATAGGTTGGTTTGGAGGTATATATCTTTTGATGAAATTCCATGGATATCCATTCTTTTGGGAGATGTTCATGAGAGGTATGTCAAAAACTCCCAACAAATCCCATGCGAACATTAGATAACCGCATCCAAAGAACCTTAAACAAGCTTACCAAAACTGGACAGATCGCAAAACAAGAGAAATGGCGAATAAAATCCAGTGGACCAGTCCTACCCCGATTCTACGGCAGACCCAAAATACACAAGCCAAATATACCGTTACGACCAGTTGTATCACTCCCAGGAACTCCAACATTTAACTTATCCAAAGAATTATACACAAAATTGAAACACCTAACGGAATTTTGTGATCACTCCATCAACTGTGCTATCCAATCCCATTTTTGGATGTCTTAGTCAAGCGAACAACGACAGGAGAATTAGGAACTCAAGTCTATAGAAAATCAACTCACACACAAATACTGAATTACAACAGCAACAATCCAATAACACACAAGAGGAATTGCATACAAACACTATTCAAGAGAGCCAACCAGGACTCATTGCAGCACTCTCACCTCAAGGAAAATTGAAGAAAGATATCTCATGGACGTCTTCCAAAAGAATGGATATCCACGGAATTTCATCAAAAGACATATACCTCCAAGCCAACCTATCAAACCAAAAGCCCCCAAGGAGAGCACAAAGAAAATCGCCCTACCCTATATATAAAGGACATCTCAGAAATCACTACAAGACTCTGCAAACCTTTAGTAATTGACGTCGTACACAAACCAACAAAATCACTTCACTCAGTTCTATGCCAACCAAAAGTCTCAACAACGAAAGAAGATAAAACCAACATCATCTACAAAATAAATTGCATCAACTTCGAAAAACACTACATTAGCCAAAGTGGACGTCCCCTTCGTCTTCGTATCCACGAACATAAGCTAGGCGTCAAAAGACATGACATCCACTCCCTCATCTCACTACATACAGACAACCACGTACATCAATTCGACTGGGACAACGTTCAAATATTAGACAGAGGAAACAACAAGAATGCTAGAGAACTTTTAGAAGCCTGGTATTCCAGTGAATCATCAATCAATAGACACATCGAGATAGACAAAATTTATCAACCGATAAGTAGGAAACCTCACACACAAAGGGTCAAAGTTCAAGTCAAATCAGTTCCAGTACAAGTAGCCTAGAAGGTGTGAAAACACACAAAAACAACCAATCACGTCCAAGGTCACCAGGGGAGATGATTAATAAACTCGTGGAGAAATCTAAAAGCTCACTTCAAATTGAAGTACGCGCTGAAGATTTTGCCTAATAGAGCGATGAAAGCTTCGCAACTTAAAGATGTTCATTTTCAACTCAATGTCCAGCTATTCCCTTAAGTTGATGGTGCTGCATTAAAAGAATTTTGAGGCCACCATTTGTGGACTTGTGTTTGTCAAACCTAGAAGCTGACAATTTGTAGCAGTATGTACAACAGATGGAGTTATACCTAAGATATGTGGGTGACATATTCAGTCTGTAAAAGTAAACTAGGGGGCAGAAAACTAATTGACGAAATTCAACGCAAACCATTTTAATCATAACTTTACATTAGAACATGAAGGGAATGACACTTTTATATTTCTAATCGTTTCTCTTTTTTAATTTAAGGTAGCTGCACCGACAAAAGACAGTTTTAATTCAGATAGGAATAAAAATAGATTGAATAAAGCGAATAGTAATATAGTAACAGTTAATAAAGTAAAGGATTTTACGTACTATTAGTTTCCTTTATAAATTGTTGTAAAGGAAGAATAACAGACATTGTGGCATAAAGTGAATTCAGTTTCATTTCACGACGGTTATTCGTGTTGTAAACAGTTTCCCCGAAAAAAAATCAACCTTTTTGCTGGTATTATCAAAGATGTCAATCAAGTTAACAGCTCAATAGTGTATGTTAAAGTTATTCGTGATCAAATCTGTTATAATAGAAGTAATCAATAAATTCAGCCTCATATGTGTCCGTTCACTATTGCATAACATATCAGTTGCTAAACCATTCAAAGAACAGAATTGTGGAAGACCTAGAATTTGGACACACTTATTCTGATGTTTTTCAATCCTCTAGCAGTATATCTTATCCATCAAAACAAGTTATGCCATCATACACACAAACAAATTGGAAAAAATGTAATGTCTGCCATATCAACTAAATATAGCCGACTTAGTAAATGATGCCTAATTCTCACTTTATATATTTATTTAGTTTGTGCTTATATTTATCTTAGAATCAATGTGATTACGGAGACTGAAGAATACAAATGGTAGTTTCAACACAAAACAGGTACACACAGTAAACGATGAAAGCACTTTTTGAATTTGTGTAATCTATTTTAACTAATCCGTGTAACCTTAAAATGATTTAGGGCAATATAAAAGTACAATTACATACCAGTTGACATCGAACATTTCTTCGATCTTTCTAATTCCTCTAAAGGCATTAGGGTGAGAGATGAAGATAATTCACATGTTTACAATACAGAAAAGATTCACTAAACAATTTTCATTCATTCATTAGCAAACTGTATTTGATTGAACACTTAGTTCTATGAACAAGACATTATTCATGCAACACGAGAAGAGATAATTAATTTACCTAAAGTTAGGTTTCGTCACAAACTGGCAACTATTGGAAACTATAAAGCACTGAACAGCTTTATTTCTTGATGTAGTACAATATTATTCACCCAATAACTTTCAAATGCAATTCACTACTCATCACCATATGGCAGAAATTAGACACACTAGTTATACTGGTTGCGGTACTTATAATCAGTTGATACAAAAGAAAAGCTAATGAGCTAACATTTGTTTTTTAAACAGAATCTACTTCAGATTATTATTTTGCATCCCTTAGATCCCTAGTGGAATCCTGGGCCTCATTAGCACATTGTCATTCCGCTCAGTTCTCAGCAGTATTTTTTAGTGGACTTCAGGACTGCCTGTAAGCTTTCATTTCCTCCTTAGATTATCTCCTCCATGTAAGCCACACTCACACCCAACTCGTTGCTTCCCCTAGAAGACTTGCAGCTTGATGTCACTCGGTGGCATTCTTAGATTACACAGTTATTAACGCATAAATGACATATTGGCATAGTTAGTATGATGATCTTTTATTTAAATCTGGACCGAAACAGTTGGTATATGTCTGGATGCGACAGTAGGATGTCAAACAATCTGGATAGGAGGATTTAGCATTGATGGCAATTTATACGACAACACACTGAGTAACAAAAATAACTATAACGTAGTAGGTGTATTAATTTTTATAATTTTGAATTAGGAACGTCTGGCATTTATTGGGGATGCCATCTGTTCCCATCAGTCAGTAATGTACGTCACTAGCAGATTTTGTCTGAACACAAGATGAGTTTGTTGCCCTTTGGCGTGAACAAACTAGCGATAGCTATAACCATGAGTGCATTAGCTGTATTGACAAATTACACAGTTTGTTACAGTTAGGCTGGTTTCGCTTAGTGGTGTAAGACGTGTGACCAAACCATTCTGCACACGATTATTAGTGTACTCCTGTGTATCTCAATAGCCTAGCAATATGACTCATACTGTTAACCCTAAGATATTGATCGATAAAGATTTATATGATTGCAATTCAGAGAGAAATTAAAACCACAGGATAAGCCATTTTCACTAAAAACAGGTGAATAGGAATCTTCAGTGAAATGTTTGTCCTCATTTTGTAACGAAGAGTTTGACCAGCTAGTTGATATAAAAGAAACGTGATAAGAATGACAGACGGTAGGATCAGGCGTATCGTTAGATTATTCAAATACACAAATTTATGAGCTAGAAAGCTGACACAATTATCCCAGTGTATAGTGTAACATGCCAGTGGCAATCGCTTAGGTTGGTTACAGTACTATATATACGTAATTGCTTCTTTCTCTGAATGAAACGTAATCCATCTTACTTACCAATATTAGCTTCTGTTGAACAGAATTATAGCCAGACTAAATCATTTCAGACAGTCTGGATATATAAAAAAACCCACAATGTATATCATCAAAACGTATTTTCACATGGAATTTTCACTAGCTGGAGAAGAAATAAAAAGGAAAGTAAACTGAAAGATATATATGATCAGGGATGATGATCTGACCGCATGTGCATTAATCCTGTTATGTAAGTTCAGAAGGATATATTTCTTAGAGATTTCAGTAGACTGTTAAAATGCATAAGATCATGCTATGCAGAATTAGTACTAAGTGATTCCGAAGTGTTTCAACTGCTTAACAGATTAGGATATCTGTTCAACATTTTTAAATTAATTCATCCTAGGTACATGAACCAGAAAAGCTGACAAGAACAGCATTCGGATATGGTAGAGAAGATTAGTAGCTCAGGTGGATGATTTTGATGTTGTTGTGTTCTCTGAGCTGGATGGTTAATTTGCGAAGCTTTCATCACCCTACTGGGTGACATCTTCAGCGTATACTTCAATTTGAAGTGAGCTTTTAGATTTCTCCACGAGTTTATTAATCATCTCCCCTGGTGACCTTGGACGTGATTGGTTGTTTTTGTGTGTTTTCACACCTTCTAGGCTACTTGTACTGGAACTGATTTGACTTGAACTTTGACCCTTTGTGTGTGAGGTTTCCTACTTATCGGTTGATAAATTTTGTCTATCTCGATGTGTCTATTGATTGATGATTCACTGGAATACCAGGCTTCTAAAAGTTCTCTAGCATTCTTGTTGTTTCCTCTGTCTAATATTTGAACGTTGTCCCAGTCGAATTGATGTACGTGGTTGTCTGTATGTAGTGAGATGAGGGAGTGGATGTCATGTCTTTTGACGCCTAGCTTATGTTCGTGGATACGAAGACGAAGGGGACGTCCACTTTGGCTAATGTAGTGTTTTTCGAAGTTGATGCAATTTATTTTGTAGATGATGTTGGTTTTATCTTCTTTCGTTGTTGAGTCTTTTGGTTGGCATAGAACTGAGTGAAGTGATTTTGTTGGTTTGTGTACGACGTCAATTACTAAAGGTTTGCAGAGTCTTGTAGTGATTTCTGAGATGTCCTTTATATATAGGGTAGGGCGATTTTCTTTGTGCTCTCCTTGGGGGCTTTTGGTTTGATAGGTTGGCTTGGAGGTATATGTCTTTTGATGAAATTCCGTGGATATCCATTCTTTTGGAAGACGTCCATGAGATATCTTTCTTCAATTTTCCTTGAGGTGAGAGTGCTGCAATGAGTCCTGGTTGGCTCTCTTGAATAGTGTTTGTATGCAATTCCTCTTGTGTGTTATTGGATTGTTGCTGTTGTAATTCAGTATTTGTGTGTGAGTTGATTTTCTATAGACTTGAGTTCCTAATTCTCCTGTCGTTGTTCGCTTGACTAAGACATCCAAAAATGGGATTTGGTTTTCTGATTCCTCTTCTCTTGTGAATTTCATATCGTTGAAGACGTTGTTTATCAGGTTGTGAGCTTTATCTAACTCGTTTCTTTTGATAATTACATATGTGTCGTCTACGTAGCGTATCCAAATCTTGGGTTTGATCTTTGGTAGAATTATGTTCTCGAGCCTTTGCATCACTGCTTCTGCAATCAAACCTGATATTGGTGATTCCATAGGTGTTCCTTTGACTTGTTCATATATTTGGCCGCTGAATTGGAAGTACGTTTTTAGACATAGGTTTATGCATTCCATCCAACTGGTGTGTTGCATTTTTGATTTTTGTGGAAGGTGTTCGTCGTTGCTAAGTAATTGCTCCATGGTTTCTTTTGCTAGTTTTTGTCCGATTGAGGTATACAATACTGTGACGTCGAAGAACAGCATTCAGATTATAGAAGCGTTTTCATACTAATTCTTATAATCTCAACCATGTTTAATTGTAGTCATGCGCTTTTGAGTAATTTACTGATGGTTTGACAGTGAGATAGGTCAATCTTGAAGTGGTACCTTCTTCGTACCATCCAAACTAAGATGACGTCCACTAATGACTTAGTTTGTAGATTTACAGCGTAGCCACCTTCCAGGGAAGTGCTTTGGTGAAGCCCTTTAATAAAACCTATGTAATTAACCTAATGATAGAAGTAAGATTCACGTGAATACACTGTGATGTTAATATTAGTCAGAATGAGAGCCCAGGAAATAATGTGGCACTGGTGAAAATTTCACGTATATGACAAAAAGTGTGGTAATAAAATTCAGCTGATTTATTTTACTTCTTTCTTCCCATCGTTATGACAGGCTGTGGTGATTTCTTGGTTTTCAGAATTTCATTTTTCTGCAACATTGATTTTGCTGTCAATTCAGGCACCGCCTTCAATAAAGCTTCATGCATTTATAAACTCATTTATAATTACGTCTCAAGGATAAATTTAGTAAATTTTTCGGTGTCCGGAAAACAGCACAGTAGGATACTCCCATGAACTGATTCCCACCTTATATATATATATATATATATATATATATCATTAAATTATTTTCGTATAAGAATTGCTAAACGCCATAGAATTAGAAAACAGAAAATTGTAATAGTTCATTCAGCTTCGAAGAAAGATGTGTCTATTACTTTGCTGTTCAGGGCTGATTTCCGAAGTCTGATGACCAAAGAGACACTTAAAGCGGTACTCAATACTTCTGTGCGGTGAAATTCATATTCATAGTAAAAACGAAACTTGGGTTTTTCCTGAAATTCTTACAGCATCTTAACGTTGGTAGCAAATCTCATCGTACTTTGCAATTTAAAAGTATATGTGGTCACACATACATGGAGAGGTATCATCAGTTTCTGTCTTCTACCTTATTAGCTAATGTACGAAACCAGCACAAACTGTTTTTCAATATCAAATCGTACTGAAGACGGGATAAGTCAGTTCAGAAATAAATTGTCTTATCTGTGCTAAGGCAATCTAATGTAAGGGAAGGATAATGAATATATGCTAAGGATGCTGTGATGAGTGTAGAAAATAATGACAGAGCAATAAGCTGATAAAACTAAAGCTACGAATAGAATATGATAAATTAAAATATATTGAAAATGATATTGAAGAGCAACATCATGAAAAAAGAGACTACGAAGTAAAGTTATAGTGAATCAACAGATTGCCAAGACAATGCAGGGTAAACTGAAGAATATTTTCCGGTGCATGAATTAAGTTGGAGACAGCAGATTACTCCTATTTCTGCGTAAAGCAGCAGTCTAATAGAGAAAATGTTTAGCTCAGGTAGATGATTTCGATTTGGTTGTGTTCTGTGAACTGCTTGATTCAATTGAGAAGCTTTCATTGTTCTTTTAGACATCTTCAGCACAAGCTTAAATATAAACTGAATTATTTCGAATTCCACATGGATGATATAATTGCATCTCCTGACCATCACTGTCGTGACTGGTTGTTAATTAACATATATATTGATTCGGAATGTGAACCTCTTTGTCACCTGATATATGTTTTATTAGTTAGTAGTTAGCCGTCTAGAAGACAGAGTCGCTTGTTAATTATCGCTAAAGTCCGGACATCAAATGACAGTTCTGCTTGTAGCTGGAAGGGTGCTTCATACATAAACGAAAGAGACGATTTACTTAAAGATATATCCGTTGATTGTGGTTGAAGCTTGACGTTACTACATGAATATCTTCATCACCTCTGTCTTCTATAAGTTCATCTGAAGTCATATCTCAGATGATTCTTCTGCAAATTTGTTGGTTTTCGCTTGTACATTTTCCAGTTTGTGCTATCTCAGACATAAATCATCCGCGAAATCCAGATCTTCTAGGTTATTTTCGTCAGTCCAACGCATGCTCGTCTACTCACACAGGCACGGTGCATCCCACGATTTAGTCAACCACAATCAGGAATATCATCCGTGATAGAAGGCATCCATGCATTACTCCCGTCTTCACTTCGCTGAACCTTTCTTTGGCAACTGACTGACATATAGCAGCATCATACGCCGTTGAATCAGGTTTATAATCGTTTTCGGAAGTTCATTTATTTTTATTTTATTTTTTTATTTTTTGGTTACAGCTTGATTCCACACTGTACTTTTGGTAGATGTATTGAATTTTCAGCATGGATATTGGTAGCCCAAATTTTAAAGGCCGACCATAGATATCGGGTGTTCGTCGGCAGGTTATCGAACCCCGGACCATGTGCATAGTCGGCGGGAGTCCTAACCACTGTGCTACCGACGCACAAGTAATTTCCAAATCACTGCACAGTTCGGACCATCGAAGTCGATGAATTCGAGGTGAGACTGCCTGTCATTCTAGACTGTGTTCAAAGAAGATGTGTAGCGTTGCAAGTTGGTCCTTACATGGTTTGCTTCTCTTGAATCCTACCTGTCCAAGGTAGAGTTTTGCAGCCAGAACATCCCTCACTCTCTCCACGATGACGTGACTTAGCATTTTGGTAGGCGTGGAGAAGAGCGTGATTCGGCTGTAGTTCTTGCAGAAGCCTGCTTTGATACTTTGACGAGGTAGTATTTCTTCCAATCAGTAGGTATCTTTCTTTCCTTCGAAATGTTGGCGGCGTGAGCATATCCTCTGAGTTCTTTGGACGCGTTATATGTGTTTCTGGGGAATTGTGTTTAGGCCGGCTGCTTTCCCCGTAGGCTTTCAGTATGTTCATGGTCTTTGAGTGTTTGTCTTTGTGGAAGACTCGATATTCACTGGTAATCCTGTGTCTCTCAGTCGTGGTTTATACATTATGCGAACACTGCTCAGAATAAAGCTATTATGATCATTGTCATCGTTATTATTTTTTATCCGAGCGTCCTTTGAAGTAGATTTTGCTCGGTTACAGTTCCTTGCTAATTGGGTTTCCTTCAGTATGTGTAACAGCATTCACCCGAGTTTATTTCTTCCCGAGTAGTGACCTGGTTTTACGCTTACACTTTACGTCCAACCTATCAGAACTCGATGAAAACCAAGATCCATTAAGTGGTGATTTCAACCACAATTAGGTCATCTTCACTATCCTTCACTGCTCTAATCTGTGTTGGCCTCTTCCCGAGTAGCGACCTGGTTATCTGATGTAGTGTTCTCAGGCCTCACTCACCTACAGCCTGTTCTGTGTCACTTTCCAGTGTACTGTGAAATCCCCTTTTGTCTTTCCTACCACTCTTCTTCACTCCTTTCTTCACTGCGTTGTAGGTGGTACTCAGCTTCTGCTCTCTTTATTCTCCTCTATAAAAAGGTTTCTATGTACAGGTTTCCTTCCATGTTCCACATTCCATGTTCTATTGTTCTTCAGGACAGCTCTCATAGGTGATGCTGATTCATTCTTCGAACGCCTTGGTGATGATTTCTGTGTAGGTGTCGTTTATAGCTTCACGCTTCAGTTTGTTCTTGTGGAATTGGAGTTGTGGTCCAGTGTTTCTGGTCTCTACGGAGGCCTTCCACCTGACCTTGAGAGCTTCCTGAACTAGATTTGGCCTCATTCAACATCTGCTCCTCCTCCTCCAACTGCGACTACACCTCTTCCTCTCGAGTTTGTGTCCTGTAGTTCGTGTCTCCACTCTCATGGGATTCATGTGAAGTGTACCTGCTTTTGGTGTGCTTGTCAGGTGAAATGCATGTCGTCTTGTGTCCCTCCTTGTGTTTGTAGACGCTGCCTCCAATCACCAAATCACTGATGGTACAGAAGTCTGTGGAGAGTTTCGTATTCTTATTCATTTGACTGAGCAAGTGTGCCTGGAGCCATGACGAGTTCTCTTCCAGTGTTATTTGCTCCTAGTGTTATTTGACTTCATATCCTGCATTATGATTTTGATGTTGGCATTGCTTGTGTTTGTCTGTACAGGTTCTCTTTATTTTCCACTGTGTCTCTGTTGTTAGCCGCATCATGCGTGGCATTGTATAGTTGTATATTTTTTGCAGTAGAATTTATCTGTCATGATTCTGGAGGGGATTGGTTCCCATTGCATGACAGCCCTCAATGCTGTGGGCGAAATGATTGCCACTCTCAGTGTATTCGTGATTGTCGTCTGATTGCCCAGAGTGGATTATTCGCTTTTGTGCTTGCAATTTTGAGAGTTCACTGTTATTTAATGTTTTTGGAATTATCTGGCTCTTCTGTGTCACATGTTGTCATTTGTTCTGTAGTCTGATCTCTCTTGCTAAGTAGCCTCAAACATGGTTTTGACACTCCATGTTTCCATACTGTTTTTTTTTTTGGTCAAAAGAAGAGCATCGATCGTCTGCGTTCTCAAAAGCTTTCACCTGTTGGCCTTGTTTATACTTCTCTGTTTCAAAAAAGAATACGTTTTGAAATTCCCATGGCGATTGGGTTTTCTCTTCTGAGTTGCAGTTGCTAACCTCACTCCCAACCTCCCCTTATTTATTTTGTTTTTTTTAAATTTTTATTTTGATTACAGCTTGATGCCACACAGTATTTTCAGTACAAGTATGGAATTTTCACCATGTATATCGGTAGCCAAAATTTCGCAGGCCGACCATAGATATCGGGTGTTCGTCGGCAGGGGATCGAATGCCGGACCATGTGCATGCTCGGTGAGAGTCCTAACCACCGTGCCACCGATGCAGTCTAACTAGTGGACTAGTAAACTAGGTGAGGTAAGTAGACCTTCTTATTTATTCCTAACTCAAGGCCGTGTGTGACCGGCCTCAAGCAGATGTCCCCTGGGCTCTGCGGTCACGCAACACTAACCTTTCTTCTATTTCAGGTACCCAAAGGCTAAACTCAGGCGTGAGGCCAGCAACCCCACCCTGTAAACAAACCTGCTACAGAAACTTCAGCGTGAACAATCTCCTTGCGTCAAAAGAAAAAGTCTGTGTGGGGACACGGAATGTCCGCACCATGTACGAGACTAGCAAAGCTGCCCAGATCGCAAGCGAAATGAGGAGATACGGAATACACTTATTGGGGATCTGCGAAAGCAGATGGAACGGAAACGGACTCACCAAATTGTCAACAGGTGAGTCAGTGATTTACTCCGGTCACCCAGAAGACAACCACTCGCACACCGAGGGCGTGGCTATAATGATGTCACCAACAGCAACCAAGGCTCTGATACAATGGGAGGCGATCTCACCCAGAATAATGACCGCCAGATTCAACTCCAAAGGAAGAAAAGTGTCAATTATACAGTGCTATGCACCCACAAACAACGCAGACCTCGAAAAGAAAGAAGAATTCTACAGACAACTGCAGACAACAATGGACAATACTCCAGCTGGTGACATCAAAATACTAATGGGAGACATGAACGCCAAACTTGGACCAGACAACACAGGAAGGGAACTCGTCATGGGTAAAGAAGCTCTGGGAGAGATGAGTGAAAATGGAGAACTCTTCGCCGACTTCTGCGCCTTCAATAAACTAGTGATTGGTGGCAGCGTATACAAACACAAGGATATTCACAAGGCTACATGGGTGTCACCAGATGGGCGAACCAAAAACCAAATTGACTTCATCACAATCTCGAGGAAGTGGCGGCGCAGCCTACTGGACACAAAAGCAAGAAGAGGAGCAGACGTTGGCTCAGACCACTACCTCGTACAAGGAACAATCCAACTCAAATTAAAAGCTTTCAGAGAAACAGGAGCTGCAGATAGACCACAAGCCAAGTTCAACACTCAAAAACTAAAGGACCAGGATACAAAGGATATCTTTACTGCAAGCATAAAGGACAAAGCTAAGACACAAATCAACATTAGCGAAGAGGTCAGCGTCGAAAAACACTGGGACAACCTGAAAGCGGTATGGAGCGAAACCTGCATGGAAGTTCTGGGCAGAAAGAAGAGACAGGACAAACCGTGGCTCACGACGGACACTTGGAGGCTAATAGAAGAGAGAAGGATGGTGAAACAAAAGATTATCCAGTGCACCGACGAGCAACAGAAACAGGAGTTGAATGCAAGCTACAATACACTGAACAAAAGAGTAAAGAAGAGTGCCAGAGAAGACAAAAGAAACTTATTGCTCATAATCATATCACCTTGATATGATTATGAGCAATAAATTGTGCTCGAAACGTCATCAGTAAATATTAATGTATAACACTGTGAGACTCTATCAAAATAAAATTTACCCATAATGGAATTACACTCTACCACAGTGCCCAAGTTTTATTCTTATATCAAAGACAAAAGAAAGTATTATGAAGCCATGGCCAATGAAGCAGAACAAGCAGCAGGCAAAGGAGACCTCGCAACACTCTACCAAACAACTAGGTACCTCTCAGGCAAAAATTCGTCACAAATTAAGCCAGTGAAGGATGACAACGGAAAGTCAATCACCAAAGAAGTGGAGCAAAGGAAACACTGGGCTGAACACTTCAAAAGACTTCTAAACCGACCGGCACCTACAACGCGCCCAACAATACCAACAACGGAAGCAGAATTACCAGTGAACATCAACCCCCGACGAAATCAGAAGTCCTGAAGGCAATCAAGATGCTGAAAGCTGAAAAAGCAGCAGGACCAGATGGAATCCCAGCAGAGGCATTGAAAGTGGACCCAGAGACAACAGCAAACTTGATGACGCCACTACTGGAGAAGGTGTGGAAAGAAGGCAAAGTACCCGAGGATTGGAAGAAAGGATACCTATTCAAACTACCAAAGAAAGGAGATCTAAGTCAATGCAAGAACTGGAGCGGAATTATGCTCCTGTCCATCCCAAGCAAAATACTAAGCCGCATCATCCTGGAAAGGATCAAACAAGCCCTGGATGAAAAACTTCGACCAGAACAAGCTGGATTCAGGAGAAACAAGTCATGTATTGATCAAATCGCCACACTACGGATCATCATTGAACAAAGTTTGGAATGGCAGTCACCTCTCTATCTCAACTTCATCGACTTGAAAAGGCCTTCGACAGCGTCGACCGAGAGGTGATTTGGCAACTACTTCGCTACTACGGGGTGCCGCCGACAATTATACGTCTCATCCAACAGTTGTATGACAACGCTGCATGCCAAGTAATCCACAACGGGAAGCTCACGGAATCCTTCGAAGTGAAGACAGGAGTAAGACAGGGTTGCCTGCTATCGCCAATGATTTTCCTGATTGCAGTAGATTGGATAATGCGACAAACAGCGGGCAATGAGGAAACAGGCATAAAATGGACTCACACAAAACACTTGGAGGATATGGACTTCGCCGATGATATATGTCTGATTTCCCACAAACTGGAAGATATGCAAGTGAAAAGTAACAAGTTGGCAGAAGAAGCATCAAAGATAGGACTCCAGGTGAACATAGAGAAAACGGAGGTGATGAAGATTCCTGGCCAACACCAACAGCCACGGCAACAACAACAGACAGCAATCAGCATAAATGGAAGGAACCTGAAAGAAACAACCTCCTTTACCTACCTGGGAAGCATCGTTTCAACTACAGGCGGAACTGACGGGAATATCAAAGCAAGGATCGGGAAAGCAAGGCAAGCTTTCATTACTCTCAAATCTGTGTGGAGGTCAACAGTATTCAGCGTCAAAAATAAGATCCGGATTTTCAACTCCAATGTGAAGTCAGTGCTACTATACGGATCAGAGACTTGGCGTGTCACAAAGAGCACCTCAAACAAGCTACAGACCTTCATTAACAGATGTCTTCGCTCAATACTCAAGACCAGATGGCCGGAAAGGATCAGCAACAGGGAGGGATCTCTGGGAGCGAACCAACCAGGAACCGATTGTGAAACAAATAGGCAGGAAGAAATGGGGATGGATTGGCCACACTCTGAGGAAACCAGCAAGTGACATCACTAGACAAGCCATTGCTCGAGTGGAACCCGAAAGGGAAGCGACGAGTTGGTCGTCCAAGGGTGACCTGGAGGAGATCATGTGAAGAGGAGATGAAAGCATGTGGGCAGACCTGGAGCCAGGTGAAAACTCTAGCAGAGAACCGAACGCAATGGAGACGCATGGCTGAAGCCCTATGTTCCTCTAGGAACTAAAGGAAATAATAATAATAATAATAATAATCAAGTCCCTCGACACGTATCCGGTGGTTCTTTCACCAAGGATTCTCTCTTTACCCTAGTGCATGAACAAATAAATAAGTAGATCACGGTGGAGGTGATTACGTTTCCTTACTATCATTATATCAAATTATATCTGTTTTTATTTACACAGCTCATAATATTTTTTTGTTGCCATGGTAAAAAATTTACAACCGACTACACTAGTGAACAATAAAGACAAAAAATGCCGCTACTTTAAACTTATTTTCTTTTAATTGGTTTTATGAAAGTATAGAGTTTGGAGGGCATATACCAGCTTAGTAAAATGTATTCTGGAAGTAGCTAGTACAAGTGTATATATATGTATATATGTATGCTTCCGGGAGTGATGCTGAATCTTTTCTGTCTCATGTATTGGGCGTTTGCCCAATAGACAAAGATTCACTGATACAATTCTGTTTCCATCTAATTATATTACTTTTTAATACTGTTATCTCATTCCATCTAATTGTGTGATTGTATGAAAGATAAACCCTGAGAAAAGATTTTACTTGCATCTGTTGTGCTCCTGTTATTTCCTTTCATCTCTTTTTAATTAAAAGACATCTGCACACTGTGTTTTCTGTTGATTGTGTTCATTTCAATCTTTACACACGAGATTTCTGTTCATAGTATAGCCGGTATTTCCTATCCTGCTGAATCATATCATTGAATAGTATACTTATGAATCATTGGAAATTTAACATAGGAAAGCAATTTTATTCTTGTTCACTGCTACTGCTGCTGTGCTTAAATAATTTCCGAAAGTATCAGTTCACATAAACAGAAGTTAAATAATCTTACTTCCTTTCTTTCTGGTGTTTTCTTCTTTCACTCAATCGATAGCGACATTTTTCTTTCTTCCTAGCCCACAGAATTTTTCATAGAAGTAGGTTGAATACAGTTTTATATATGTTAATATATAAACAATTACACCTGAATGCACATGAAAGACAGTGATAAAATGTCATGGTATTAAAAATTACAGTTTATCTCAAAATGACACATTAATGTAGAGAGGTTGGTGATATTTTAAATAAAGAAGAAGAAAATCTCTATCCCCTAGTTAGTGTTCATCATTAAATTGAGCTTAGAATGTTGCAGGTACTTGTTTGATTCCAAATGATGTTTAAGTTTTAAATTCTGGTCATAATATATAATCCAGGTATTCCGAACAAAAGTGTCATTCAAACCCAATATTGATCTATTTCTGTTTCAGAAATGGTATGAGAGGTTGACAGCTGTTCACATAACTAGTGTACATGTCCATTTGTCATACATTCATGCATCTCAGTGGGTTTTTCTTACCAATAATTTACAATTTGCTGCTTTAAAAAATGTTTGAAATAAGAAAAAGAGGAAATAAACATTGATTGGGAAACAATGTTTAAGTTTAGAACAAGATAACGACATACATGTTATACGGATAACCAAAAACGCACAAACAGGGACTTCCATTATGCCCTATTTCTGTCATGTCCGGATATCCATACCATCCAGTTGAAAAAACGCTGACAGCACTCCTACAGCCTTTTAGACTGTATCGAAAATGTGAAAGCGGGTGACAGTAACATGATATCACTAGTTGTTGAATCTCTCTTTACAAAAGCCCCATTTACGGAGACGATTTGTTTCTTATGCAAGTACTTGGAAGACAACTACTTGAATATTGGAATATCAACACCTAAGTTAAAAGAACTTTTATTTAGATCCTCTTTGAACGTTTAATTCACATTCAATGGTACTATTTACAGACAGCAAGATGGTGTGGCTATGAGTTCACCTTTAAGCCCGTTGCTTGTAGGTATTTTTATGGCAAGTTTGGAAAACGGTCCGTTGGAACCGACCATTGACAACTTTTTCTGTACAAAAGGTAAGCCGATGACACTTTTTTCATTTGTGATAATAAATGTTACCTAAATAATATCCTTCAAGTTTTTAGTACCTGTCACCCAGACATCAAGTTTACAATTCAAGCGGAAACCAGACAGACAATCTTATTTGTAGACGTCCAACTAACAAAGAAGACTGACGGGACTTTGAACAGATCAGCTTATAGAAAGCCTACATGAAATGGCCAGTCAACAAACTTTTACACTTGGGTACCCATCATTCGCAATCGGAAACTGATAATATTTCTTGTGACTAGAATCCGAAGAATCTGCTATAATTTTAACATATATTCACTACTGGTCACTCATTATGTAAGGAGAATTTATTCACAGTCGTCTACGGAGTCAAAACAAGCCTCTCGAAAACTGAAAGTTTCCGTATGTTGTTCATTGTCGAGGCCTTAGCGATAGCGTGGGAAACTCTGATTTATGTACACAGAAGGAACTTCTCCATATTTTCCTTCTATCTTGGGTAGAATTCCAAGTTCAACTACTTTGTTATTAATACTATTTTGGAATTTTTGTGTGACGTTTTAGTAACATCTTATTCGTATATCAATTATGTCAACCCCTATTACTCAATAATAGACCACTATATATTTTTGTAAGTATAAATACGATTGTACAGCCTCTGAAGATGATTTCGTCGATAAAGAAAATTTTCTCCTCTGAATCCGTCTTTTATTTTCTTCATGACTCAATGAGTATTTTCGGTGATTCTTATCTAACCCTTTATTTACTGTTTCTACCTACTACATAATTTATTTTGGACACTTGTCTCCATGCACTTTCATTAACATCATGTTTTTTCTGGGTGTCCTTCATACTACGTAACTATAGTCAAGGCTTACTGATCTTTGCCCTTCTCCTAGCTACAATTTGATTATGCATCATATTTTTTGAAACATTTTGATGACTTAAAAAATAATCCTAACTAATTTTTATTGTTGTCTGACAAACTAATTTATGCACATGTACAAAAATAATTATATATAATTGCGACTGTACAGATATGTGAATGGATTTGCCGAAGAGATACTCTTCGCTGAACTGTTTGTTCTCATATTCATATCTGGATGGATATTTTTGGAGAATTCATTCAGCAGCAGTAACAAGGACTAGATGCATGGTAGTTCTCACTCCCTGGTGACCAGCCAATATATCCGTCGCTGGACATGTACCCAGGAACCTAGTATAGAGATAAATAAGACAGTCATACAAGAACATAGTTGTCAGCCCGAACAACTTAGTGGTAACCTTTCAGACTGCAGTACATCATGACACAGGTTCGAATCTTAGGGGGATATCAGTCCTGCCAAGGTTGCAGATACGCTGCACCTACGAGTGAGAAACCTAGGTCCAAGGCGTCCTGACGACTGTTTCTAACCATCTAGTAAGAATAAAAACAAGTATATATTTTGATTCCATTTACGTAGATTGCTTAATAATAAATATATATACTAAAATGCCTTCTCACTAAAACGTACCTTTTGGTAAACTTTTACTAATCGTGCAACTATAAAGGTTTTACTTAAGGCGACTCATTCCACACGAAGTGAGTCGTAAATAAATCTAGAAATCCAGAGGCCTACATATTCCTCCATATTGGAAACTTAGTGTTGACCAGTTAAACTGAGAAGTCTGCCGAGTACTTTTAAAACTAGGCAAAAACTATCATGGGTAAAATTTGTTTTGATAAAGTCTCACAGTGTTATACAGTAATGTTTACTGATGACGTTTCGAGCACAATTTATTGCTCATAATCATATCAAGGTAACCACACGACTTCTTAAATTCATTTACATAGTTCCGTTGTTTTTCACTTGATTTGATTGGTAGTAGTATTTTCCATATTTCGGGTATGAGTGATGATTCATTCCTATTGCATGTGTTGGGTGTAGATTCGATGAACAAGGATTCAGTAATCAACCTCTCTCTCCACCTACCTAGATTACTTTTTAGAATTTTAACCCTCTCCCACCCTATTGTGTGGTTGTGTGTTAATGCATGCAGTGCAATGTAGTGCTGAGCTTTTTTCTAAATTACTTATCTTCTCTGGGTCAACCATTCTTACCTTAGCTAAATTCTCATGTTCTGACAATCTGACTACCCCTGACCTACTAGTTTGACCTATGTAGTTGACCTTACTCACAGTCATTGCAGGGTATTTTGTAAATTATATTATTTTCGTCTAATTGGGTCAACGGACAGGGTCCTTTAACCTACAGAGCTTGTCCCTGAGTGAGTTTGTAGGTTCAAATGCCACCCTAATTCCTGCTTTATTCAGAATCCTACGTAGGGTCTCAGATATGGTAAAACTGTAGATGACTTATATTCTCTCTTACTTATGTTATCATTATTAGTTTCACAATTATTTTTCTTTTTCTTTTGGTAAAGGCCAAAAGAAAGAGGATTCTGAATAAAGCAGGAATTAGGGTGGCATTTAAACCTACAAACTCACTCAGGGACAAGCTCTGTAGGTTAAAGGACCCTGTCCGTTGACCCAATTAGACGAAAATAATATAATTTACAAAATACCCTGCAATGACTGTGAGTAAGGTCAACTACATAGGTCAAACTAGTAGGTCAGGGGTAGTCAGATTGTCAGAACATGAGAATTTAGCTAAGGTAAGAATGGTTGACCCAGAGAAGATAAGTAATTTAGAAAAAAGCTCAGCACTACATTGCACTGCATGCATTAACACACAACCACACAATAGGGTGGGAGAGGGTTAAAATTCTAAAAAGTAATCTAGGTAGGTGGAGAGAGAGGTTGATTACTGAATCCTTGTTCATCGAATCTACACCCAACACATGCAATAGGAATGAATCATCACTCATACCCGAAATATGGAAAATACTACTACCAATCAAATCAAGTGAAAAACAACGGAACTATGTAAATGAATTTAAGAAGTCGTGTGGTTACCTTGATATGATTATGAGCAATAAATTGTGCTCGAAACGTCATCAGTAAACATTACTGTATAACACTGTGAGACTTTATCAAAACAAAATTTACCCATAATAAAATTACACTCTACCACAATGCACAAGTTTTAATCTTATATCAGTAGGCAAAAACTACTTGTACACGTTCCTCAACCATACATTGATCTTATTTTGGCAACAACTATAAGGAAAGACACAACGCATTTCCAACTAGCAAATTGTTCTTTTTGTCAGTTGTTTCCAGTCAGGGTAAAATAAGATGAACTGGGCTGAAAGATAACAAACGCGTAATCATTATATTATTTAGCTGTTTAAAACCATAGGTATCATAATTCATATTCGCTCGAAATTGTATCTCATAAGGTCTCTAGACAAGAAATAACCTAAAATATGCAACCTTAGCTGACGTGGAATTCCATTTTTCCCCATTCTGTAATGTCATGTTATAGGTGAATGATTTCGTCTCTCTTAGCTATTCCTAGTGTTTAATTAATTGTACTTGGCTGATAGTTTATTAGAAAAGTATTTCTAAAGAGTTTTAAAGTTGATTTATTGAAAACCTAAATTTTTCAATTTAATATGAGTTGACATACCAGTAAAGTCTTGGTTGTTTCATCCGAATTAAAATAAACCACAGGAAATAAACATTTTCAATAAGCAACTGTGCGTCGGTGGCACAGTGGTTAGGACTCTCGCCGACCATGCACATGGTCCCGGGTTCGATCTCCTGTCGCCGCACACCTGATATCTATGGTCGGCCTGTAAATTTGGGCTACCGATATCCATGGTGGAAATTCCATACTTGTACTGAAAATACGGTGTGGAATCAAGCTGTAATCAAAAATAAAAAATAAATAAAAAAAATATCCTTCATGCATGTGGATTTAATGTTTCAGTAATCTAGCTGATACACTGTGAAATAATGGCTGATGGACTTGAGTCTCTGTGTGACCAACAACCGTAGTTTGGATACAGAAACATCCAACATCTTTTAATCTATCATAATCTATCAACTGTTAAGTGTCACTGGTGTTAAAGTCATTAAACAGTTTATTATACAGTCGCCTTACCCACATTGGATTGTGAGGGCGAAATCCCTATGGTTTTTAGACTGAACATTATCTCAGTATTTCCCACATGATGATGCTGAAACGATTTAAAAAAGAAACTCTTGTATTAATGTATCTAAAACACATGCCTAAATCAACGTGAATCCTTGGTGAAAGAATATTATTTTATCCAAAAACCATAAATGGGTAAAATCTCAAAAATGACAAATCAGTGCCTTTGATTTCCAGTCTTAATAAACCCCATTAATGAACTTTTGTGTACACGAAATGGTAACAGTTGCCGAAATCACACGCCTTTGTTGGTAGGATTAATCCTGAAATTTATAATTCACACGCTAGTGTGGTAAGTTCTGTGGCATAAATCATCAGCATTTTTATGTGTGGAATCCCATAAAAATATTAAACTGTCTACAATTAAGATGTAGTCGATTGTATCTTTGAGGCTTTAAGATAAATGTGTATGCTACTGAGCTTATTCTGATTGTAATCAGTTATATCACTGAAAATGTGTTTTGTTTCATTAGTTTAAACAAGGCTTACTCATCTTCTTTTTTTAAACAGTGATATACGTTGATCTAGGTAAATGTCAATTTTGAATCTTCATACGAATCCCTTTTTGATGACAAAATGTGTTTTTTTTACAAACTATAATCCCACATATAAATTAGTTTAGACGAGTATTATCATTAGCATGCTTCAAAAAGAAGACACCTTAGTTACAATGTAGTCACATAAGTATCATGTGGTGTACTTTTTATAAGACTTTATTTTTGAAAGTGAGAATAATTCCAAGGATTTAATGTGAAGCCAGTATTCCCAGTAACCTTGTGGTAGTGTGATACAGACAATGTATTCCAATGGAATATTATTGTCACATATTCACACAGTTCAATACTGCATTAGCAGCATGTGTATTTGAACATTCTATTTCATGTCTTTTGATGTGAACCGAAATCACACGCTCAAAGATTGGTTAGAGAATATAAACTGTATAGATATAAATAGCTATTTGATCAATTGAAAATATGCCTTGGCTTCCGTGTCTTGCCTTCTGCTGTTATAACGTTAGTCAATATTGAAATACTTTCAAAAGTATGTCTTCTTAGTTCAGCTGAGAAAAGCAAATGAAAAATTGGTAAAATGTAAGCCAAACAACAAGTGTGAACAATTTTTCTATGACCTCCTTTGTATCTGCTTACTGTCAAAGAAGATAGAATTAATACATTCTGTTTAAAGATAAATTCTTGAAATCGTCACTTTTCTATTATAAGTAGCTTGGTTAATTACGTAAAATTAGAGCAAAGCAAGAACAACAAATTTAACAATAAAATGGGGGCATTTTGTTTTGCTACCTTGAGAATTCTTTCCAACTGTTAACAGCCTAAATGGTATATATATATATATATATATATATATATATATATATGCAAATTACAACAGCCTGGAATCGGCGTCATCTACTAGTAACAGAAGTACGTAATGAAGTAAGTAGACAAATTCCTAAGTCTCAAAAGAATTGATTACTTATAGGATAGTTAGTTACTTTTGAAATGGAGAGAGGGACAAACGATAATGATAAAAATGAATAAAAACAAAATTTAACCTTAAAATAGTATTATACTGTGATTGCTCACAAAAATGCAATATAAATTTTACAATAGTAAGAAGAGTAGGGTAAACCACTTTCAGAAGTAAAAAAATTGAAAATGAACGCAAGATATTGAAAACTAAACAACATAATCAGATTGTTTAACCTTGTGTTGTAGATACAGTCATCAAAGTGATGGTGGGTTGGTCACTATTTCCTTCTGCCTGAATAGGTTTCATTTTAAACCTTTGATGGTGGTAGAGTAATATGAAGAATGAACGCTTCACGGAAGAGAAATTACTGATCTACTAAGTAAATTGCTTTGCACACCAACAAGTTGCTACAAATGTGAGTGCAGCTGAGGACGCTGCTACATTGGATATAAAATTAGGCAGGATCATCATCGTATTTCCGAATATCATCCTGTAGAGTTAAGCAAGAGACAAACGAGATCTACTCGTAACCCTATTTTAGTATGCATTGTAGACAAAATTATTCAGCAATATGGTCAGAAAAGCAACATTTGTGAATGGGTTAAAGTTTAAGATGGTTTTAAGGAAAACACTTATCAACTCATCTGGCCTATAAAACCTCTCCTAGTTTCTAAGCCCGTCTTACATCCAGGAAAGAGCGTGAAGCCGTCAACTCCAACCCTGGAAAGTAACCTTATAATTACTGAGACTTTAAGGGACATAAAAAACTTACTTTTCACTAGAATCGCAAACATTCCTCAATTTCTGAGATGCCTGATACCCCCACGTGCAAGTCAGTCGACCAATAGGCATAATTTCGCTCATGGCAAAAATAACCATAGAGACATGGAGTGTCAAAACCATGTTTGAGGCTACCTACAAGACAGCTCAAACTGCAGAACAAATGATATGACGCAGAAACTTACGATATCAGAAGACTTATGATATCAGAAAGCAGTAGACTTTAATGAAACATATATTTAATATTCTTGCCGAATGAATTTACAATGGTATGAGATTTCATAAAAGTCTAACACCATATAAATCATCTGAAACATTCATCCGTGTACTTTCTCTTGCTTCCCATTTGAGTCTAACATATGTTTCCTGCAGAGTCTAATCACAGGTCCCAATAACCCAGCAGTCCAAATAAGTAGACATCTAGCAGAAAGATGCTTAGTGGAAGCTGACTTGACCAAAATGGTGATTACTTCTGACGTATTTGTAACTGTGTCTAGGCAGACTGCTATTTTTTCCAGTCTTAAAATAAATTCATTTCCTCCTGACAGTTGCTTTTTGATGGGCAATACACTAACAGTTATTTGTGAAATCATTAACGAAAATAAGTACAGATTTCGTGCTCAGGTTGACAACTTAAAGGGTGAGACAAGTATTCGCACTTTCAGTGAAATTTGGGCGAAGTGCATTAGCTTAAGTCTTTTGCATAACGCCGTTGTAATTTCCATATTATACAACTCTAAACTGTCGATACTGAATAACTACTTATTAGTTTACATGCAGCCACAGTTGACCGATATCACGGATATGACCAAATGTGAATTCGTTTCGTATTTAGTTGCTTTAATTATAAAAATCACACACTCTTGTTTCAATATACGTCTTGCAAGACTTCCCTTCTTCCTATGTCCCTATTTTCGTATCTAATGGTGGTACATCATCTGCAGATGACTAGGCAGTTCATACTTGTCAAGGTCGCTGCCCTGGATAAGATTTTGGTAGTTAACGAGGTGTGGGTGATTGGTCGATCACTGATCATTCCATGGTCGTATACACGTGATGAAGTCATGGGACATGCAGAGACTGCACCGCGTTCCAGGACTTATGAGTTCCTTCTGTTGGGGCGCTATAGTAACGTGACAGTTTTTACTAATGTTCCTTTTCAGGTAGTTTTGAGGTGGCTGTAACAGTGAAAACTGCATCGGAACTGTTGCCCTCATCACTAAAGGGATAGTCATCTGAGGACAGGGAGCCTGCAAGCCATTGCAGAGTAAATCGACAAGCTGTTATTCTTGCCTGATCTTCCCGGTGTTACGAAGCCGACAAGAAAGGTTTCGGTGGATGCTGCCCCTTTAAACTATCCATCTCGGTTATTGGCCGACAGAGAGTTTCAGTTCGACGCACCTAGTTTCTGAAGGCCGCCTAATGTGAACACATATCAAAGGTATATTACGGTTAATTTAAAAAATTTGATTTCAGCTTGTCTTCTGTCGCTTCAACATCAAATACCTACAGTCCGTTACCCGTTGACATGTAAGTTCAATTTCATTTCAAATATTACTTGCAGGTGCCTGAGGACTGAGGAGACAGGTGCTTGCACATCTGTTTGTTTAGAAGAGGTAAGGGTCATGCGGTCAAAGCAAGACTCCTTTCAATCACAAATGGAATCACGTGCCTCTGCAATTGAGGCTTAGCTCTTGCGACAGCATTGAGCAGGATGTCTTCTGTATGAATTCTGTTCAAGTCTTGAAGTCTTCAGGAAGATGGCAGTTAAACAGCGACACCGTCATATCTTCCTTTGAGACGAGACTGTCCAACGAGGAATACCATCGTAGTGTCTCCACCGTCCTTGGCATTTTAGTTTACTCCAGTGTCCGAAGCTCCGTTGGTCGCATCATGAGTGCTTTGCTACAGCCAACGTACAGCACACATTTTTCATGGGCTACTTCCAAGGAGAAGAGGCAAATTAAAGATACTAAGACGTGTCACCTTTTAATCCGTAAGTTAATTTTGTTTTCATTGTAGTTTTTAGGAACCATTAATAGTTTCCACCAACAAGGCATCACTAAAAAACGTAGCACAGTAGAAGCCGTCACGACTTCCATTCAACGTTGGTTCAATAATAGTCGCGGCAGACTGAAGTCGAGAATAAGAAAACGACGACTTTCCCCTTTGTTATTTCTGTTTTTTCTAAATTTAGTTTTCAGATCACCGCCCACCAAAACAAGGAGAACAGACGAGATGCAGAAAGTACACGGATGAATGTTTCGGGTGATTTATATGGTGTTTGACTTTTATGAAATGTCATACCATTGTAAATTCATTTGGCAGGAATATTAAATATATGTTTCATTAGAGTCTACTGCTTTCTGATATCGTAAGTCTTTGAGCTGATGCCAGTATGCTGTTTTCGCGACAAGGTGCTTACATAATAGGTTTGTTTTTATGTTGGCTATCGACTAAGGGTTCAATGCATAACCGCAGGCGTGTAATCCCAGTTGCAGAAATTTAGGGTGCACTGAAGAATGTTTGGGGAATGCTTAGGGGTATTGTTCTACATTTTTTTGCCCCGAAAATTCTGAAGTGCGCCCTAAGAAAATGCTATGTTAAAGGGAGAAGTTTGAGAGAGGTTACATCCTTCACTTCTCCAAGCATTATCGTTTCAACCACAAGCTGATTGGATGAAGATGTCAAAGGCAGAACTGGAAAGTCATTCTGAAATCAGTTTGCAGATCTGCTGCACATGGAAAACAGTCGAAGATTCGCATTTTCAACACAAATTTCAAGTCAGTTCTTCTACGTTGGCGGAAACTTGGCCAACGCGTCACGAAAAGCATCTCCGACATGTTGCAGACTTTAATCAACGCCTACTTTCGCTTCATAGTAAAAATCAAATAGCCAGAAAGATTTAGCAACAAGAAACTGAGAACGAACCAACCAAGGACCTGTTGTTCAACAAATATGTCGAGGAAAATGGAGAAAGATTGGGCACACTTGGAGCAGACTGTTGGGTGACGTCACTAGACTGGTCATCTGAAGTTATATCTCAGATGATTCTTCTGCAAATTTGTTGGTTTTCGCTTGTACATTTTCCAGTTTGTGCTATCTCAGACATAAATCATCCGCGAAATCCAGATCTTCTAGGTTATTTTCGTCAGTCCAACGCATGCTCGTCTACTCACACAGGCACGGTGCATCCCACGATTTAGTCAACCACAATCAGGAATATCATCCGTGATAGAAGGCATCCATGCATTACTCATGTCTTCGCTGCGCTGAACCTTTCTTTGGCAACTGACTGACATATAGCAGCATCATACGCCGTTGAATCAGGTTTATAATCGTTTTCGGAAGTTCATTTGGTAGTGTCGAAGTAGTTTCCAAATCACTGCACAGTTCGGACCATCGAAGTCGATGAATTCGAGGTGAGACTGCCTGTCATTCTAGACTGTGTTCAAAGAAGATGTGTAGCGTTGCAAGTTGGTCCTTACATGGTTTGCTTCTCTTGAATCCCACCTGTCCAAGGTAGAGTTTTGCAGCCAGAACATCTCTCAGTCTCTCCACGACGACGTGACTTAGTATTTTGGTAGGCGTGGAGAAGAGCGTGATTCGGCTGTGGTTCTTGCAGAAGCCCAAATCTCCCTGCATTGATAGTTTCTTTTTCCTTCACGTTCCCAGTGGAACATAGGGCTTCAAGCTAGTGGCTTGAAGTTTCTGTAGCAGTGTTTATTTTACAGGATGGGGTTGCTAGCCTCATGCCCAACCTTTCCTCTTAACCAGCATTATTTCTGGCTTAGCGAGGTAAAGGAGTGCGTCCAGTGGCCGGGGATCGAATCCCGGACCATGTTCATGGTCGGCGAGCATCCAAACCGCTATGCCACCGACGCTATGCTTTGATAGTTTGACGAGGTAGTATTTCTTCCAATCAGTAGGTATCTTTCTTTCCTTCGAAATGTTGGCGGCGTGAGCATATCCTCTGAGTTCTTTGGACGCGTTATATGTGTTTCTGGGGAATTGTGTCTAGGCCGGCTGCTTTCTCCGTAGGCTTTCAGTATGTTCATGGTCTTTGAGTGTTTGTCTTTGTGGAAGACTCGATATTCACTGGTAAACCTGTGTCTCTTAGTCATGGTTTATACATTATGCGAACACTGTTCGGAATAAAGCTATTATGATCATTGTCATCGTTATTATTGTTTATCCGAGCGTCCTTTGAAGTAGAGTTTGCTCGGTTACAGTTCTCTTTAGTATGTGTAACAGCATTCACCCGAGTTTATTTCTTCCCGAGTGGTGACCTGGTTATCTGATCCAGTGCATTTCACCAGCCAAAATCATCAGTTTCACGCCTACACTTTTCGTTCAACCTATCAGAACTCGATGAAAACCAAGATCCATTAAGTGGTGATTTCAACCACAATTAGGTCATCTTCACTATCCTTCACTGCTCTAATCTGTGTTGGCCTCTTCCCGAGTAGCGACCTGGTTATCTGATGTAGTGTTCTCAGGCCTCGCTCACCTGCAGCCTGTTCTGCTTCAGTTTCCAGTGTACTGTGAAAGCCTCTTTTGTCTTTCCTACCACTCTTCTTCACTGCGTTGTAGGTGGTACTCAGCTTCTGCTCTCTTTATTCTCCTCTATAAAAAGGTTTCTATGTACAGGTTTCCTTCCATGTTCCACATTCCATGTTCTATTGTTCTTCAGGACAGCTTTCATCGGTGATGTTGATTCATTCTTCGGACGCCTTGCTGATGATTTCTGTGTAGGTGTCGTTTATAGCTTCACGCTTCAGTTTGTGCTTGTGGAGTTTTAGCTGTGGTCCAGTGTCTCTAGATTCTACGGAGGTCTTCCACCTGACCTTGACAGCTTCCTGAACTAGGCAGTGGCCTCATCCTACATCTGCTCCTCCTCCACCTCTTCCTCTGGATTTTGTGTCCTGTAGTTCGTGTCTCCACTCTCATGGGATTCATGTGAAGTGTACCTGCTTTTGGTGTGCTTGTCAGGTGAAATGCATGTCGTCTTGTGTCCCTCCTTGTGTTTGTAGACGCTGCCTCCAATCACCAAATCACTGATGGTACAGAAGTCTGTGGAGAGTTTCGTGTTCTTATTCATTTGACTGAGCAAGTGTGCCTGGAGCCATGACGAGTTCTCTTCCAGTGTTATTTGCTCCTAGTGTTATTTGACTTCATATCCTGCATTATGATTTTGATGTTGGCATTGCTTGTGTTTGTCTGCACAGGTCCTCTTTATTTTCCACTGTGTCTCTGTTGTTGGCTGCATCATGCGTGGCATTGTATAGTTGTATATTTTTTGCAGTAGAATTTATCTGTCATGATTCTGGAGGGGATTGGTTCCCATCGAATGACAGGCTTTAGAAATATGTAGTTTTTCTCCGTCATATCATGTCATTTGTTCTGCAGTCTGAGCTGTCTTGTAAGTAGCCTCAAACATGGTTTTGACAATCCATGTCTCTATGGTTATTTTTGCCATGAGCGAAATTATGCCTATTGGTCGACTGACTTGCACGTGGGGGTATCAGGCATCTCAGAAATTGAGGAATGTTTGCGATTCTAGTGAAAAGTAAGTTTTTTATGTCCCTTAAAGTCTCAGTAATTATAAGGTTACTTTTCAGGGTTGGAGTTGACGGCTTCACGCTCTTTCCTGGATGTAAGACGGGCTTAGAAACTAGGAGAGGTTTTATAGGCCAGATGAGTTGATAAGTGTTTTCCTTAAAACCATCTTAAACTTTAACCCATTCACAAATGTTGCTTTTCCGACCATATCGCTGAATAATTTGATCTTTTTAGTGGGTTTCAAAATCAGTACTTGGAGTTCAGGTATTCGTTTAGTGGGATAGATGCTAGTGGACATGACATTTCGTAATTTGGCCATTTTTTTATATAATAACAATAATCCAATCCAGTAGAGACTATATTGGATATTTACAAATGAGTGGTAGACCATTTCTTTGTGAATTGCACTGTGGAAATTGAAGACGGCGACAGTAAGTAGAATGCGATTTAGAAAATTTACCATAATATCGGATCATTTATCTGACTTAAATGTCAAGACTGTAAGTATGGGAATGGCAGATACATCGTACTGAATAAAATAGGTATATGAAAATCCTCATTGGTGCCCATAACTTAGACGTAAAGGTAATTTAATCCTTATACATTTATTTTGCTCACTAGTCGTCAAAAGTGAAGGGTGTCTTATCAGAGTGCGATTGCTGTAAATACTAATAGTGTTAAGATGTTACATGAGATTAAGGACCACCTTATTACTTCCGAATAAATCAATCAATCGAAATGTTGGTGTGAGATTGATAATATCCGGAAGGGATTCGTGTTCAAGAATAATTAAATCTGAATTCGTTAGTGCATGCATCGGAAAACACAATTCATTCGTGAAGTATTCATCCAAAATGTGGTGGATCATAAACAACATTTTAGTAAATCAGATGAATCAGAACAAAAATTATTTCAACTAAGTAGGAATTAAGTGGTCTATAATGTAGGTTGTATTGCCATTCTCCCATTTTATTGTATTTATGTGATCTTACAGAACATATTTAGAAACCATGAATCTCCATTTTTATTGGATAAACTTATCTGGCGTTAACATGTTTCTATACTTATCAAGGTGAATTTTGTATTCAGATTCAAGAGAATTCATTATTGACATTTGAATCACATATATCCAGCATCATTAATCTCAGTATTGCTGACACTTATTCACTTTGAATTGGAACTTTAAAATGTTTATTTTAGACTACCAGCTATTAGCATAGGTTTGGTAAATTTCAACGTAGATTTTTTTCGACACAATGTCATGATTTGAACTTTATTCAGATAACAGAAATAATACAGTGTAACTCAGGCTACTTTTATGTATTAGAAAATGAGCAAAGCGAAGGTAATGAAGTCGACATAGAAACTTAAAGTTGATTATTTACGTTCATGAGCCTGACCTTACTTGAAATTCGTTTGGTTAATTTTCATAAATTAACTATGTGAATGCAGGAGACGGGTTGACATGAACTTACCACAAACTGCGCATTCTATCCTATACTAATGAAATTTTACGAGCTATTTCATATTACTCAGTAAATTTGAGTAGTTCAAGTAGTTGGTTTGATTTTCAGTGAACTGTTCTGTTTTTGTTGTGTGTTGGCCACAATATAAATAATATCTTTCTACATTTAACTTCATTTGGAAAATTTTTGACTTCTAAAGGAGCAGAAAGTGAAAGGGAGAAGGGGTCAACCATACTACATCAGGAGTATCTTGCAACCATCGTCTTCAGATGACAACACATGGTTAAAAATGACACAAACGTGTTATAATTTTTCAGCATATCTGACGGAAAAGTCGCAAAACTAATTACACTATGCAGGAAAGTACTACTACACAACGGAGATACTGATAGCCATATTCACGGACTGAGCGGAATGAAGATATTATAGAATTTTAAAAAGTGGTAGAACCGTGTAGACTAAACAGTAATAAGATTTGATAGTGTGGAATATTCCCATATTATGAAATAAAAGTCAATCTGAACGAAGAATATTCTTTTCAATAATTTCTCTTCAGGTTCTTACAATTATAAAATATAATATTTGTTTTCGTTACAATAGAGGCCAGTTATGCGGCGGATACATTTTTAACGTAGAATAACAGCTTAGTTATGAGGTGTCAAAATAAATAGCATAACGAGTTGGCATCTGAAGTGGTGACAACTAGTGGTGTCCGTCAGGGATGTCCATTATCCCCGTTTCTATTCAATTTCATTATAGATGTATTGATGGACTTAACCCTAACTCAATTCAGAGAATCAGGGATTGATTTGCTGTCAGGAAATAACCTCGTTGACTTAGAATATGCAGATGATATAGTCCTTCTAGGTGAAGACGCTGACAAAATGCAGTCTTCTGAACACCTTGACAGGCAGCAATCTGCGAATGTTTGGCATGCGGTTCGCTCCCCCCAAATGTAAGATGATGTTACAGGACTGGATTGCATTGACTCCTAGCTTAGAAATAGGGAGTGAATCGGTAGAGCACGTTGACCGCTTCACTTATTTGGGAAGTTGCATCAGCCCCAACGAGTTGATCTCTGACAAAATCTCTGCATCGATACAGAGGGCTAGTTCCGCATATTCCAGTTTACGCCATCTCTGGCGTAAACGTTATATCCGGCTATCGACCAAAGGGCGAGTGTACTGCTCATCAGTTCGCTCCATCCTCCTTTATGGCTGTGAGACCTGATCATTGAGAGTAGAAGACATGAAAAGGCTAGCTGTCTTTGATCATACGTGCCTGCGTTCTATCCCCCGTGTGAAGTGGTATAATAGGGTGAGCAATATTGAGGTTAGGCATTGGTCGAGTGCTAGGTAAAGAGGGAGGGGAAATCAATCGACGAAGCTGTGAAGCTACATTGACTGAAATGGTCAGGACATGTGTTACGCATGCCTAGCCATCCATCGCCTTCCTCGACGGACAATATTAGCTGATATAGCGTCAGGTTGGAAGAGAGCCAGTGTTGGTCAAACCAATGAAATCCACAACAGTTAGTTTAAGCCACGTGGAAAGATGTAGACTTCCTGGTTGAGGTCCTCGAGACGGTAAACACCAATGGTTGGAAACAATTGGTGATGTGGCTCAAAATCGTTCTAAATGGCTGGCGCAGATGCATCCACTCCTTGTGACTTATGACTTCCAGTTAAACTGTTTTGTTCTTCGTTATAACTATTCCTTTGTCTCACCTCTGTTTACTGTCTCTATTATGCATTTCTTCACTTACTTTGTGTGCTGAGTGAAGTGTGGCGACTTGAAATGCCGCACATATGTGCAAAGTTCATGTGGAAAACAGACAGACAGTCAAAATAAATAGTCGTATTTGTGTGACAAACGTGCTAGGCTGAAATCGATTACGAAATATTGTAAAATGGGAGACAATGATGGTGATTAATCATAATATATTTGTAGAGTTTGGGGTAGGAAAATTAACAAGTCAGTTCAAGGTTATAAAAGGTGTCAGGTGAGTGGCTAGTACAAAGTGGTCTGTGTTAAACAGGAGATAGTAAGACTGCAATGAGAGGTTCATAATGAAATAACGAATATGTGAAATGAAACAGGTGGAGGCATATGTTGAGAAAAGATATAATATCACTAATAATAAGTCCGGATAGTATAACTGAAAAATTCGATAGTATTGAGAGAACGTTTGCATGAAGGGCATAAATTATGACGAATAATAATAATAATTGCAGTAATAAGCAAAGGAAAAAAAACCAAGACGATTAAGGGAAGGAGCACTCTTGGTAAGAAAAAGAATCATCAGTCCAAGTTTGGCCACGGTAGGAACAGCGTCTGGACGTGTTCACTTTGGATACAAAGTTCCGGTTTAGTCGATCTTATTGCAACAGCTTCAGCTATGTGTAGGAGACGTAAGCGAACTGTACGTGATAATGACTTTGGAATTCGGTATGTAACCCTGAAGGCTGTGTTGACATCGATATGATGTCCAGTATCGACCAAGTGTGACAGGATCGAGCTTTTCATGCACTTAATTTCCCTCATGCTGAACCAAGCTGGTAAATGTTCTCGAACCCGTAGACGAACCTGCCTAATCGTGTGCCCTATATAACTTGAACCACAGGAACAGTTGAAATGGTATATGCATGAAGAAGAGTTAAGGTTAGGTAAGACATCTTTCGGTTCCTGGGTGGACACCGGACAACTACTGAAGGAGGGGAACAGATGTGCAGAGCAGAAAGTTTTCTTTATCTCCGTGGTTAAACGTTGAGATAGAATCTCTGCAGGAGTATCTTCCTTGAATTGGAGACGTAAAAACAGAGGCTTTTTCTCCACCGTTGACAGTTCATGTTTACGGCTATTGTAACCTATGTTGGCTTTAATGAACTTCTCTGGATATCCGTTCTCGCTTGGAATGTCTCTGATGACCTAGAGTTCTTTCTCTACACAGTCTTCGGAACAAATAGACCTCGTTCTAAATGCTAAGCACCTGATCAGATTATATTTGTATTTCATCGGTACAAAGCTAAGGAAGTGTGTATACTGAGCTTTGATCTCTAGCTTTCTAAATATGGTTCTTTTGACGAAACCATCCCCTCTTCTCGTTAGTAGGACGTCGAGGAAGTGTAGAGGGTCGTTGTATTCTCCTTCGTAGGTGAAATGGACCGCTGGGTGAGTGTTATTGAAGTTGCTCAAAATCAAATCACTACTTAACCCTTCATCGTACACTACAAAAGTGTCATCCATGTAACGACAATACATTTCCATTTTTGGTGTTTCGTCTTTCAACGGACTATCTTCTAGTTTTACTAGAAATATATTCGCGAAAATAGGTCCCAGTGGGGATCCCATGACTACTCCATCAACCTGTCTGCATATTTCACTACTAAACAAGAAGTGAACATTTGCTGTACATTTAACAAGTAGTTGTTTCAGATTACTAATAGGAATATGGGTGCACAATTACTTTTCTATAATTTGTTCGAAGATATAATCGATGATTTCCACTACAGGCACATTAGTGAATAGAGATGAAACATCAAGTGATGCCATGTATTTGCCAGTTGCGTTCAAGTTTTTGATCTTATCAATAAATTGAAAGGTATCCTTGACGCTATGCTTTACTAACTCGTCATGCAAGGGTTGAAGTAGCTATACCAACCACTGGCCTTTATTGTAAAGACAACAAATATTATATTTTATAATTGTAAGAACCTGAAGAGAAATTACTGAAAAGAATATTCTTCGTTCAGATTGACTTTTAAACAGTAAAAGTTCTCTCCATTTTGATGTTTTTGAAAACGTTAGAGGTTCTCAAATATACACTCTGTATATCAGAAAAACGAGCAGGCGTGTGTACTGTGCAGTAGTTGGCTTCGTTATTTCCGACTGTGACATGTAGCCGTCGAAAGTGAAAGATATGAAAAGGCCAGCTGTCTTTATACATGGGTATCCGTATTCAGTCTCCCATGTTAGGTGCGATAATCTAGTCAACAATAATGAGGTTAGATATAGTGTTAGGGACTGAGTGCAAGTCAATCGATGACGTGAAAAATCAGTTGGGGTGACTGAGACATCTGTTACAGATACCATGCCACCATCTTCCTCGTCGAGCAGTGTTAGCTGACATAAGACTGGATTAAGTTGTAAAAGAGTTATGAGCAGTGCAAACAAAACATACCATCAGACAATGAAATCGGCCGTTGGTTTGAGCTATGTAGAGAGATATATACTCTCTGACTGGGATACTCAAGATGCTAATAACGGGGTTCGACCCCCTGCCGGCGCACACCCGATATCTATGGCCGGCCTGAATTTGGGCTACCGATATCCATGCTGAAAATTCCATACTTGTACTGAAAATACGGTGTGGAATCAAGCTGTAAATCAAAATAAAATAAAAAATAAATATCTGGAGACCGTTTGTGATGTAGCTCTAAATAGTTCTCAGTGATTCAGGCAAATCTACTACTTATGAACTTACAAATCCATTTCATTCAATCAACCTTTCTTCCACAAATTTTTGTTCAGTATGATTTCCTGGAAATTTCATTTTTCTCTACTTTAATATGTGGTTTTATTAAATGTAGCAGCTTGCACTGCAAAGTTCTACAGTGAAAATCAGGTTTACCACTCAAATCAATAGCTTCATTAAATACCATATGAGGTTATCCTTCGGTTTCTTTATACTAAATGTCATATGAATGTCAGTATTTCAGCATAGGAGGTGCATTCGTCAGTCGATATAGCCACGAAGGGTTTTATCTCGTTTAATTAGAATTATGAAAAGTGTGTAAGGAGTGCTCATACGGAACTGAAATGTGAGAACAGAAATACATCAGTGAAATGTAGTAACCCGAGCGAAAGCTGCTACCTTGACGTGGTGGTCGGGCTTTAACACCTCAATGATCCAACAAGCTATACTGGCTGAGAATTATGTCGCTTGAGGTCCTACCATGCCAGAAAGGTTGTTTGGATAGCGGTTAGACAAAAAGCAGCTACCCAATCCGATGCTATGACTCAAACAAAATCACAAAATATCATGCCGGATCGGTCGGGGCCCGGATTAACAACGACCGCGCTTCCTGCTGCCGTGTCACAGGGTAGAAGTGATAAATATGCTGTTGAGACACATCAAACAAGAAAGAACAAACAAAAACGGGCTGCGTGTGACCGGCCTCAAGCAGTTGTCCCCTGGGCTCTGCGGTCACGCAACCAACTTCTACGGTGTGGGCAGCCGGGAAGTAACAGTGGTTAGGACTCTCGCCGACCATGCACATGGTCCGGGGTTCGATTCCCTGCCGGCGCACACCCGATATCTATGGTCGGCCTGAATTTGGGCTACCGACATCCACGCTGAAAATTCCACACTTGTACTGAAAATACGGTGTGGAATCAAGCTGTAAATCAAAATCAAAATAAAAATAAATAAACAATCGCCTTCAAAATCCGAAGTGCACGCGAAACCTCTCTAATCCTCACTCATCTTTGTCTTCATCTTCATCTCTGTTATCTTGCCTTCCTTCCACTAATGCAACTCCTCTACTTAATGGCTCTTCACTTCCTCTTCACTCTGTGTGCACTGAAAACGATGGAAACCAAAAAACCACTACCGATAATCTCCTAAAGCCACGCCACCAATTTCATATAGGGGCATTTAATGTTAGAACTCTTTGCCAAATAGGACAACAAGCATCACTAGCCAAGACTCTGGCATCCCAAGCCATTGATGTATGTTGTGTTTCAGAAACATGCATACAAGACCCAAGTGTGGTTATTCACCTAACCCCACCTGGCCAACAGGATGAATCTGCGAAATTCACATTGAGGGTGTCAGGAGATATCACAGCTAGCTCACGAGGATTAGCTGGTGTTGGGATAGCTTTGAGTACTAGGGCAGAAAAGACATTACTTGACTGGATCCCGGTAGATAGCCGAATGTGTGCTGTCCGTCTGAACGGATCAGTAAAGAGGAGAAAGGACTGCACTACTCGCCGATGCCTTTTCGTAATCTCCACCTACAACCCCACTGACTGCAGTTCGGATGAAACGAAGGATGAGTTCTACCAAAAGCTGTCTAGTTTGCTGCGAAAGGCTAAACGCTCAGATATAGTCTTTCTAGCTGGTGACTTTGATGCTCAAGTAGGGAAATTGTGTCAATCTGAGAAGAATGTCGGTGGCACATACGGAATTCCGTGTCAGCGAACCGACAACGGTGACCGTCTCCTACAGTCCTGTTCAGATAATCATTTGTTTCTTGTAAGCACTAACTTCAAACACAAGGAGAGACACTGTTTGACCTGGCGACCCCCATCATCAAACCAACGCTGGACACAAATAGACCACATAGCAAAAAGCTATCGTTGGCGTGGGTCGGTAGGAGATTGTCGCTCCTTCTGGAACACGTGTGTAGATACCGATCACGCACTGGTCCGCGCTCGTGTGTGCTTACGACTGAACGGACGTAGGAAACAGCTGGCGGTAAACCCATCACGTCCCCAGCTCGATCAGGAAACTAAGTCCCTATTTGAGGAAGAACTAGCTAAACAGATATCTGAGTTCGACAGCTGTGCTCACCCTGAAGAAGCCTGGAAGAGCATTCAGTCAGCAATAGATACAGACGTAAAAGCTGTGAATAAGGTAAATCCAAAGGTGAGTAAAAACCATTGGATTTCGACTGCCTCATCTGAACTGATAGATGCTAGAAGACTTATTCCGGCGAGATCCGAATTCAATGAGGAGCGAAAGCTGCACAAAAGGAAACTTACGAAAAGTCTCCGCAAGCACTGTGAACAGTGGTGGGTGACAAAGGCGAAAGAGATGGAAAAAGCATCGGCGATAGGCAACACTAGACGACTCTTTAGACTCATCAGGGAAACGGGTGGGAGAAGGCAAATCATAAGTGAGACTATTTGTGAGAAAAATGGCTCCTTAATTAGCTCTCAGGATAGACGCCTTGAACGCTGGAAAGAACACTTTGAGGAACAATTTAACTTGCCTACAGCCACACTGAGCCTCCCCGCCATCCATCACACACCAGAATGGGATGTAGACACTGACCCGCCGTCTGTAAGTGAGGTCACAAAAGCTATCTTTAATTTGAAACGAGGCAAAGCGGCAGGACCCGACGGAATTATTCCGGAGGTGTTTAACTATGGGGGTGACATACTAGTATATAGCTTAACTAAGGTACTAGGTAACGTCTGGGAATCAGAGACGGTTCCATCAGACTGGGGTAAGTCACTTATTATACCAATATTCAAGAAGGGAGACAAGTCCTCATGTGATAATCATAGAGGAATCAGCCTGACGAACATAGTCTCCAAAATCCTAGGCTCAGTAATCATGCACAGACTAAACACAACCCGGGAGGAACAAACGAGGGAAAATCAAGCGGGCTTTAGGCCAGGTAGAGGATGCATAGATCATATCTTCAATCTCCGACAGATCCTAGAACATAGACGCACTTTTAGGCGTCCAACAATTGCCATATTTCTTGACTTGAAGGCGGCCTTCGACTCCGTGGATCGAGAGGTACTATGGCAATGTTTGACTGTGAAGGGAGTGCCAAGAAAGTACACTGCACTAATCAAGGCACTCTACCCAAACTCACGTAGCTGTGTAAGGGCATATGGGGAATTGTCATCTGAATTGATAACAACCAGTGGTGTCCGTCAAGGATGTCCACTTTCCCCTTTCCTGTTTAACTTCATCATAGATATGCCAATGGAAGTATCCTTAACTGAACTCAACGACCTGTTACCAGGGAAGAGTCTTATGGACTTAGAATATGCAGATGACATAGTCCTGTTAGGGGAGGATGCTGACAAAATGCAGAGTCTTCTGAACACCTTGAGCAGCAATCTTCGTATGTTTGGCATGCGATTCGCCCCTGTAATATGTAAGATGCTGCTACAGGACTGGACTACGTCTACCCTTAGCTTAGCGATAGGGAGTGAAGTGATAGAACATGTTGACCACTTCACCTATTTGGGAAGTTGTATCAGCACCAACGGATTGATTGGTGACGAAATCTCGGCACGGATCCAAAAAGCTCGGGCTACTTTCGCTATTTTACACCGTCTCTGGCGTAGGCGTGACATCCGGCTATCAACCAAGGAACGTGTATACTGCTCAGCAGTTCGGTCCGTCCTTCTCTATGGCTCTGAAACATGGCCAATACGAGTTGAAGACATGAGAAGGTTGACTGTTTTTGATCATAGATGTCTATGATCTCTTCCTCACGTTAGGTGGCATAATAAGGTAAGTAATGTTGACGTTAGGCGTAGAGTGTTGGGCTAAGAGGGAAAATCAATCGAGGAGGCTATAAAGTTACATAGATTGAGATGGCTAGGTCACGTGCCGCGCATGCCTAACCATCGCCTCCCCCGACGGGCATTACTAGCTGATATAGGTGCAGGTTGGAAAAGAGTAAGCGGTGGCCAAACAAAAACATGGCATCAATCCATGAAGTCTTTGACAGTTAAACTGAGTCAGGTAGGGAGATGCAGACTTCCGGGTTGGGGCCCTCGGGACTCTAAGAATCAATGGCTGGAGACAATAGGTGACATGGCTCAAAATTGTTGTCGATGGCGCAGATGTATTCAGTTTCTGTAATCTTTCATATTCCTTTCTACCATTACTCATTCTCTTTCACACTTATACTTGTGAAAACTCTATTGATTCTCTTCACTCATTTTCTTGTCTACCTTTGTGTGCTATTTCCTAAAACAATGATAAGTGTTAAAAAGGTTACGAAATGTACGCTATTGTAAGATGACTTACACTATGAAGGTGAATACAATTAGAAACATACGCTTATCGCTTTTGCGTAATTTCATAATGCTTTTGAGCATATTTGAGCAAATAATACAAACAGAGTTCGTCAGTGGCACAGTGGTTAGGACTCTCGCCGACCATGCACATGGTCCGGGGTTCGATTCCCTGCCGGCGCACACCCGATATCTATGGTTGGCCTGTAAATTTGGGTTACCGATATCCATGCTGAAAATTCCATACTTGTACTGAAAATACGGCGTGGAATCAAGCTGTAATCAAAATAAAAAAATAAAAAAATCTCACAATATTGATCATCCACATATGGTATGAAAATAAGTTTCAACGTAAATACGTATAAGTGGGTAAAACTAGTCCCAAAACGGACTGGTCAAATTGTACTCTGTGCTAATTACAAATGACAGATGCCCAACAAATTTTATAATCTGTAAATGTCTACTTATATGCAACAGAATCATGAAGTATTTTCTATATGTTTTTAGTTTCTTATATCTGTCTGGATACATGTTCCATTCATCTGATCATGTAATTCCCACTAATCAGATGTGAAAACTCAACTAGAAAGTAGATAATTCTGCATACTATACCGGTTATCGCAGCTGGTAAGTTACCAGACAACTTGCCGAACAATATAAACTAAAATAAAATATACTTTCATCGATTCTGTTACTTAAAATGACCTTAAATGACAAATTTATTCAACTAGGGAAGAACGGTAATGAAAAAAAATCAGAAGTCACCACTCTGCTTATTTACAGATAAACAAGATCCGAAGATCATATATACGCTCACCCCGTATAGCATCTCATTCAAAAAGGCAGATTCTAAGAGGGAACTGTAGATGTCGTATAATATACGTTTGTTTACAACGGTTTAAGAAATATAATAATAATATAATTAGTATGTACACTCGCAAAAAAAACCACTCTAAACAATTAATTCGAATGTTAATAACACAGTGTTAGCATTCCCATAAATAAACAATAAAGAAAATTAGCAGTATAACCTTCCTCACAAGGAAACTTGATTTAAAGTAAACTGTGACTGACTGTCCAACATAGAAATTTTCACAAGTGCAGCATTTCGGACTGCTACACTTAGCAAAACCGCACATGACGGTAGAGAAAGATGTAATGAAAGGAAACCGTAATAATAAAAGTGAAACGATTCCCGAGAAGGGCTGTATTTCGATTACCTCCCAGGACAGACAAGTGGAACCTTGGAGGGAATATTTTCAGGAACAATTCAACTGGCTTGCATCCACGCTATAAATTACTCAGCATCCAACACAAGATAGAATGGAGTGCTAATATTATTTTTAAACTGCAACTGGTAACGCGAAACCTATATCGAATCTAAAGCGAAGCAAAGCAGTGGGACTTAATGGTATTATTCCAAATGTGTTCAAAAATGTTGGTGATGAAGTAATGAATAGGTTAGCCAAAATATTAGATAATGAGTGGGAATGTGAGATATGTCCGTTGGAATGGTGCAAATTATTGCTTGTCCCAGTTCTGTGATAATCATAAAGGCATCAACTTGGTAAACATGACATCTAAATTACAGGTTTCATTAATCCTGCGTAGAATAAGTAGTGCTCGTCAGAAGCACACCCGTGAAAACCAGGCATGTTTTCGGCCCTGTTGAGCCTGTATTGTTTATATCATCACTCTGTTTTATGTTCTTGAACATAGGTATTACCACCGTCCAACACTACATATTTCTTAAATGTGGCGATCATTCCTTGTCCAGAGACAAAACGATTTGAGTTTCACCTGATAGACACACTAAAAATCACATAGACCTCATCTCACTCTGAAGAAGGTGGAAACGAAGCCTGATGAACAAAACCTCGAGAAGGGGAGCAGATGTGGCTTGAGACCGTTATCTAGTGCAAGGATCCTTCAACGTAAAGCTGAAAGCCTTCAAAGATGCTGGAGACAGACAGAAATTCAAGTTAAACACTCTGAAACTGAAGGATGAAACTACAAAAGACATCTTCGATACAGCCATCAGAACAAAGCAGGAGGTATTCAGTAGTATCGTCGAGGTAACTAGTGCGGAAAAACATTGAAACTAGTTGAAGGTGATGTGTACAACCATTTTAGGGAGATAGGAGAGGCAAGAAAGGGAATGGTTCAATAAAGACAGCTGCAACCTGATAGAGGAGATAGATATGGTGAAACGGAAGGTCAACCAGTACTAAGATTGACAACAGAAGGAGAAACTGAGTTCAGTGTACAACACACTGAATAAAGAAGTGAAGAAGAGTGCAAAGGAAGACAAAAGACAGTTATTCAACACACTGGAAACTGTAGCAGAACAGGCTGCAGGTAGAAGAGATCTCGGAATATTATATCAGATAACCAGGTCTCTATCTGGGAAGAGGTCAACACAGATGAAACCAACGAAAGATGTTGAAGAGAAGCTAATTACCAAAGAGAAGGACAATAAGCTGGTCACTTTAAAGGACTCCTTAGCCGATCACCACATTCAACTTGTCCACAAATACCACCAACAGCATGCACACAACTGCTTGCCAGTGGACGAAAATCCTCTTACAAAAACAAAAGCCTTGGATGGAATCAAGCTAACGAAAGCCAATCAGGAAGGCAGCTGGATCAGACGGAATTCCTCTGTAAGCACTGGAAACTGAGGCAGAGACAGCAGCGGATATGCTCACGCCACTATTGCAAGACGTTTGGAAGGAAAGAAATTTACCTACTGATTGGAAGAAAGGCTACCTTGTCAAGCTACCAAAGAACGGCGACTCAGACTTCTACAAGAACTGACAAGGAATCATGCTCTTCTCCACGCCAAGTAAAGTATTAATTCTCGTCATCCTGGGAAACTGAGGGATGCTCTGAATGCAGAACTCCAACCGGAACAAGCTGGATCCAGGAAAAGTAAATCATGTGCAGATCAACTTGCAGCGCTGCGCATCACTATCGAACAGAGCATGGAATGGCAGCCAAACCTCTGCCTCAGCTTCATTGACTTTGAAAAAGCGTCCGACAGCATTGACCGTAAATTAATTTGGAAACTACTTCAACACTACGAAGTACGCGAAATCTTTATCAACCTCATTCAACGACTAAGTGACAATGTCGCATGTCAAGTGATCCATAAAGGAAAACTCAGTGAAGGGTTTGAAGTGAAGACAGGAATAAGACAAGCTGGCTGCAAAATATCACTGATGATATTCCTAATTATGGTGGATTGGATTATGATGGAGACTGTATAAATTGAGAAGACAGAAATGCGTTGGAATATCTGGACTTCGGTGACGATTTATGTCTAATTCCTCACAAACTCGAAGACTTACAGACGGAAACCAACAAGTTAGTAGAAGAAGCAGTAGAGACAGGACCTCAAATAAACATGGGAAAGACGGAGATGAAGAAGATAACCAACCAAAAAGAACAAGCAATAATCACCACCAACGGGACAAACCTAAAGGAAGACACTTCTTTCGCGTATCTATGTAGTATCTTTTCAATTAAAGGTGGCACGAATGAAAATGTTAAAGTAGGGATGAGAAAAGCAAGGCATACATTCAGTACTGTGAAATCAATCTAGAAGTCTACTGCAAACAGTTTATAACAAACAAGACTTGGAGTTTTAAAACTAATATCAAGTCAGCACTTTTACATGGTTCAGAGACTTGGTGCATCATGGAAAGCATTTCCAAAAGGTTGCAGACTTTTATCGGCACCTGTCTTCACTCGGTAGCAAAGATTAGATGGCCGGAAATAGTAAGCAACAGGGAACTTTACTAACAAAGCAACCAAAAACATATCCCCCAATAAATATGCTGACGGGGATGGAGATGGACTGAACATACTTTGAGAAAACCATTGAGTGGCATTGCGCACCAGGATCTCCTGTGGAACCCGAATGGCAAACGGCGAGTGGAGAGCACGAGAGTGACATGTAGGAGATTGTGTGAATAGGAAATGAGAGCTCATGAGTAGTCATGAATCCATCCATGCAGAAAACAGGATGAAATGGAGATGTGCTACTGAAACCTGAAGTCCCACTCAGAACCCGAGGGAATAATGAAAATATTGAGGTGAAGCGTAAAGTTAGATAGAATATCAAGTCAATCGATCAGATTGTGAAGATACATCGATTGAGATGGCTAGGACACGTGTCACGTATGCTGAGCCTCCACCTTCCTCGGAGACCAATGTTAGCTGACATAGGATTGGGTTGGAAAAGAGTTAGGAGTGAGTGGTCAAGTCAAAATGTGACATTAATCCATGAAGTCATTGACAGCTGATTTGAACTACATACGGAGATGTAGGCTGACTGATGAAAGGGGGTGGTCCTCGTGATGCTAAGAACCAGTGGTTGAAGACTATTGCTGATATGGCTCTAAACCACTCCTAGTAGCGCAGATTAATTCACCCTCTGTGATACCCCATATCCATTAAACCATTATGTTTCTCCATTTTACTATTTCTTTTCGCTCACATTTCTGCTAATTCTTATAGTGCTTTTAAGTCTGTTTTTCCCTCCTTTGTGTGGTATATGGAGTGTAGCAACTTGAACTGCTGCCGTTTTGTGCAAAGTCCTATGTCGAAACTCAGTCAGTCATGAACACCTTACCGTTGCCAGGTAAGTTAGAAGTTTTGGAGTCATCTCTGTCTAACAATGGAGGTAGGGTTGCTGACTTGCTAATGGCTCGAAGGAAACATGTTGCTGACGGTACATACATATTCGCCAGCAGAAGAATTCAGTTCGAACCCTCCTCCGCTACACACTGTAGGCAGCTTACACGTGGTGATAATTGGTTTTCTCGAACCGCTGTGCAAACGAACGTTCCGGAATGGTAAGAACTGCAGAACAGCCGGTGTGGCTCTTTGGGATATTGTGACATGAGGACCATACCAGCGCATGGGGTAGCGACTTTCAAGTGGGCACACTGTTCTACCATCAGGGTTCCCACCGTTGGCATTATCCCCATTTCATTCCATTTTCGGAATGAATAGTTGGTCTGTTAGGCAGTACACTGATCGATAACGTCAAAGAGTGGTAGAAATATTATTGGAACGTCCAGCTACAGATTCTTGTGTTACGTTTTAAGCCAAACCTCACTACATAAATAAAGTAGTACCACTCCGGTATTCCGAAATGAAATAATGAAAGTTTAAACCCACGACCTACGGCTTGAACAAATGAGCCACTCTCACATGTAGGATGACATATTACCATCAACAAAGTAACTGGTTTTGATTGCCGATATCACTCACTTTCGGACAGGTTTGTGGAAACTGAAAAAGTATTTTATCAGAGTTAACGTATAGCAAACGTGTTTACTTTTCAATTAGGTCCTTTTGGGAGCCTCGGTGTGACTCTACCTGTAGGCCTGATTACTCCATATAACCCTTGTAGGATGATAACTTGTTGTTCAGGCCTTTTTAATGACTCAGTTCGTTGTTTCTCAATCTTTTTAGTTGGGTCAGCAGAAGTTGAATTGTTTTTTTCAATTTTCGATGGTAATTCTGTATGCTAATCATCTAATCTACGTATTCCGTCTTATTCATGATTAGTACTCTAGAACCTTGGTCAGGTTTAGTAATTATTAAATTCTCTTTTTTCCGTAGCTTATTTAAGGCTTCCCTTTGTTTCCTGGTCAATAGAATATCTGACTTCTGTTTGCTTTTCATATATTTATAGCAACGATCGACATAGGTTGACTTAAATCTCCCAATGGATAAAGGTATCAATTCTTCAATCTGCGTGTGGAGGTTGTCAAACTGAACTTGCATATCCATTTCATTGATTCTAACACGATTGTCAAAAAACTTAGCTCTAAGGGATAATACCTGGAAATCTGTTTCCTCAAGAACAGCATCCGAAAAATTATGAACGTACCTAACAAGGCTTGAAGGAAATCGCATTTCGGGAGTTAGGTTTCTGAGACTTTGTTGTGATATTTTGGCACGCTTTTTTCTTTCCCTTTACCGGCAATTTGATTTACATAGTCCAGAAAAGGTTTCTTTAAGTGCTATGGGAGTTCATCCACAGCAATAGAATCTTTCTGCAACGTTCTTCGATACTACATGATTGAAGCGAATCAATCTGATTCAGTGTATAGCGTTTGAAGATAGAGTTCAAAACACGTTTCTGTTTTCTATAGGAATTTTACAACTTTAAGCAGAAGTGGTTTTGGAAGCATGCAAAATTAATGACTTCAACGACAAGACTTTATTTTTCAAAGAATAGTATTATATTATATGTACATATTTCAAATCTGTCAAGGGAAATAACTGTATGGAGTATATATATACACGAAGAAAATATATACTTCTATATGTGGAATATGTGTAAGTTATTATGTACATTTGACAGTTTTCACTAAATTTTGACGTAAGTAACCATCTGTTTTACGTGATAAAGGCAAGACTAATTTTGATAACACATCCAAAATTCCGGAGCCAATGAATGCATTCTCACGATTACTGTTAGCCCATGTATCTGGAAATTCATTTGTACCACATTCGTTGTTCTCACTAGACTCTTCATTTGAATTATTTATTGTTAAATGTTTAAGTAAATCATTCCCAAAGTATGTTCGACTAATCCCTGTGTTTCGCAATAATTCGAGACCACTAGAGCGCTTCCGTAATGGGATCTAGAGTAAAACAAGCAGAAAAACTCAGTCAATAATTCTGTAATTAAAAATACTGGGGAAATTATTTAGAGAAAAACACTTATATTCTCTTTATCATCAAAGGTCCAAGTTAAGTGGTACTAAGACTGAACTACGACGTTGCAAAAGCATTACTCTAAGAGAAGGCGTTGTAAATCAGCAATAAATAAATTCATATGAAGACCTCAATATCACTTGGTCTAGAAAACCGATTCACAACTAGTACGTCGGCCACCGATGTTAGCTGGGAGAGTTAAGGATGGTCAAAAAAAACAACGTCAACTCATGAAGTCTTGAATTGTAGGTATGAGTCACGTAATTAGGTTTACGCATTATCAGAATACTAAGAATCAATGGTTGGAAACTATTGGTGGTATGTCTAAAAACAACAGATGCACTCACTTTATCATTCTTCATATTCAGAATGTCTTCACTAGTCTTTATTGTGAAATAATTACTCTATTTCTCATATTTCATGTGATGTTAAGAAATATACAACTTTAACTGATCCACTGATTTGCGATTCGCAGATTTGACTTCTGTTCAGTCAGGCAATGTTCACAACCAGAATGATAGTCTTGGCAGGGTTTGAAGAACTCGGAGACCAGATTTGTGTGAATTATTTTACTGAGGTTTTCTTTTCAAAGTAATTTTTGTCACGATTGATATTAGGGAACACTGAACTGCGACTGCAACCTTAAATAAGACTGTCTAGGATCTACAGATCATGCAGTAAACAATTAAGTGATTATAAGTGTCTCCAAATTTTCCAATAATACTTAATATATGAGATTTGATCAATTTCATATTACGCTAATAAGTCAACCATATTCTTAAATTGTGTTTTGTGCTCATAAACATTGTAAACCAATCTTCAGCCTATCGGTTTGCATTTAACAAAAGAAACATCAGTGAAAGATAGAAGGCTGTTTCAAACAGAAAATAACTGAATTTAATGACACAGTAGATTACTATTATTGCTTTACTTAAAATCACTATACAAGGAGAAGATATTTTGCAACAATATCTATGGAGCATTTTGTAATTGTACACTTCTTCTTAGAAGAAAGTAAAAAGGATACGACTAAGCACAAGTCCAATGCTTTTCAGTCTCTAGTGGGTTTCTAGTCCAAGTCAGTCAGAACAATAAATCCGAACATTTCCCTTTTTTCATATACTACTTTAAAACTTTACAAGAAAATTCATTTAGAATAATGAAGACAGAGAAACCTCTATAACTAGGAATATTAAGGAATTGACTTCAAAATATACTTACAATATCCCGATGCCCTATGCCAGAGATATAAGCTCCAACACATTGAACATAGTCTTGTTCATCTAATTTACTGTCTACTGAAATCGATTTTTGTGCAGCTGATTCGATTAATTCTTGCCACAGTGTATATAGATTATCATCCGATTTTGTTGATCCTAACATATTGATTTCAGACTGATCAATTGCATTTGCTGAATGCTCTCCTTCAAGCTCAATAGGATCACTTAAATCATTTATGTCCCAATTTTCTGGACCTGACATTTGTTGCCTGATCTGCGTCGACAAGGTCTCTAAAGTATCCACAGTGATCGTAACATCTGATTTGCTTTGAAGAATGTTACCATCTTTTTCAGCTTCTTCGGTATATAACTGCACTGAATTTGGATAATTATTATTAATAGTATAATTATAACTTGATAACTCAGATTTATCTGTTGTTTCGTTAATTTCGGGTGAAAAATTAATTATAGATGATGGAAGTAATGAATCTAACTCAGTATCTGAAACATCTTCGCACTTTAGTTCATCTAAGAATTCACAAAGAGCCTGTATCTTCTGTTCGGTATCATTAGAAATATAAAGAATAGGAGGCGACTCTGACAAACGATGAGTGGACTCCGAATGGATTGATGCAGTATTTGCAGGTTTTGGATTTGTACTTTCCGGATCTAGAACTTCATACGTACCTCCTCGTGCATCTCGCTTTTGAGCTGGAGAAATATGCACATCTGATTGACTTTTGGCTACCTGCATTAATTAATCATAATAAATAAAACAATAATCAAAACAGACACGAAATAAATAGATCGAATTTCAAAAGATTATGGAACGACAGAACATACTCCACTGTTGCTTTACGGTCACGTTATTTTGAAGTATCAGTCACTGTTATTAATTTTTGAAATGTCCACGTTAGGACAGAACTTCAAACAGGAAAAAATTTAATCCAAATGACCAATAAAGTACATAGTAATTCAAAAATATACGACTGAGTCAATACAATCTTCATCATTTTGCATATATTGAAGTAATATCTTCTAATAAACAAATCAGAGTGAAATTACAAACTAACACACAACATTAAGTAATATCTACACACACTCAACCACTACTTTCTAGAGCTAATCCAAGTTACGTAGTCAACATACCTAATCAGTTGAAAAAAGTGGTCAAATGTTGTCAGGTTATTATTTGTTGCACCCACATTTATTACAGATACAACGCTTCGAAGACACCTGTGACTCAAAACCAGCTACCTATCATCAGCAACTATATTTTACTGTCTGTCTGCTTTCAACAAAGAACATTTCACCGGTGTGCAGCAGTTCAAGTCGCCACACTTCACTCAGCACACAAAGCAAGAGAAGAAGAAGAAGAAAGTAAAAAGAAGCACAAAGTAGAGAGAGTAAAGAGAGATATGAGGTAAAAAAAAAGTAATATCGAAGTACAATATAGTTTTATTGGGCATTATAAGTCAAAAGGAGTGGATGCATCTGCGCCAGCCATTTAGAACGATTTTGAGCCAAATCACCAATTGTTTCCAACCATTGGTGTTTACCGTCTCGAGGACCTCAACCAGGAAGTATACATCTTTCCACGTGGCTTAAACTAACTGTTGTGGATTTCATTGGTTTGACCAACACTGGCTCTCTTCCAACCTGACCCTATATCAGCTAATATTGTCCGTCGAGGAAGGCGATGGATGGCTAGGCATGCGTAACACATGTCCTGACCATTTCAGTCAATGTAGCTTCACAGCTTCGTCGATTGATTTCCCCTCCCTCTTTACCTAGCACTCGACCAATGCCTAACCTCAATATTGCTCACCCTATTATACCACTTCACACGGGGGATAGAACGCAGGCACGTATGATCAAAGACAGCTAGCCTTTTCATGTCTTCTCAATGATCAGGTCTCACGGCCATAAAGGAGGATGGAGCGAACTGATGAGCAGTACACTCGCCCTTTGGTCGATAGCCGGATATAACGTTTACGCCAGAGATGGCGTAAACTGGAATATGCGGAACTAGCCCTCTGTATCGATGCAGAGATTTTGTCAGAGATCAACTCGTTGGGGCTGATGCAACTTCCCAAATAAGTGAAGCGGTTAACGTGCTCTACCGATTCACTCCCTATTTCTAAGTTAGGAGTCAATGCAATCCAGTCCTGTAACATCATCTTACATTTGGAAGGAGCGAACCGCATGCCAAACATTCGCAGATTGCTGCCTGTCAAGGTGTTCAGAAGACTGCATTTTGTCAGCATCTTCACCTAGACGGACTATAACATCTGCATATTCTAAGTCAACGAGGTTATTTCCTGGCAGCAAATCAATCCCTGATTCTCTGCAGTGAGTTAGGGTTAAGTCCATCAATATATCTATAATGAAATTGAATAGAAACGGGGATAATGGACATCCCAGACGGACACCACTAGTTGTCACCACTTCAGATGACAACTCGCCGTAAGCTCTCACCTAGCTGTCTGCGTGAGTTCGAGTAGAGTGCTTTGGTTAATGCAATGTATTATCTCCGCATTCCCTTCACAGACAAACGTCGCCATAGTACCTCTCAGTCGACAGAATCGAATGTCGCTTTCAGGTCAAGAAATATGACGATTGTTAGACGGCGGTAGGTATGTCTATGTTCCAGAATCTGTTGAATGGTGAAGATATAATAATAATTTGCTTTATTTCAAAACAGTACTTGTGATACATAATGGAATTCTCAGCATGATCAATATGCCTTCTTCCTCGTCTAAAGCCTGACTGGTTCTTTTGTCCTAGTTCCTCCCAAGAACCACTTAGTCTACGCATGATTATTGAGCTTAGAACTTTAGATATCATATTGACTAAGCTAATCTCCCTGTGATTATCGCAAGAAGACTTGTCTCCTTTCTTGGATATCGGGATAATCAATGGCTTACACTAAGTAGACGGGACCATGTCTGATTCCCAGACGCAGATAGTAAACTGTTTCCACCGTACTTAAATACTTCTGGAGTTATTCCATCGGGTCCTGCTGCTTCGCCTCGTTTCAGACTAGTGACAGCCTTAGTAACCTCAGTTAAGGACGGAGGACCTGTGTCTATATCCCATTCAGGGAGGTGTTGGATGTTCGGTAGGTTGAGTGTGGCTGCAGGCCAATTAAACTGCTCCTCAAAGTGTTCTTTCCAGCGTTCCAGTCGTCTACCCTGGAAGCTAATTATAGTGCCATTTTTCTCAGAGATTGTTTCACTTATCATTTGCCTTTTACCACCTGTTTCCCTGATAAGTATAAATAGTTGACTGGTGTTACCAACTGCCGATGCCTTTTCCATCTCTTTCACTTTTGTCGCCCACCACTGTCGTTACGAAAACTTCTTGTTAGTTTGTGTTTGAGTAGCTTTCGCTCCTCGTCATAATCGGAGCTCGCCGGAATCAGTCTTCTTGCGTCAATCAGTTCGGATGAGGTGGTAGAGATCGAATGGCTCTTACTAACTTTTGGTTTTAGGTTACTAACAGCTTTTATAGCTGTGTCTACAGCTAACTGTATGTTATGCCAGGCTACCTCAGGGGAAGTCCTGCTGTCGACCTCAGATACACGTTTCGCTATTTCCTCCTTGAATAGGGACTCAGTATCTCGATCTAGTTGGGGACGTAACTGTTTCACTACCAGCAATTTCTTATGTCTGTTTAGTCGTAAGAATGAACGTGAGCGAACCAGTGTGTGATTATAGTCTACGTATGTGTTCCAGGAGTGGCAGTCTTTTACTGACCCTCGACAACGATACCCTATGGCTGTGGTCTATCTGAGTCCAGTGATGATTTGGTGATGGTGGTCGCAAGGTTACGCAGTCTCTCTCTTTGTGCCTAAAGTTAGTGCTGATTAGGAACAGATGATTATCTGAGCAGAATTGTAGAAGATAATCACTGTTGGCGGTTCGCCGGCAGGGAACTCCATACCTACCACTTACATACTTCTCGGTCTGGTTTCAGGTAGAAGTCATCCTTTAGTACATCCGAACTGCAGTATGTTGGGGCGTAAGCGGAGACTACCAAGAGACAACGACGGTTGACGCCGTCCTTCCTTCTTCTAACGGACCCGTTCAGGCGAACCGCACACACACAACTATCTACTGGGATCCAGTCAAGAAGTGATTTTTCTGCCCTGACACTCAATGCTATCCCTACACCTGAGTCCTCACGAACTAGCTGAGGGGTCTCCTAACACCCTTGAAGTGAATTTTGCAGATTCACCTTGTCGGTTGGGTGAGGTCAAGTGAATGACCACACTCGGGTCTTGTATGCGTGTCTCCAAAAGAGAACATACATCCATGGCTCAAGATGCCAGAGTTCTTGTTAGTGATGCCTGTTGTTCGATTTGGCAGAGGGTCCTGACATTAAATGCTCCTATATGAAGTTGTAGACGTGGCTTTAAGAGGCTGTCGGGGGGTGTTTCTATGGCTCTCATCGTTGTTTGTGTTCACAGAGGGAAGTGAAGATGACTCCCTAGCCTGAAGAATAGTACTAAGTGTAGTAGGGAAATAAGATGATGAAGGTGATGTGAGTAAAGGAGAATGATGTTCAGGAAGGCTTTGTGTGCTTTTGGAAGTGTGTGGGCAGTTGTTACTTCCCGGCTGCCCACACCGTGGAAGTTGATCGATTCTTCGGATACCTGAAACAGAAAGAGGGTTATTGTTGCGTGACCACAGAGCCCAGTGTGAGGCCAGTCACACACGGCCTGTATGAACTGGTTTCTTGGTTTGGTTCCGTATTAGCAAACTTACCGCCGGTTACGGGCCACCATAGGGTAAGTCGGAATGTACAATTTTTGGTGTTTATCAAGTGAATAGTTGCGCGTTACACTCGTAAATTATACAGACGGTGTAGGTGACTTAAATACAGCCTTTGAATTAAACAACGTAGACATTATTGTGTGAATCTATCGTCAAAATAATGAAAAATTAAAATTTGAACATATTTTTGTTTGTCTGAAATGTGTCTGCTTTTCTACAAGTGCGTTTCCTAAAAACTAGTTGCACGGCGAACAACTACAAGTCCCATAGATTTAGAGAATATGTTCATTAGATAGATCTATCTGTAGCTGTTACAGAATTTTAATTTTTATACGCCACATAGATCAAGATTCAGAACGACCCGTACTTTAGTTCAGCTACCAAATATTTTTCGACCATGTTTAAAAACTTTTGAGGTAAAAACATTTGGCCTAAAGGAACTGTTCTGCTTAAAGTGTGCAGCAGCCGTATGACTTTCGCCATGTTATTGACAAGATGTCCATTTTCAACTAAGATGTTGTTATCCGTAGGACAGTTGAGCTACTTGCCATTATTCTGTTTGCCTACCTTGAGACACTGGTGGTTGTACAGCTAAGAAGATGAATTCGCCGAAAAGAGACTCTTCGCTGATCTACGTGTTTTGTTTTCATTGATCCATTTTCATCAAAACCACACTATAAAGAAACCTAACTTCATTGTTTTATGAAGCCTAAATGGCTTTATTGATATAAGAGCAGAATCTCGGCATTATGGTAGACTATAATTCCATAAAAGAGTACTTTTAGTGGATAAAGTACACAGTAGTACATAATTATTTATTTACTGATAACGCTACTTACTTGCCGCCGTGTCGAAAGCTGCCGAGATCCAATATTTGCATCAGTTCGTTTTGAACCTTTAGGCGATGGTGATAACGACTCAACATCTTCATGTAAATCATATTGATGGCTTCCGCTACTGCGCCTTCTGGTGCTATGTGAGTCTCGTGTAGGACGACGATCATGACGTTTTAGATAACGACTTTTACGCATATCATTGCGGTCATCAGGACTATAGTATCTGGACTTCCTTTTAGAAGGATGTGAGCGTGAATGGCTATACTTCTTTTCATCTGGACGATGTGTTTTTCGAGATTCGTATCTTTCAGAATCGCTACTTCTTTCCCTATATGAAGCGCGACGTTTCGAACGAGATCTACGACGTGGAGATATATGGCGACGCTGTGTTGATTGACGATACCCATAACTTAAAGAAGCTGAATCTTTTTTCTTTGACTTTGAGGGTGGACTGACAGACTGACGAGCTCTTTTCGCTGTAGCAGAATTTCCTTCAAGTTTAGTATCTTGGTGATTATTTGTAAGCCGTGAAGAGTCAGTTTTACGATCACGATTAAAATGCGTTGAGGGGGATCGACTATTTTTATTGTGTTTCTGTTTATATGACTTTTCATTAGAATGCTCATCATGAACCAGACGTTTCTTATGCTTTCTGGGGCTAAATGACGACTGACTATATGAAGATTCTGAAGCATCTGAGGAACATGTAGAAGCTGATGACGGTGTGTTTGGAACAGATTCATAAGCAGAATGCACACGCATATCCACTTCATAGCTTTTCTCTCTAGCAACCTTACGACTAGCGTCCTCACGAACGACTGGTTTTGTAGAGTGATGAGGCTTTTCATCTGTTGCTGAAGCCTTTGATACACTACTTGCTCTGTGTGATTTATCTCGATGCTTCTGTTTGCGAGGAGATTCTTTGACAGGTGACGCATCCGCTGTTAATTCAGAGTTAAATTCATCACGCTTGCTATGCTTTTCATGTTTGGATTCATTCTTTGAATGTTTTCTTTTTTTCTTGCTATGGTCACGTTTGTATTGATCAATTATAGCTTCTTTATCGAGCGATTCTCCTTTACTTCCACTATCCGACTGGATTACGTCTGAGGGCAATTTGGAATCGACAAGACTTAAGGATTCACTATGATTTTTTGTATGCTTTGCTTTTGAACGTCTTTCTTTTTCGCCTGAGGAACCATTCACTGTAGTTTTTTTCGAATGATGGTTAGACTTTTTGGTTAGTTCTGAGGTTGAGGTATTTTCAACATCCTTCAAATTGGATGCTTCGTGGACAGACGGTTGGTCATCTGGACAAACAGAATCAGTTTGTCGGGGCATCTCACGAATGTTCAGTACCTACAAAATATGTCGAGTAGTGAGCAGGATAAATTATTACGATTATCAAAGAAACTCCCACCAAATCTGACAATGTACGAAAATATAATACTAGCCTTATATACGACAATATGAGTAGCTCACAATGTCAGCAATTCTTATAGAACACGATTATTGCGACAACAATATTTCTGTCTAGATTGATAAGTAAAACACTTATTTTTGTGAGAAGAGATAAGGAACACCTTAACAGTAAACCTTCGATTCTAACTCTTGAAGCCGTCTCACTGAGCTTCAACATAGTCTGTCTGTCTGCTTTCAACAAAGAACATTTCACCGGTGTGCAGCAGTTCAAGTCGCCACACTTCACTCAGCACACAAAGCAAGAGAAGAAGAAGAAGAAAGTAAAAAGAAGCACAAAGTAGAGAGAGTAAAGAGAGATATGAGGTAAAAAAAAGTAATATCGAAGTACAATATAGTTTTATTGGGCATTATAAGTCAAAAGGAGTGGATGCATCTGCGCCAGCCATTTAGAACGATTTTGAGCCAAATCACCAATTGTTTCCAACCATTGGTGTTTACCGTCTCGAGGACCTCAACCAGGAAGTATACATCTTTCCACGTGGCTTAAACTAACTGTTGTGGATTTCATTGGTTTGACCAACACTGGCTCTCTTCCAACCTGACCCTATATCAGCTAATATTGTCCGTCGAGGAAGGCGATGGATGGCTAGGCATGCGTAACACATGTCCTGACCATTTCAGTCAATGTAGCTTCACAGCTTCGTCGATTGATTTCCCCTCCCTCTTTACCTAGCACTCGACCAATGCCTAACCTCAATATTGCTCACCCTATTATACCACTTCACACGGGGGATAGAACGCAGGCACGTATGATCAAAGACAGCTAGCCTTTTCATGTCTTCTCAATGATCAGGTCTCACGGCCATAAAGGAGGATGGAGCGAACTGATGAGCAGTACACTCGCCCTTTGGTCGATAGCCGGATATAACGTTTACGCCAGAGATGGCGTAAACTGGAATATGCGGAACTAGCCCTCTGTATCGATGCAGAGATTTTGTCAGAGATCAACTCGTTGGGGCTGATGCAACTTCCCAAATAAGTGAAGCGGTTAACGTGCTCTACCGATTCACTCCCTATTTCTAAGTTAGGAGTCAATGCAATCCAGTCCTGTAACATCATCTTACATTTGGAAGGAGCGAACCGCATGCCAAACATTCGCAGATTGCTGCCTGTCAAGGTGTTCAGAAGACTGCATTTTGTCAGCATCTTCACCTAGACGGACTATATCATCTGCATATTCTAAGTCAACGAGGTTATTTCCTGACAGCAAATCAATCCCTGATTCTCTGAATTGAGTTAGGGTTAAGTCCATTAGTAGTTTCAGTATAGGGTTTTGCACAAAACTGCAGCAGTTCAAGCTGCTACACTCCATATACCACACAAAGGAGGGAAAAACAGACTTAAAAGCACTATAATAATAAGCAGAAATGTGAGCGAAAAGAAATAGTAAAATGGAGAAACATAATGGTTTAATGGATATGGGGTATCACAGAGGGTGGATTAATTTACCCTACTAGGAGTGGTTTAGAGCCATATCAGCAATAGTCTTCAACCACTGGTTCTTAGCATCACGAGGACCACCCCCCTTTCATCAGTCAGCCTACATCTCCGTATGTAGTCCAAATCAGCTGTCAATGACTTCATGGATTTATGTCACATTTTGACTTGACCACTCACTCCTAACTCTTTTCCAACCCAATCCTATGTCAGCTAACATTGGTCTCCGAGGAAGGTGGAGGCTCAGCATACGTGACACGTGTCCCAGCCATCTCAATCGATGTATCTTCACAACCTGATCGATTGACTTGATATTCTATCTAACTTTACGCTTCACCTCAAATATCAGTCAGTATTTTATACCACGGGAATAGAACATATTTGGTCGAAGACAGCTAGCTCCCTCATATCTCCCAATTTCAATAGCCACATATCACAGACATAAAGGAGGACAGACCGAACTGCCGCGTAGTACATATGTCTTTTAATCGATAGCCAGATATTTTTATTTATTTATTTTGATTACAGCTTGATGCCACACCGTATTTTCAATACAAGTATGATATTTTCAGCATGGATATCGGTAGCCCAAATTTTGCAGGCCGACCATAGACATCGGGTGTGCGTCGGTAGGGGTTCGAACCCCGGTTCATGTGCATGGTCGACGAGAGTCCTAACCACTGTGCCACCGACGCACAGACAGAGATAATGTAAACTGGCAAATGCCACACCAGCCTTTTGTATCCATGCTGAGATTTCGTCAGCTTCAAGTTCGTTGGGACAGATAGAAATTCCAAAATAAGTGAAGTAGTCAGCGCATTCTACTTCCTATTATTAAGCTAGCAATCAGTGTAGATAGAACTGGTGTAGCATTTAATAATAGCGAATTGCATGCCAAATATTCGAAAACTTCTGCTCCAAACAATAAAACAATAACTCTCATCTCAGACTAGCACAACTTCCCTCCTTGAATTCGCCTGTTAAGACGGCTATACATGGGTGTTTTGCTTTCAGCAGCAAATTAGACAGTTTTTACAGAGTTCGTCCTTCATTTTGTTTGAACTGCAGTCTGTTCGAGTGTAAGTGGAGATTATCAGAAGATATCTGTGGGTATCGCGATATTTCCCTTTTCTAATGTATCCTTACAACCAGTCAGCATACATACTACTATTCACTCTGAGATCTAGTAAATTAGGGTTTTTTCTGCCATAGCGCTCAATGCTATTCCTACGTCTCTGACTCCTGAAGGACTTTCCTTATACCCATAAGGTGAATTTCGAAGATTCATCCTGTTTGCCAGGTGAGGTTAGATGAATAACAACACGGGCCTTGTATGCAAGTCTTCGAAATGCAACACATCCATGGTTCATTAAATCAGAGTTTTGCCTAGTGAAGCCTGTTATCCGACTCAGTAAATAGTTCTAACGTTTAGTGCTCCGATACGAAGTTGAAAGTGTGATTTTTAAGAGACAATAATGTTTTCCGGCTTTCGTAGGTATCAATCGTTGCAGAATTAGATGAGGGACTTGGCTTTTAGACAGTAATACTGGGAAGAGGAAAGCAAGATGATAGTAGTGGAGGTTAAAGCGAGTGATGGTCAAGAAAGCTTCGTGTGCTTATGGAAGTGTGTGGGCGGTTCTTACTATTCGGCTGCCCACACCATCAGTTGGTTTCCCCTCGCAGCACCTGAAACAGAAAGAGCACTAGTGTTGCGTGACCGCAGAACCCAGGGGACAACTGCTTGGGGCCGCTCACACAAGGCCTGTTAGAGGTGGTCTTTGAAGTTGTATCCATATTAGGATCATACCGCTGACTATGGGTCGGCTCAAGGTAAGTCTGGATTTACAGTTTTTGGGACCGACGTTTTCTAACCCTACCTTCTCCAAGGCGGAGAGGCATAATAGCTAGGATGCTGGTCTTCAGAAGGAAACATCCTAGTCCTATTGCATCTCTATTCCCAAACGGCACGACATTACCCACAAACCCGTAACATAGTGTAAACAACTTACACTGTGACGGTAACTGCCTTTAGTCTAATCGGCATCCAAACAAACTCCCTAGCATGGTAAGACCTGCAGGAACGTTAGTTCCAGTTAGTGTGACTCGTTGGGTCACTGCATTATGAAACCCTGACCCCTAACTTAAAAAGCCATATCCCTACCCAACAGTATAGATTTGCAAAAGAAGTACCTAGTAAACAACTAGAATACTGTACTATCCTTTTCAGGTTTAAAAGGCAGACATGATTTGATTTACAATGACATTTTAAGGCAGCTCTAATCAGCTCTTAATGGTCAATTTTTGAAAGACCTTGACATTGGCTATGATACTTAAAATTCGCCCAGTTATGTCTTGTGCTGGCACTAAATTTTTCCTGGAGTAACAATGGACGGGTGATGTTAGACTACAGCAAAACATCTGTCATAGATTCTCTTAGAGAGTTCTAAGAAGACTGAATGTTTAACTGAAATATGTCCCAGTTCCTCACACGCTTTCGACAAAATAAATCAATTTCTAAATATGCATTTATCTGAAAAGTTCAACAGTCTGATTGGTTGCTGATGCTGGACCTGGAGTATGGTATGTATTCTTTAGAGTTGACCGAGGTAGATTAACGAACAGAATTAAAAACACAAAAAGACCTCATAACTCTATTATCAACAGTCATCTTTAAAATTTTGTGAGTTTTACCACCCATTGATTTTCATCAGCTGCTGGACGTCAGTGGTAAAATGATCAGGGTGGGTGCATTTTAAACTTCGCCAATTACTGTATAACCAAGTTTACAATGCCAAACTAACCCTAAACTATGCGTCGGTAATGCTGTTTGATACCTAAAGAAACCTAGTGTACTGAATTAATATTAATTCTGCATTAATGCAGATAGTATTCAAGACGGGTTGTGCTGAAATTCAGATTTAGAGCTGAATCGGAGCCAAAAACGCTGAAATGATTCTTAAGAGAATCCCATTAGGAGCTAAATTGCAGCGAATAGTGTTGTAATAACACTAAGTGCTAGTCACCATAGAAAAAAGCGTTAGTTCAGAAATTACAAGCATTTATCCAGCTATCTAAATAGGCAGAGTTATGATCACCTAACTAAACACATTGATTATATCTTAAAACCGAAAACTTGTTAAGATTTAAATAGCGCGATAACTTCAAAAATTAAAGGCCAATAACAAAAACCATGCCTACAAGGTTAACCGTCAGGAAGAGAAAACTCACAGGCGTCGGCAAGTAACGCAAACATTTGAAAGGGCCGCTCCGTAATTCCTATTTCTACAATAATTGGTATGTCTCGTAGACCATATAAACCCTGCCTTTTACCTTAAATTTTGATATACAGATATGCTTCTTATGGATCACTGAGTATTGCTCCAGCAAAAATGAGCTCTGCTTCACAATATTTTTTTATTTATAGCTTGATTCCACACATTATTTTGGTACAAGTATGGAATTTTCAGCATGTAATATTGGTAGCCCAAATTTAGCAGGCCAACCATTTGATATCGACTGCGCGTCGGCCGGGGATCTAACCCCGGACCATTACTATTTCCAAATGTTGGAAATCGCACCACGCCATTTGGACTTCGAGATAATATCTCTTTAAATTATAAACTCTACAGGAAATAGGTAATTTTGTTAGCAGGCAATAAAAATAACAACTAATACAGCCCAAATGATGGTCCAGAAATGAAGAAGTCGGTACCATATGGAGCTCTCAGGACCTGACAAAGGGCGTTGCCTCCGTAATTTCTGCAAACTTATTAAGCTATAGATGCTCACCTATGCATCATCGTCACCTAGTATATTGTCCTGTAGCCTGTGGTGTCTCGTGAACCAACTATGTGTACGTGGTCAATTTTCATAGGAGCGTTCAAAAGTTAATAATCCACTACACCTTCTTGACTTATGCATGAAGAGGAGAGAAGAGGGAAAAGTAGGAGGGAGCATTCACCATGAAACAACCTCAGGGTAGTCATTGCCTGAATGTCAATAGCTTCGGTCCAATATGAATATCAAGGCGATTTCGTAGGTGAATGCTTAAGGAACATTTGATATATCGAACAATTCCTAGGGAAAGCAAAAGTAGCAAGAGGAAAGCAGAGTGTAGTACTGTCAATAAGAAACCAGCCCTCCTTAAATTTAAATTGAAGGGTGATGAACTTGGAGAATTGCCAGTTAGATAAATGGTGCAATATCAACGACGTATTCAGCCGCGGAACTGGTACCCACATATAATAGTACCTGTTCGGTTATATAGTCCAAACTAGACCATACGGTGGCATGTGTCTGGGGAGAATGGAGAGGTAGTCCACAAGGATTGTTGAACATATGCCCAAGGGTCTACGTCCCAGAGGTTCAGCATCACTTAACAGGGCTATAGCTCGGCACCTGGTTGTTATGAGACAGCAATTCAGCATAGTAAGATATTTGAAGGCGGTGAACAAACAAAGCAATTCATGAATACTTAGAATCTCTGAAGCTGTGACTATCCGTAGAATGAAAGTGGAATTATGTGTACATAAGTGGACTCTTACCAACTCTTTGCCACTTTAGTAAGATCTAAATCGTTCGCCTCAACTCGTCCAAATTTCACTTCATCCTTATGATGTAACTCGATAATCTTATTTATTGCCTTACTAGTTCTCTACACCTTTGTATCCTTAATCAGTTTCACTTCGGTTGAAAAACGGCTTTAGTTAGTGCGCTGCTAGTAATACACTACACTGTAACTTTATTAAAATATCGTATAGCCGAATCGTAGTGAAACCTTCTAGTGCTAATCATTTCATACATATCGGTCCATACCTACTCTATCTGAAAACAATCAGTCAAGTGGTTTAACTACAACAATTACGGCACTGAGCAGCAAAATGAACAGACAAGGTGGTTTCGAATGATTTGGCTCCTTGAGCCAGGTCAGAGACGGTAGTCCACTGATGAACCCGGCCTCAAACATGCGGAACGGCTGTCCAGGATTCAGATCTCTTCGATCTGGCTAGTTAGCACTAGTGTTTGATGTGAGTGGTATGAGCCTACTCATCTCATTCAGTCGACAGCATGAGGTTTCGCTCAAGGTTAGTCAGACTTGGAGACTAGAAATGATCGAGTAACACCTTTGAGATATGGAATTTCATGTGTAAAGTAGACTAAGTGTGCGAGAAAATAATATTTTCCTTGAAGGCCTCCAATAGGAAGTTGGTATTCAATGAATAACAGTCCTTGACGTTATGCCATCGAAATGAATTATTTATAGAAAAATTTACTTCATACGCGCTTCCTTCGATTTGTTCAGATAACGTGGAAGACTGACATACTCCGTTAGCATATTCATTCAGGTGGTTAAACGTAAAGGAGTGAAAACCAAGAAGAACACAGTAATAATGCCCAGCCTGATATACTGCTGACATGAAAATTTATCCCTAGCATACCAGTTGAGTTTATCTTTTACAAATAGTGCCTGCTGACGGGTGTTGGATCGACTTTTAGTCTGTTTTTTGATCCTATCTACTTTATATCTGTCAGTATATTATGATGTTACATATGTGGTGTACCATCAGTAATACTTGAGAGTGCATATTCTTGCTATTTCCGTGTGTCCTCTCTCAGTCCGTATTCCCCATGGCCTTAAAACTAGTGGGATTTATCAACAAACAAATAATAATTTATAATAAAAAGTTATATTTCATAAATACGGATAAGTTTAGAAAAAAAAGCATGCCATTTTTACAGGCACTATCAATTATGTTATGAATTACAATCCCGAAGTATCACAAGTTAATCCTTTTTCAAAAGTTTAAATTGTTTGATTATCGTACAAGCAATTAGAACGGGTCCTTATAAATGTTAAATTGTAAACCCTTCACTAAGGTCACCGCCAAAGCTGAGAGACAACCCAAACTTCATTCCGTTTTATGCTGATATTTATGATTAACCAATAAACAGCGTATATTTGGGTAATTGCTATGCCACCACTCGATTAAAAGCTAGTTCAGGAAGAAAATAACGCCCTAGGAAACTGCAAAATGGCATAAAATACAATTTTGGATAATACATCAATGGAAGTACATTTGCAAGATATATACAGGAAAGAGCAGTAAAACAAATCTGCCTGTCAATGACCACTATTAATCTGCATTCAGTTGAATTCACATCTGATATTACATGCAATAAAAATGATGTCAAAATCATACAAACAAATCACCCATTTTAAATTAACACCCAATTTGAACATAAAACAAGATACGATGCCGCACACAACAAAGTTATATGGAGGAATTGACTTTAAGCTTTATTTTTTCCCAAATATTTGTAATTTATCCGACACATACTTGGGTTTTTTGTTAATGCGAAGACAATATTTCTTAATGTGCTCCATTGAACGACTAGCTATCAGATTGTACTCACTGACTAATGTCAGAGAGGACAGCAACCATGTAATTTCACTATAAATCAAATTCATGTAAATTAAATAAAACTTATCCATGCCTGTACAACTGGTGTGTCGTACATAGATAGGAAATATATATTATTAGAATAAGGCATTAAGAAGACAAATTTCGCGAGATGATATCATTTCGTAGTTTCTTTACAACCGCTTTACAACTAACATGGTTAACAATAATAAAATAAAGTTCATGACAATTACTCAGTTAAATAAAAACAAAAGTACATACTGATGACCAATCATATTTATATAGGTCAAGTAGTCCAGGGTAGGCGAAGATTGAAGTCTATTGATTTTTGTACACACAGTTTAGGCTGTATGTGATTAATCCAAAGTGCTTCCATCACCTTCAATAACCTTGAATTAGAGTTATGTGAAATAATTGTAAAACAGTCATTAATATTTATTTTGTGACCTGACATTAATAAGTGTTTTGCAATGGATGATGCTGGATTTCTATTCAGATTACTGGCATTGGGATTTTCTATGTGATTTAGTAGCCATTTTGGAACATGTTCTTTCCGACGACATTGGAACATTCTGTTGGTTCTACCTATATAGGTGTCACCGCAGCTGCAGGTGAACTTGTAGATACAGTTTGAAGTAGAGTCCACAGAATTTCGTCCTTTAATCGTAGGTACAGGGATTGCCGAACATTTTCAATCCCTGTACCTACGATTAAAGGACGAAATTCTGTGGACTCTACTTCAAACTGTATCTACAAGTTCACCTGCAGCTGCGGTGACACCTATATAGGTAGAACCAACAGAATGTTCCAATGTCGTCGGAAAGAACATGTTCCAAAATGGCTACTAAATCACATAGAAAATCCCAATGCCAGTAATCTGAATAGAAATCCAGCATCATCCATTGCAAAACACTTATTAATGTCAGGTCACAAAATAAATATTAATGACTGTTTTACAATTATTTCACATAACTCTAATTCAAGGTTATTGAAGGTGATGGAAGCACTTTGGATTAATCACATACAGCCTAAACTGTGTGTACAAAAATCAATAGACTTCAATCTTCGCCTACCCTGGACTACTTGACCTATATAAATATGATTGGTCATCAGTATGTACTTTTGTTTTTATTTAACTGAGTAATTGTCATGAACTTTATTTTATTATTGTTAACCATGTTAGTTGTAAAGCGGTTGTAAAGAAACTACGAAATGATATCATCTCGCGAAATTTGTCTTCTTAATGCCTTATTCAAATTTATCAAGGGGACTAACTGTTTCACTATATATTATTAGCTAGAGACTCCTTGGAATGATAGCATACATGCAATGTTTAATGCTAACCATATTGGTCTAAGCATAGATACTATGACGTTTTCGGTGAAAATAAAGCCTCGTTCAAACGATGGTGTTGTTGTGTTTTTAGTAAAAGTTAGCTAGCCCCCTTCTAATGTTCTATCAACCGAAATTTTTAGAAAATCCCCCAAACAGCGGCTACATACTACAATTAGTAAGCCAAATAAGCCCACAGAACCCATTCACACATCTTATGTATTTAGTAGAGAGCGTGTGCCAATGTCTGCACAAAACTTGCTATGGTCTTATAACAGATACTCACAAATTACCGAATACTCATATCGATTATAATAATAATAATTTATATTTTCACATAAACATAAATCTACATGAAAATGCATGCCATTTTTACAGGCACGATCAAGTATGATATAATGTCAAATAGTAGATTGTCTACAAGTTAATAATGTTTGAATAGCTAAATATTTGAGATATATATAAATACACTCATTGTCTGACCCATGTCGTATCATTATTGAATTAAACAGTAATCCTCCAGGTTGCGCAGGAAAATCGACTTCGTTTCGTTTTCAACCCGTAGTTGTAGGCATACCTTTCACCACAACATTGCCCCTATTAGCCGCTTTGGGCAGGATTTTCACCAGCGTTAGTTAACAGAAACACCTGGCATCATGCATATAGCACGCATAATATTGCATCAATTCCTTGCCCGCATAGCGAACAGTCTACAGCTAGGGCAAGGAATATTTCCCGGGAGATAGCTGACACAGTGTTGGTACCAAACACGGATACTAATATCTTTAAAATAGTAATATCTGATTATCACACAAGTTTCTCTCACTGCATGCCCTATCCAAACGACAGACCATCACTGACCACCACCCCACAAACCTTCCTGAAATCTCCCTATGATCCAAAGAAAATGGTTGGTGAGTCTAAAAACATGTATACAGAGGATAATCATGGAATATTTTATCAAGATCTTGTCCGCTCACTGAAACCACGTGGCTAGTGTTTATCTATTATCCTAGTAAATACTAGATCAGTTCTAAACAAACACTTAACATTAAGTGCATTAGCTTCCACGTGCGGACCGTCATTGATTATGATAACTGAAGCCTGGCGCACAAGTGATATCTCCAATGATAGCCTAAGGATTGATAAATACAACCTTTTTCAGGGGGACAGACAGAGAGGTCGTGGGGGTGGAACATTAATTTACTGTGAACAATCCATGTCTGCAACCCAGTTCAGTAACCCAATTTCGCCACAACTCAATGACTCAATCTAAGTGGAAATAAAAGTTGTCAGAAGTGAACCTATACTTGTGAATTGTGCGTACCAACCCCCTTCATCCAGTAGGGAGTACGATAATATGCTCAGCAACATTTTTAATGTTACAGCCAATCTCTCCTTCAGTTATAAAGTTTTTTGGGGGCTATTTTAACATGTCACTCCAAGGATCGCAGAGGTATGACAGCCTCCTGAATTCCATCGTCACAAGAGGGTGGACACAACGCAAATTTACCCGCTAGATCCGCAAATATCCTACGCCTTGTTTTCACGAACAAAGGTGGGAAGGTGGTGATTGCTAGTCAGCGGATATGATGGTGGGGAAATATGAGAACCACCCTTATCTGTGGGACAGCACTCTATTGCTAAGGCTCCTGAGTTCGAATGGCTTCTGCGAAATAAGAGAATAAATAAAATTTTAAAAAAACAGACGTTGAAAATTTGCCTAAACCTAAAGTTTAAATAACAAACTCCTCGAATGCAAGTACGTAGTATGAGCCCCCTACTTCAGAAGGACACCTAAATGTATACTTCAGAAAAACAGTAGTTATTATTAAGCCCTCGCTTTTCTTCTACATAGCTCACGCACTTTGACTTTTGTGTTTAACTCATATTCAACCTATATAAGTAGGTAAAATTATCATCTTTTTTCACTTAAACTTTTTTTTCTTTTCGCAAGAAAGACTAGAATTCCATCACTAGAAAATCTCAGGGGGAAATAGTATTTTTTAAATAAAAAAAACAACAAAAAACTGATGAACCCCATGCTTTTTATATATGTTTTGAATAATTAACACCTATTATATACTTCTGCACCTCTCTGTCGGTTTCCTTGTGTCTTCTTCTCTTTTCAAAAGTACTGCCTTAAACGAAGGCACTGAAACGGTGCCGCTATCCTCAACTAATTCGGAATATTGCTAGCCCACCTGGTGAATAACGGAACCACCTCTGTCATGAAATCTGCTGACAAGTTCAAAGTTGGTCTCATATACAACTGGAATTATGGTGTACTCACCGGTGAATTTGAAGTTTTATGGACTTTCAAACACTCTCTGAATCATTTACTTACAATTACTGTTCATTCCGCGTCTCTTATATTTCACGTCAGCACCTGTACAAAAATGCTACTTAACTTCCACAATTAACGTAATCGTTTATAATTCCCGCGTGAAATTGACACACCGTTTTTTTTCAATAACAGTTTTGATTTGATGCTATATCTCATGAATTATTCAGTTGAAAGCATATCTCGAAAATTACCTATTACCTTATTTGTACATTTCTTTTTGAATATTTCTCTCAAATTTACCAGTATTCAATCTATTTCTAGATTAACAAATCATATATATTCTATAAGTTCTAATTAGTGTACATTTGTTCATGCCTGTTCCAGAAAAAAATTATTATTATTATTAAACATAACATATGTGGGACATAAATTTCCAGGTAGTGACCATAAAATAGTGTGTTCTTTTAACATCTTTCCCGAAAAGATGCTCAGAGATGCAGCTGACCAGACACCCATCAGATTATGCATATATACTGACTGGGCCTTGTATCATAACCTAATTAGATGCTGTAATTGGGACTCGTACTTTCGAACGAGACCTTAGAGGCAATTCTTGACAATTTTTATCGCAATATTAACTCAATTCATGGTGCCATTGCACCTGAGAAGATTCTTATCTTTGAATTCCCCCAAAGGTATTTTATTCTGAGATCGTTAAGAAGTCGGTGCGTCGGTGGCACAGCGGTTATGACTCTCACCGATGATGCACATGGTCTGGGGTTCGATCCCCTGCCGACGGACACCTGATATCTATGGTCGACCTGAAAAATTTGGGCTACCGACATCACATGCTGAAAATTCCATACCTGTACCAAAAAAATACGGTGTGGAATTAAGCTGTAATCAAAAATAAAAAATCCAATTCCCGTTACGACCAACTGTATCACTACCAGGAACTCCAACATACAATTTATCCAAAGAATTATACAGAAAACTGAAACACCTAACGGAATCTTGTGATCACTCCATCAACTCCGCTATCCAATTCCTAGAGAAAATCAGAGGCATCCAAATAGATGAACAAGAGATAATGATATCCTTCGACGTCACAGCATTGTATACCTCAATCGGACAAAAACTAGCAAAAGAAACCATGGAGCAATTACTTAGCAACGACGAACACCTTCCACAAAAATCAAAAATGCAACACACCAGTTGGATGGAATGCATAAACCTATGTCTAACAACGTACTTCCAATTCAACGGCCAAATATATGAACAAGTCAAAGGAACACCTATGGGATCCCCAATATCAGGTTTGATTGCAGAAGCAGTGATGCAAAGGCTCGAGAACATAATTCTACCAAAGATCAAACCCAAGATTTGGATACGCTACGTAGACGACACATATGTAATTATCAAAAGAAACGAGTTAGATAAAGCTCACAACCTGATAAACAACGTCTTCAACGATATGAAATTCACAAGAGAAGAGGAATCAGAAAACCAGATCCCATTTTTGGACGTCTTAGTCAAGCGAACAACGACAGGAGAATTAGAAACTCAAGTCTATAGAAAATCAATTCACACAGATCAAATACTGAATTACAACAGCAACAATCCAATAACGCACAAAAGGAATTGCATACAAACACTATTCAAGAGAGCCAACCAGGACTCATTGCAGCACTCCCACCATAAGGAAAATTGAAGAAAGATATCTCATGGACGTCTTCCAAAAGAACGGATATCCATGGAATTTCATCAAAAGATATATACCCCCAAGCCAACCTATCAAACCAAAAGCCCCCAAGGAGAGCACAAAGAAAATCGCCGTACCCTATATATAAAGGACATCTCAGAAATCACTACAAGAGTCTGCAAACCTTTAGTAATTGACGTCGTACACAAACCAACAAAGTCACTCGACTCAATTCTATGTCAACCAAAAGACTCAAAAGCGAAGGGAGATAAAACCAACATCATCTACAAAATAGATTGTATCAACTGCGAAAAACACTACATTGGCCAAAGTGGACGTCCCCTTCGTCTTCGTATCCACGAACATAAGCTAGGCGTCAAAAGACATGACATCCACTCCCTCATCTCACTACATACAGACAACCACGTACATCAATTCGACTGGGACAACGTTCAAATATTAGACAGAGGAAACAACAAGAATGCTAGAGAACTTCTAGAAGCCTGGTATTCCAGTGAATCATCAATCAATAGACACATCGAGATAGACAAAATTTATCAACCCATAAGAAAGAAACGTCACGCACAAAGGGTCAAAGTTCAAGCCAAAGTAACAATGAGTTACAATACAAGTAACCTAGAAGGTGTGAAAACACACAAAAGCAACCAATCACGCCCAAGGTCACCAGGGGAGATGATTAATAAACTCGTGGAGAAATCTGAAAGCTCACTTCAAATTGAAGTATGCGCTGAAGATGTCACCCAGTAGGGTGATGAAAGCTTCGCAAATTAACTATCCAGTTCAGAGAACACAACAACATCAAAATCATCCACCTGAGCTACAAATCTTCTCTATCATATCCAAAAAGTTCAATAAAATACTACAGGTATCATGACTTATCATCATTAATTGCTACTACGTCCCTTCTCACTGGAATTCAAGAGTTAAAAAATATAAGCCCCAGAAACAAAGAAACGTGGACCATTCAGCCACCTCATAACCCAGAAGAAATAGCGAAACTTTTCAAAATTGGGTTAACAAATACCAAAACGGCCTATCCAAAAATAATGTACTTAGACGGCATTGCTTTCGAGAATACCGAGGTGATATGCAAACTGTTTAGCAAGCACTTTGCCAGATTATATACCTTGGAGTGAGATACTTTACACCGCATAAGAAATCGATGAAGCCATCTCAAATTTTAAGCTTAGTAATACTATATATAACTTCTTCCATTCTTCTGAAAACAGTGTTGATGGCATGAATTTATTCCTACTCAAGTTATACTCAATTTCACTAAGCTACTGGACATACCCTATCTGTCGGAAGTCTTTTATTGCACCCACCCATAAATACGGGCCTATAGCTGACATCAACAACTGCCACCCATTCGACATCGCGTCTGTGGTTTCACGTGAAATGGAAAAGATAGTAAAGACTGAAATCATTTAGTACTTGTTCTCAATAGGGTTTACTAAGTAGAAGGTCGTGCATTACTTGCCAGTTAGATTATTTTGACTACATTACACAATGCATAGATAATCGGCACTAAGCAACATTATTTCTCGACGTTAGCACAGCCTCCAGTAAAGTCTCACATATCAGACTCCTAATAAAACCCCAATCCTACGGAATAACCCGAAGGCTTCTCAAATGGATAAATTCTTTTCTCACAGAAAGAGAGCAATTAGTCAAAATCAACCACCAGCTGTCTTCATCAAAGCCGATAACTAGTGGTGTAATACAGGGTAGCGTTCTTGGCCCTATTCTATTCCTCTTATTCATAAATGACATAGTCTCTGTAATCAGTATGGCAAGCCATACCTCTTTGCAGATGATCTCAAGATAGTATATGATTACAGGTACGATGATATGAGCGTCGAAAGCAAAATCCAATATGACTTAAACAATCTAGGCGATTGGAGCGAAAAGTGGCAACTGACTTTCAACCCAGACAAATGCGGTATAGCCCACCTTGGACGCTGGAAACCGAGAATGTGCCTATTTATGTACGGTAAGCTCCTCTCAAAACTGAACACATTCACAGATCTTCGTATAACATACTCGAATTTGACTTTTTCAGAACATGCAAATAAGGTGGTATCTGACTGTAAACGACTTACTGGCTTTGTACTGCGTAACTTCTACACCCAAAAAACCAAGATTAGCTATGCATAAGACATGTATTCGCCCCAAAGTTCAATATTGTGCTCTTCTGTTCAGTAACCTAGGGTCTGCAGACCGAAGAGAAGTCGGAAGTGTCCAGAGAGTACTCACGAAACGCATAATAGGGTTTGACCAACAAATGGAACGTTTGCAGTGTATACTACTGAAATTAGGACCCCAATGGTTAAGGAGAGTGAAGTGCGACTTGTTTCTACTCTTCAAAGTCATTATGAAACATTGTTGTGGTACTTCATCCATGACGTGGGAAAATATCAAGTCATATCAGCTGCAAAACCACAACTACCTTGCCAAGGTGGCTACCCACAGAAAATCCATTAGGGCAAACTTTTTTACCATTAAATATTGCACTCTTTGGAACCAACTACCATCTGAAATTAGATGTTGTGAAAACCCCGATGGGTTCAAACGGAGCCTAGAAAGACACATTAACATGTCCACCTTAGCTCGTCTAAAAGACCAAAACTGTCAGTAGAATGGTAAATGAAAACCAGTGCAGTCTTCAGTGTGGTCAGTTACATGTAACTCGACTCTACTATTTACTCAGCTAACTTTTAACTAATTTACTGATTTTCCATTCTCTATAATCTTCAATAAGTTGTGTTATTATAAGTAACTCCAGAAACAATTATATTAGCTGCCACACCTTTTATATTGTACATACATATACAGTTAATAATACACTGCTATTTTTTGTCAAAATGACTTTACTCAGTCAAAAACTACCCTCCCTTATATACTTCTCTAAAATGTATAATTTTATAACATTTCGCAGTATTTTTAACATAACATAAGCTGAAGAGTAGGGTAGGGTTACTTTCACTGATGACTGTTAACGCATATCTGCTTGCTGCAATAAGCAACAAACCTCCCACAGAATATGGCAGCGAGTCATACTGCTCGTTAGTGCGCCACACGCATCCAGCTGCCGTTTCACCACTCTCTAACGCAGCTAGAACTGGGAGTAAAATTGTGCTGACAACTAGTAGTAACATGGCTCCTATTAGTTCAGCACCAGTGCCTGACAGATTTCCTCACTATACCTTATGTATGCACCACTAAACTTCAGTCAGGAACCCCAGTTGCAACGGCAATTTCAGAAATAGAACTACTGAAGTCATCTATAGAATCATTAAAGACTGAGATACAGGAGATAAAGTGTGGTAGGGCTACCAATGCAAGATGTTCAGAAAATATAGTCAGTATGTCTGAAATGTCAACACAGACAGAAAGCATCGAATTGCAGGTCTGTGAACTTGCATTCCTGAGGATCCTGACCAAAACCATAAGCCTTGGAAAAATTCGACACAGAATCAGTAGTCTGAACAACTTCACAACAAAGGTTACCGGAGGACTAGATACGAGTGAGTGTGATGGTTTACAACGTAACTGATGATGAGAAGTTAAAAAAGTACAAAATATTTTACCCAACTCTCAGACAAAGTGCCGTAGATTGAAAAAGAGTCCGCACAACCATTCCTATGCTATACGCCTTCAGTTTGAAAGGCAAGCAGAGGCTAAGAAATGCATCATTCTGTTACAGGATATGAGCCATAAACTAATTAAGGTTGCAAGGCAGTGATTGCTAGGTGAGACTAAAATCAACTCACTAAGTCTAATAGTGATATGATTAAAACAATGCAAGTCACCAACAAAGTCGGACCGACGCTTAACACGGTAGAACTCATCGCCTCACCCCTCTCAAACCCCACGGAATTAGTTCCACAGAACATGACACTGGCCGAATAGCTATTGGATTGTAATCTCACGCTCACTGCAGCCCCACCACCAACTTAAATGTAGCCAGACATGTCTCTAGATGGCCCCAAGACAAAACCAATACCCCCCGAAGTTCAGCATATTCCTGTCATAGACGCAACGCAAGAGCTAAAGAGGAATTGGGTAACGAATTATTCCAAAATGCACCACTCACGGCTTAAAAATCAGTCAAATTCTCGAAATCCTTCTCCCAAAAATTTACACTGGAAAGGAAATAAGACATAAAATTATACTTGCTACCACACTAATAGCAGAAATTTGACCGAATTTTCCACAATGACAACGTCAGCCCACATTAGCATGACATGCAAAGTTGCACTATAGCCCACACAAATAGCTCTCACAGCAGCATCAACATTCTTTATTGTCTGAGGAACAATACCCACAGCTCAGGTACCAACTACTCAATGTCTTCAAAGTATGACACATGAACCAACTTTGGTAGAATATATGTCACAAGTCTGCCGAGAATTAACCCCTAATGCAGCACTATACACAGTTAAACCCATATAAGGGCACAACTAGTAACTTCGAGCAAAACGCAAAATAGTGAGTTATGGGCATCACCAGGTACCAATAATCTTTTATCCGTCATATCCCTCGGTGCTGACTAAGCAGCTTATGGGGATGTTAACTCTTCTCAGTCCGAACCACTAGTGTTAAATCCCTCTTGGGAAGAAAACAGGCACGGTCTAATCCACACACGTTTATTGAACACATCCAATGACTTTACAAGCAAGAGGCAAATAAAAACTCTTACCCATGTCTTAAACCTAACTTACTACCTTATTCTGTGGTGAATCCAAAACTAAAAATTCACATTATGCACCAAAAGGAGCAGACAAAGGTGAATCTGATTTTGACATTATTTGTAATACAGGATTGTAATGCCACACAGAACCAATGGATATCCAACCACACGAACAAGAGGGCACTAATTACGAAGTACAGGCCTATCAGCATGCATGAGGTAAGCAAGATGGCAAGCGTTAAAGCGTGGAAAGCACAGAATATGACAGTGCCAGTGAAAGAATGCGATCAGCTGTTCATTGAAGACTTGGACACCTATGGTCATTGTGACAAGGTAAGGCACGAGATTGCAGTAACTGGTCGGAAAATGGTGCAATTCACAACGCAAAGAACTCTATGTCATCTGGAAGGTGAAGTCGAGCGACAAGTAAAGGAGATGTTACAGGATGATTTTATTGAAGAAGCTGAAAGCCCGCATAACAGCCGAGTCCTCTTAGTAAAGAAGGCGAACGGGAATTGCAGATTCTGTGTTGATTTCCGACAGATAAACAGCATGACATTGTTGAGACCGTATTTCATGCCAACTGTACTACATCTCTTAGATCGTCTACAGAGCGCGAACTCCGGTCAGGATATTGGCAGATGCCGATAAAACAGAGCAGCAGAAACAAGACGGTGTTCATCGTGGGTCAGAAACGGTATCGGTTCAAACGCATGCCATTTGGACTAGCAGAGTTTACTTTCAGACGGCTGATGATGTTGTTACTTGGGAACTTGAAGAATGAGAAGGTGCAAGGTGATGATCTCGCCATCCATAGCCAAAATGTAAAGCACCATGTGAACCACGTCGAAACCGTGTTAAGACGCTCTGAAGAGTTCGGACTGAGTATAAAGGAAACGAAATCTCAGATAGCCAAATGGGGCGTTACGCTGTTGGGTCATAGAGTAAGGGACGGTGAGATAAAACCTACTGAAGAAAATCCTGTCAGCAAAGACCATTACGTCCCTGAATTACAAAAGAAAGCTAAGGCAGTTCCTGGGGGGAGCAGCGTTTTATAGTCGATTTGTCAAAAACTTCAGCGAGATAGTAGCCCCTCTTTGCAGGTTGTTACGTGAGTCGAAGTTTATTTGATCGGAAGATTCACAGAAGATATCCGACAGTATTAAATGGCTTTTGGACCACCAGAAAATGATACGAAAGCTGTCTGTTCCCGCAAAGCAGTACACAGTGTTCATAGAGGCGAGTGACTTTGACATAGGAGCAGTACTTAGACAGGGTGAAGGAGTTGTAGTATACGCTAGTCGTGTTTTAACAAATACAGAACAGAAGTATTCCACGATGGAAAAAGAATGTTTGGAGAAAGTATGCGCGGTAGACAAACGGAGACCGTATTTACTCGGCCAACGGTCGCACATCGAAACTGATCACAAACCGCTACAATTTCTGAGGTCAGCAAGAGACCCACGTGGGAAATTGTCACGATGGATCTTGCGCCTGCAGGAGTATGACTTCACGATCTCACACATTCCTGGCAAAGAAAGTTTCTTGGCAGGTATTTTATCTAGACTGAAAGAAGAACCAGGGTTATTGGAGATTGCTTGCGGGGTGCATGCATTGGAACAAGACCCAGAAATCAGACTGTACCCCGAGTGCAGCAATACAGGTGGCCACTAACAGAACACAAGTGGATCATCCTGCGGCGAGTAAGGGGCTGACTACGCTAACCAAGCAGAAGGATCGATTAAGAGTGAACGCCTACGGAACTCTGACTTGGTAAGAGAACGACGGGAGCTGGTTGGCGTTATACCTCAGCCTCTACGCCATGAGATGATACAAGAATGTTACCAGCTGGTACATACAGGAGCAGATGGAACAACCGGCCCCTTAAAACAAAGCATGTACTGGTCAGCTATGAGAGCAGATGTGGCAAAATATATACTTGGATGTCCTCAGTGCCAGTTCTGCAGTGGACTCTATTTACGGCAGTAAGTGACTTGTGGACCATAAATACAATGGTACCTTTTCCGCAGACGTCCAGTGGTAATCAGTATCTCTTGATGATGATGGAATGCGCTACACGATGGGTAGTCACTGCCACGATCTCTGATCAACCCTCCAGAACTGTGACCGACGCAGTAATTAAACACATAGTTGCAGACCATGGTGTACCAAAGACGATATTAACATATCAGGGTCCTTATTTTGAAACTGAAGAATTCACTTCCAGTTTGTAGTTTTATCTACAAACGAATGGTCTGATAGAGAGAAGTAATCGTACACTGAAGGAGTGGCTGGCTTTGAAAAGAGGCAACTGGGCGACAGAACTTCCATTGACTCTACTGGCACATCGTGCGCCAACCCAGGAACCACCAAAGAAGTCACCATTTTATTTGATGTATGGGAGGAAACCGCGGCTACTAATACACAGCACAAACTGCCCCCCCCACTAAGAGTAGAATATAACGAGGCTGCGAACTGAAAGGAAAGACGCCGTCAGGATTGTGAAGCATCAGCATGAGAAAGACACCACGAGACCTGAACGTAGACAAAAGATGGGATGCATAACCTTTGAGTTCGGAGATCAAGTAAGGTGTAGAGAAAGCAAGTACACGGTTAGATGTGAGCTAGGTTCACGGAAACTCCTTCCAAAGTGGGAAGGGCCGTACACTATCACCAAGAGACATGGTCCAGCTTATACCATCAAAAGAGGATATAAACATAAACAGGTTAAAGTCAGCCAGCTACAGAGATGGATACGGTGGGATGACGAAGCCGAGACCGAGGTACACCAATAACGGGTGGAACCAAGAAAGCTGCAGCTGCGCCTCTAGAAAATTATTTGACAGGAAGACGAGTGTGGCGTGGAGTGTACTGACACGATTTATCAATGGTTTGTTAGGGGATGTTCATTGGCAAAAAAAAAAAATCAAATAGGAGAGGCAGAGATATGACGTCAAACAGCAGGTGTATCAGTGCTGCGGCTAAACATGGGAGGCACGAAAAGAAGACAAAATAACAATACGAAGGGCAGAAGTAGCACAACAAGGAACATTGGTGCAAATGACAATTTTCACATAAAGTGTACATAATTTTCCTATATAGAGATATCAAGCTCCGAATAAACCTTCCGTTGCCAAATCTCTTGTTTTCTACAGTTACACACTTATTACCATCGAGGTGTCCCTTAGCAATGATAGCTTAGCAGGTGTTAAAACCTAGGTCTTCACTTTCAGAGGTGAGTGAAACGAGAGATCTCTTATTTATAATGCGTGTAGCTTCTATCATCAAGTCATAAGGCTTTCATTTCGCAGTGGTTGTTCATTAATGGGTGTTTAGAAGCTGAGGGTGTTGACGTTCACGGATAGTACGAAGTATACTAATGCAAGATCTAATACCCACAACTTCTATAGTATTCGTTACGCGTAGACCAAAGGTAAAGCAAAACACAACAGTTGATCGCCCAAATTACGAGATATTTTTCGGGACCAAATTGAAATGCGAGATGGTTGCTTAGCTGGCTAGGGATCATGCATGAACGAAAGAACGTGACACGACGGAGTACTGTGGCGGTAAATAATTTCCCAAAATTATTGACCATAGCACTCATCACTAAACATCGGATGCTGACCCTCACTGTTTAGGTCAACTTGTTTAATAATAATAATAATGCATATTTTCATATAAACATAAATTTACATGAAAATGCATGCTGAAGGCCTCCGGTCAAGCATACACGCCATTTGGTACTCCGTCGTGTCACGTTGGTGCACGATCCCCAGCCAGCTAAGCAACCGTCTCGCATTTCAATTTGGTCCCGAAATATATCTCGTAATTTGGGCGATCAACTATTGTGTTTTGCTTTACCTTTGGTCTACGCGTAACAAATACTATAGAAGTTGTGGGTATTAGATCTTGCATTAGTATACTTCGTACTATCCGTGAACGTCAATACCATCAGCCTCTAAAGTACCAAATGGCATAGATTGTTGACTGGAAGCCTTCAGCTAAACAAGTTGACTTAAACAGTGAGGGTCGACGTCTAGTGTTCTGTTATGAATGCTGCGGCCAATAATTCTAGGGAATTACATACCGCTACACACGTAGCAAAGGTTAATAAAACAGGATTTGATGAATTCATCAGATTTTGGTAGAACTCTTCAGCTGAATACTCTACATACAGGGATATATATACTATTGAAAATACATTGTGAGATATGACTGATAAGAAATAAACTACATTGAATTAATCATACAGAACGGCGCCTGCGAATGTTTTCCAAGTTACGATCAAGTAGATTAGGGAAGGGAGATGAGAAATTAAAATTAAGATCAAATGCATTACGCTTCAATTACATCACTTAGATAGACAATTAATATTTTATATTTTTTTATATTTATATTTTTATATTTTATTGTAGCTTGATTTCACACAGTATTTTGGTACAAGTATGAAATTTTCAGCATGTGATATCAGTAGCCCAAATTTAGCAGGCCGACCATAGATATCAGGTGTGCGTTGGCAGGGGATCGAACCTCGGACCATGTGCATGGTCGGCGAGAGTCCTAACCGCTATGCCACCGACGCACATCATCATCAGAATAGATCGGCAATTGGGAATTGAGTAATATTAACAGCAATAGTTTTGATAATAACTGCTGAAGTGAGTTAAGATAATGCTACTGATAAAAGATAGTTTTACATGAATCAAGAATAATAATAAGAGGTAGAATAAAGTGTTAATAGTATTAATAATAATATTCATAACAGTTAATAATTACAAAGTATTACCATGGCAGATTCAGAGTAACTACCACCTCCTTTTGTACACAGAGACCAGGTTTATAAACTCGAATTGCACAAGCTTCTGCAATTGCAAGCATCTTCCTGTTTCTTTGTCTGCTGACAACAGTGAATGACTTGACGGCGTCGATATCATGTCCACAGTCAATGAGATGTTTTGTTATTGAGCTTTTTGGCACTTTGCATTCAGCTATTTTGAACCATATCTGCAAGTGCTCTATCATGCCAGTAGGCAATCACCTTTCTCTACGACCTATGTATTTGCTTCCACATACTCAGCAAATTGATATACTTAGTTTGAAGTGTCGAGGATTGGTAACTGGTCTTTCCCAGGTTGTTGAAGTAGTCGCTTGGTGGTGTTAAGGAAGACAAGATTTGCAGCATAATAAGTTCTCTTGATAGCTTTATGGAGTCTTAGTTTGACTACTTCTTTCACATTATCTCCTTTGAATGGCGAATTGATATGGACAGATTTCTTTGGAACGGTTTGGATAGTTTTGCAGGGACTCATTTCTTTAGAATATTTATTAATGAACTTCTCAGGATATCCATTCTTAGATAAAATATCCTTCAGAGTTTTTTATTTCACGCTCAATAATACAGTCAGAACAATTTTTTTCGTGCTCTATTGAACAGTGATCTAACTAAGTTCTTTTTGTACTGGATTGGAACAAAGCTATTGAAATGCATGTACTGTCCTGTCCATGAAGACTTTCTAAATATAGATCTTTCGACTGTGCCATCAGTCCTTTTCACTAGAAAAATGTCTAGGAATTTAATAGTACCATTTTCCCCGTGTTCCGTTGTACCATTCTTTTAGATTTTATTTTCAATATTTACCTAAGACTCACAATTTATAGTTATTTTTGTAGTATTATTTTCGCCACGTAAGTAGACAGTGTTTAACTCAAACCGTATTGACTGTAGATATGAAAATTGGCGTAGTATTTTATACTAACCGACAGATTACTTCAAAATTATCCAGCTTACTCTAACCTCTAGTTTCTCACCTATTCACTTCATCCTGCACAGTACTTCACGAATTCCAACTGTTTTGAGTGACGATAGTAATAATAATAAAAAATAAAAAATACATGGCTTTATTCTTTTCAAAATGTTTACACAGTCAACAGAATTCTCTGCGCAATTTATTGAATAAAATTTTCCCCTTATCCAGGATCTCCGAGTAAAATCTCAGTCTATAGTATATCACTTGAGGCGACGCTTTTGGATTTGAAGTATGATATTTTTTCTTCGTCTCCACAAAATGCTCACCAGTAGTTTGACAGCCAAACGGAAATTTGCGTCAGTACATTTTACTTCTCAAAGACATCAGTAATGAGGACAATGAGTTGGAGAAAAAGTGATGCACTGTGTTAGGTAGCCCAGTGATATGGGGATTCATACTCAGTCTATCAACAGATTTTTTCTTTTTAAAGGAATTTGGCCATTTCTAGTCATTATTATTATTATTATTATTATTACTATTATTATGTACTAGTTGATCAACTTATTAATGTATATCCACTCTCTCACTTTCGTTATTTGTTCTCTCCTTGTCCGTGGCCACGAAGACCATAAAAGTTCGTCTGATTTATTATTCAGCCATAAATTTAAGTGAAATACAAAATTGTGATTTGAAGATTCTTGTTTGCCCGCACACTGAAACTATTAGTTTCCACATCACTTGCAAAAGCCTCTAATCATACATCAGTTTTATGATAGAAATCATAGAGTTGAGAACATACTAAAGAATGGGTAACCCTGCCTATTTTATATTGTAAAGGAGTGTCCGTGATTTGCTGGCTGTTGCCTATCTTAACCAGAATGTGCCTCCAGAAGACTGACCGCTTGGAAAATATTCCCAACATATTGAGATGGGCACAGTCAGTTTTAACTGAGAAGACTACTTTATCCTTAACAACAAAGAGTAAAATATCCCTTACAATTCAATGTAAATTTAAACCATATATAAATAACCAATATCTGACTGATTGTATCAATCGCTACTTTACGGCTTGCAATGATAGTCCATCCTAACAGTTTACTAGCTCGCTAGTATTTTAACTTATCCTAAGCGTGGAAAAAGAGGCAAGGTTGGGTGTGGAAACAGCGATCCTTCCCTGGAAAATCAATCTCATTGACGCGGAAACTTCAACGCACAAGAAAAATATTAAAAATAAACTCATTCTCTAAAAAATTATTTAAAATAATCCCAGGATTTTTAAGGAAAAATCAAAACAAGATTTTTCTGAACGTTTTGCGGTATAAGCCACAGTTGCTTCAGCAAAATTATTCGGAAAAATCTTGTTTTCATTTTTTCTTCAACACACTGGGATTATATTAAATAATTTATAATGATTCTGTCTGACTCGGCGCTCAAATTATTCCAAGAAATTCGTAACAACCACGGTCTAGAAACTAACATACTTATTCTCTCCTCGAATTGGAGAGAGAAAATGACGCAGGCTAGTGGAAGCCTTCGAAAAGGCAGTCAACCGATGTGTCTTCCTTTGATGAAAACAAAAGTAAGTATGGTGATGTAGAATGTTCGAACAATGTACGAAGATGGGAAAGCTTCTGAGATATGGCATAGAAGTACTAGGAACCTGGAACAGCAGGTGGAATGCATGAGGACTGTCCAAACGTTTTTGGTGACTGCGGGTATCGACGTTCGCGAGTTGTACGGATTATAATAACGCAAGATCTTATACCAACAACCACTATAGTGTTCGTTCTTCGAGTACCAAATGGTAAAGCAAAAGACCAGATTTTGTCGTCCAAATACGATATATATTTTGGGACCAAATCGCGGGTAGGAATGAATGCTTAGCTAGCTAGTAATCGTGCACGCACGTGACACGACGGAGCACCAAATGGCGGGGATGCTTGACCGTAAGCCTCCAGCTAAACAAGTCGACTTAAACAGTGATGGTCAGCATCCAATGTTGAGTGATGATTGCTGTGGTTAATAATTTTGGGGAATTATTTACCGCTACAGCTCACTCCCCCCCTAGTGGGGTTGTGAGGACCCTAAGACATGACCAGCCGGAAGTAAAAAAAATCTCGATGGTTCCCTGATGGGTGAAAAAAATCTTCCAAGCGGCTTGATGGCGAGCCTGCTGGTCTGTCTGCCTATGCTAATAGGGTGTCTGTACATAGCTTCCTCAGTGTTGTTCGTTGGATCCCGTGCTTCGTTTGTTTCCTGTCCAGTGCCCGTTGCACCTGGAAAAGAAAACAAGAATGCTGAGAACCTTGTCAAGAAAAATGTACCAAATAAGCGTTATTTTACCAAAAAAATATGACATGCATCTACTATACAGTAAAATAATGTAAAGTTCAAAATATCGGGGAAAAAAAATATACATCTTATATAATTTTATGTACGGTTATAGGAAAAATATCATTTACTTGTGTTAAATGACGCAACATAAAAAAAAATTGATGTGTCACTCAGTTATGTGAGATAGGTGTGAAGGTATTCTGGGAATCTAACGTGACGTCCAGAACGCGTTTTTTTAGAGTGATCGACCGAAGGTTCGGTGGCTTTCGCCGTGCTAGGGAGTTCTTCGAAGACTGAAGTAGATTCAATTACTTGTGAATTATCGGGTACGTTTAGCTCCAGGCTAATGGGATTACCTTCCAAGTAAGCTGGTTTCAGACGGTCGATACAGCTCTTTCCCCCCCTAGTGGGTTTGTCAGGGGCCAGTCGTCGTGCTTTAGATGTCACGGGCTGTCCTGAGGTTATGATGTGGTGCATAACATTGCTGGTTATACACGGGAGATCGTTAGATGGGCAATTCAGTTCCGGATATTTGTCAACAATCGGTTGAAAAGTTGGATCGGGGATTGCTTTCATCTTAACGATTGACAAGCTTGGGCCTACGTAAGTTATGCCTTTGATAGACAAACTAGTAGTGTTGTCAATTAGTCGTTTACGGCGGACGTCTACGAGCAAATCATGATGATTAAGTAGGTCCGTGCCGATGATGGGCATTGTGACGTCAGCGATTAGGAAAATCCACTGAATAGGTTTGCGTAAACCTACGTTCAGATAGACGTATTTCCGACCATAGGTTGCAATTGGTTTTCCATTTGCAGCCTGTAGGTTGAAGTTAGGATCCTTCTGTCGATCTGCTGCTGTAGCAGGAAGGACGCTGACTTCGGCGCCTGTGTCGACTAGATATCTAGTCTGGCTCATTACATCATGGATGTAAAGTAAGCGGCTAGTGCCACCGGCGACGGTTGCCGCTAACGCGTGCCGGCGGGATAGTTTCCCACAGACTTGGAGGCTTTGCCGAAATCACAAGGTTTTCGACAACATTTCGCTTCCTTGCCATAGGTGTTGTGATACCAACACCAGTGAGGATTTTTGAGAGAGCGTGTGTTGGACTTAGATCGTCCACGTACGTTTAGCCGTTGAGGGGATTTAGAACGACGATAGGAGGAATTGCTAGGCTTGTTTGACCTAAGCATCTGCTGGACGGAGTTGCATAACTCTATCATTGCAGAATCCTTACTCGAAGTCTGTTCGGTAACAGAGTATACTTCGGTAACTGGCCGTTTCGTTATCTCTAGAATTCTATCTGCAGAGACAGCTAAGTCATCTATGAGAACACTTTGAAGTGTCACAAGTACAGTCTGAACTGACTGTGGCAGTTTGGATAAAAATAGTTCTCTGAACAGTCCTTCATCGAACTGACTTTGGCCAATGATCTCTTTCATTCTTGCCAGCATGCTCACAGCTGACTGATCTCCTAACTCAATGTTACGAAATAACTCATCCAGACGTTGTCGATCTGTGAGAACGTTTCTCTTGAGTATGGATGCTTTTAGCAACTCGTACGAGTTACTTACCGACATCTGCAGAGTTACGCACTTGCTGAATTCCCGCGGTAGGGCGTGAATAACTGCAAGGAACTGTGAACGTTGATCAGTTATGCCATGTTCACAAAAATCGGACTCAGCAATCTGAAACCACGTTTCAGCATTATCTGGCCAATATGGTACTAGCTGGATTGTTTTGGTGGTTGAGCGAATCTGAATAACCTTGGGGCTAGGATCACTCATGACTAAAAGTATGCCGATAACAATATAGTACAAGAATAAACACAAAAAGGAACGAACTCACCGGGATTATCTGCGTGTGAATTGAAGATGTAGTTCGTGGTTGGGCTCACCAGTTTAGGTGGCTGTAGTTCGTGGTTGGGCTCACCAGTTTAGGGGATTGATGGTATTGAGTTAGTCGGGCTCACCAGTTTAGAGGACGAAGGTATTGACGTTCGCGAGTTGTACGGATTATACTAACGCAAGATCTTATACCAACAACCACTATAGTGTTCGTTCTTCGAGTACCAAATGGTAAAGCAAAAGACCAGATTTTGTCGTCCAAATACGATATATATTTTGGGACCAAATCGCGGGTAGGAATGAATGCTTAGCTAGCTAGTAATCGTGCACGCACGTGACACGACGGAGCACCAAATGGCGGGGATGCTTGACCGTAAGCCTTCAGCTAAACAAGTCGACTTAAACAGTGATGGTCAGCATCCAATGTTGAGTGATGATTGCTGTGGTTAATAATTTTGGGGAATTATTTACCGCTACACGTTTAACTAGAGAGCCATTAATCTACTTCGGTCACCCAGACAACAAGCAACAATACACTGAGGGAGTGGCTATCATGATGTCATAAACAGTAGCCAATGCTCTTATGCGGTGGGAAGTAGTATCCTCCAGAATAATGACAGCAAAATTCAACTCAAAAGGAAGGAAGGATACAGCTGTTCGAGGCTATACGTCCGCAAGCAACTCAGAGTAAGAGAAGAAGGGAGGCTTCTACAAATGACTTCAAACAGCATTCAGCAAGATCCTAAATGGCGACATCAAAATCCAAATGAGCGAAATGAATGTTAGACTGCGAGCAGACAACACGGGAAGAGAATTCATCATGGGTAGAGAAGCTCTCAGCTAAATTTATGAGAATGGAGAACTCTTCCATTTATTCAATGATTTGGTGTTTGGACGAAGTGTGGACAAGTACAAGGATGTACACAAGGAGAAATGGATTTCACCTGAGGGGCAGACTTCACCTCACTCTGAAAAAAGTGGAGACGAAGCCTGACTCGAGAAGGGGAGCAGATGTAGGATCATACCACTATCTAGTGCAAGAAACCTTCGAGATCAAACTGAAAACCCTCAAAGCAGTTGGAGAGAGACCCAAATCCTAGGTCAGTCAAAAGTCGAGAACATTATGCAACGTCAATGAGAAAACCCGAGTGGAAGAACACTGGAATTCTCTGTGGGCAATCTTAAAGAAAGCCTGTATAGCCGTTTTGGAAAGAAAGAAGACGTAGGATAAGGAATAGCTCCCTACGGACAAGTGAAAGCTAATAGAGGAGAGGTGGATGGGGGATCGGAAGGTCAATCAGTACTAAGATAGACAACAGAAGGAGAAACTGAGTTCAGTGTACAACACACTGAATAAAGAAGTGAAGAAGAGTGCAAAGGAAGACAAAAGACAATTATTCAACACACTGGAAACTGTAGCAGAACAGGCTGCAGGTAGAAGAGATCTCGGAACATTATATCAGATAACCAGGTCTCTATCTGGGAAGAGGTCAACACAGATGAAACCAACGAAAAGATGTTCAAGAGAAGCTAATTACCAAAGAGGAGGACAATGAAAACAATGAGCTGGTCACTTTAAAGGACTCCTTAGCCGATCACCACATTCAACTTGTCCACAAATACCACCAAAAGCATGCACACAACTGCCTGCCAGTGGACAAAACTCCTCTTACAAAAACAAAAGCCTTGGATGGAATCAAGCTACCGAAAGCCAATCAAGAAGGCAGCAGGATCAGACGGAATTCCTCTGTAAGCACTGGAAACTGAGGCGGAGACAGCAGCGGATATGCCCACGCCACTATTGCAAAACGTTTGGAAGGAAAGAAATTTACCTACTGATTGGAAGAAAGGCTACCTTGTCAAGCTACCAAAGAACGGCGACTCAGACCTCTACAAGAACTGACAAGGAATCATGCTCTTCTCCACGCCAAGTAAAATATTAATTCTCGTCATCCTGGGAAACTGAGGTATGCTCTGAATGCAGAACTCCGACCGGAACAAGCTGGATCCAGGAAAAGTAAATCATGTGCAGATCAACTTGCAGCGCTGCGCATCACTATCGAACAGAGCATGGAATGGCAGTCAAACCTCTGCCTCAGCTTCATTGACTTTGAAAAAGCGTCCGACAGCATTGACCGTAAATTAATTTGGAAACTACTTCAACACTACGAAGTACGCGAAATCTTTATCAACCTCATTCAACGACTACGTGACAATGTCGCATGTCAAGTGATCCATAACGGAAAACTCAGTGAAGTGTTTGAAGTGAAGACAGGAATAAGACAAGCTGGCTGCCTATTATCACCGATGATATTCCTAATTGTGGTGGATTGGATTATGATGGAGACTGTATAAATTGAGAAGACAGGAATGCGTTGGATTGGTAAGAAGACTGTTGAATATCTCGGTTTCGCGTATAATTTATGTCTAATATCAAACAAACTCGAAGACTTACAGACAGAAACCAACAAGTTGGTGGAAGAAGCAGTAAAAAGAGGACCTCAAGTAAACATAGATTTCGAATGACTGCATCACCTAATATGCCCAGATGAGTTTTACCGGTGGTTGGAGGTGATGGCGAGTGCTTGTTGAATTGAGACAGTAATTAACAGAGTTACTAATTGTAGAACATCAGAGCCAATGACTGAAGGTCGCATACAGAATGAAGAAACTTGGATATCACCCGACGGAATGTAATGAGATCTCAGTCAACAGATGCAGCCAATTCATCAATGCAGACAGATGGAAACGTCAAAGCAACCACAGAAAGGATGTGGCAGTTCACACGAAAGAAAATATATGCTGACACAAACATAGCACTTGGGATGGTACACGAAAACGCCATTTAAGAGAATAGGTGCTTTGTCGAGTTATGAGGAAACAAGAGATTGAACAGAAAGTGAAGAGAGGAAGTGTCAGACGATAGAAGAGATAAACAAAAGTATCACAGGAAGACAAAAAAAATGTAACCGTAAAAGCATAAGGATATGAAGCAGGAGGAAAAAACATGGACAAAAAAATCTAGATAAAAGATTTGGTGGACAGACAAAAAGAAATAGAAAGGAAAAAAACAGAAAAAAAAGCAAAAAAAGAAAACGTCCATCATTTAAGAATATATAAAACCGATATATGAAGAAATAAAAAAAGAAGAACATATTCCAAAGAAAAATCATAACATTATGGCAAAAATTAAATTCTACATCAAAGAGGTCACACTGTGCACACCCACGTGATCGTCGTGTTCCAACATACTGTTTTGTGCGTGATGAAGTAGAGAAGGTGAAACAAGATTTAGGGAGGCAGATGGTTGTTCTGATTGCTATTCAATCATAAACCTTGCAACAAATGAGTCATCCATTCATACACTTGTGATGCAGTCATCTGACTAGACATGAACACAACTATTTCTCTCCTCCGTATGCTTCTCACACAAATTCGTTCAGTGTTTTATTTCGAATTCACATGAGAGTGAGTGGAACGACATTCCTTCAACATATTGCATTCTCACTGGTCATAATTCTCTCCGCCTTTCTACCTCATGGAAGTGCCACTGTGTGATTTCGAAATACGGAAATATCACTGGAATTTGACAGTTCACATTCGTCAGGAGCACCGGGCTTCCGATTGACTGCATCAAATTCATCCTGAACAGATCACACTCGCAGTGTTCTCTCATGTCACTGAGTTTTGACGAGTTTATAGTTGACTGCATGTCGATAGCTTGTCAATCAAGTGCTGTTTGGGTAATACTTGGATTGTTCGAAGTTATGCGTGGAGTTTAAGGTTAGTGTAGGTTGTACAGGCTATGTCTTACTCACATGTCCATGTAAACCAGGCTTATTTGGATTAAAAGTACACACCGCAATGTCGTCCTTTTCATGGTTCAGTTGGGACAGTGGAATATAATCAAGAACAGCCACGATATCGATTAGCCAGGATGTCGTATGGAGTAGTGGAAACCAGATACAGATGTGATTCTCGTCAACGTCATGACTGATGTGATGGGGTTGGCATCGGTAACCAAGTCACATGCTTCTTGTGTTTGTGTATGAGAAGTATGTCGTTGATGCAAAGTGTGCATTTTGACTGACGATTGTACTCGGTCGAACTCAAGGTGATGACTGATGGTTGGAGATTTCAGTGTTTAACTCGAAGAAATGCTATAAGCGGCTACAAGTGGTGTTTTCATTTCATTCCAATAACCAAGTGATTTGTCATTGTGTCGCCTGAGTTGGTGACACATGTTTCTTGTCACTCGCCTACATTTCACGTTCGATCACGTCTCGTCTCTATTCGAGTAGATCGGAATGAAGCCGGCTGCATGAGACACACTGTGGTCGTCAGTCGGACTGACGTGTATTCATCCCACTCTATGCAAGCTCAGTTGAGTCGAATGCAAATCAGACTGAGACTTCGAGACTGACAGGTCTCAGTAGGCTGTCCATTCACTTGTTATTGACGACCTGTGTTATCGTTTCTGTGCATTATGAAGTTGTAGTGAACAGAACTGTTCAAGCGTCTTCAATCACGAATGTGATCATTGCTACTTCGTCTGGTCACTTAGACAGTGTAAGAGGTTTCCAGGAATATATCTGTGTCTTCGTTTCAGCTATCATATCTGTGTATCGTGTGGTTCAGTTTAATTTCTAAATCAAAATGGTCACACTCTGCACACCCACGTGATCGTCGTGTTCCAACATACTGTTTTGTGCGTGATGAAGTAGAGAAGGTGAAACAAGATTTAGGGAGGCAGATGGTTGTTCTGATTGCTATTCAATCATAAACCTTGCAACAAATGAGTCATCCATTCATACACTTGTGATGCAGTCATCTGACTAGACATGAACACAACTATTTCTCTCCTCCGTATGCTTCTCACACAGATTCGTTCAGTGTTTTACTTCGAATTCACATGAGAGTGAGTGGAACGACATTCCTTCAACATATTGCATTCTCACTGGTCATAATTCTCTCCGCCTTTCTACCTCATGGAAGTGCCACTGTGTGATTTCGAAATACGGAAATATCACTGGAATTTGACAGTTCACATTCGTCAGGAGCACCGGGCTTCCGATTGACTGCATCAAATTCATCCTGAACAGATCACACTCGCAGTGTTCTCTCATGTCACTGAGTTTTGACGAGTTTATAGTTGACTGCATGTCGATAGCTTGTCAATCAAGTGCTGTTTGGGTAATACTTGGATTGTTCGAAGTTATGCGTGGAGTTTAAGGTTAGTGTAGGTTGTACAGGCTATGTCTTACTCACATGTCCATGTAAACCAGGCTTATTTGGATTAAAAGTACACACCGCAATGTCGTCCTTTTCATGGTTCAGTTGGGACAGTGGAATATAATCAAGAACAGCCACGATATCGATTAGCCAGGATGTCGTATGGAGTAGTGGAAACCAGATACAGATGTGATTCTCGTCAACGTCATGACTGATGTGATGGGGTTGGCATCGGTAACCAAGTCACATGCTTCTTGTGTTTGTGTATGAGAAGTATGTCGTTGGTGCAAAGTCTGCATTTTGACTGACGATTGTACTCGGTCGAACTCAAGGGGATGACTGATGGTTGGAGATTTCAGTGTTTAACTCGAAGAAATGCTATAAGCGGCTACAAGTGGTGTTTTCATTTCATTTCAATAACCAAGTGATTTGTCATTGTGTCGCCTGAGTTGGTGACACATGTTTCTTGTCACTCGCCTACATTTCACGTTCGATCACGTCTCGTCTCTATTCGAGTAGATCGGAATGAAGCCGGCTGCATGAGACACACTGTGGTCGTCAGTCGGACTGACGTGTATTCATCCCACTCTATGCAAGCTCAGTTGAGTCGAATGCAAATCAGACTGAGACTTCGAGACTGACAGGTCTCAGTAGGCTGTCCATTCACTTGTTATTGACGACCTGTGTTATCGTTTCTGTGCATTATGAAGTTGTAGTGAACAGAACTGTTCAAGCGTCTTCAATCACGAATGTGATCATTGCTACTTCGTCTGGTCACTTAGACAGTGTAAGAGGTTTCCAGGAATATATCTGTGTCTTCGTTTCAGCTATCATATCTGTGTATCGTGTGGTTCAGTTTAATTTCTAAATCAAAATGGTCACACTCTGCACACCCACGTGATCGTCGTGTTCCAACATACTGTTTTGTGCGTGATGAAGTAGAGAAGGTGAAACAAGATTTAGGGAGGCAGATGGTTGTTCTGATTGCTATTCAATCATAAACCTTGCAACAAATGAGTCATCCATTCATACACTTGTGATGCAGTCATCTGACTAGACATGAACACAACTATTTCTCTCCTCCGTATGCTTCTCACACAAATTCGTTCAGTGTTTTATTTCGAATTCACATGAGAGTGAGTGGAACGACATTCCTTCAACATATTGCATTCTCACTGGTCATAATTCTCTCCGCCTTTCTACCTCATGGAAGTGCCACTGTGTGATTTCGAAATACGGAAATATCACTGGAATTTGACAGTTCACATTCGTCAGGAGCACCGGGCTTCCGATTGACTGCATCAAATTCATCCTGAACAGATCACACTCGCAGTGTTCTCTCATGTCACTGAGTTTTGACGAGTTTATAGTTGACTGCATGTCGATAGCTTGTCAATCAAGTGCTGTTTGGGTAATACTTGGATTGTTCGAAGTTATGCGTGGAGTTTAAGGTTAGTGTAGGTTGTACAGGCTATGTCTTACTCACATGTCCATGTAAACCAGGCTTATTTGGATTAAAAGTACACACCGCAATGTCGTCCTTTTCATGGTTCAGTTGGGACAGTGGAATATAATCAAGAACAGCCACGATATCGATTAGCCAGGATGTCGTATGGAGTAGTGGAAACCAGATACAGATGTGATTCTCGTCAACGTCATGACTGATGTGATGGGGTTGGCATCGGTAACCAAGTCACATGCTTCTTGTGTTTGTGTATGAGAAGTATGTCGTTGATGCAAAGTCTGCATTTTGACTGACGATTGTACTCGGTCGAACTCAAGGGGATGACTGATGGTTGGAGATTTCAGTGTTTAACTCGAAGAAATGCTATAAGCGGCTACAAGTGGTGTTTTCATTTCATTCCAATAACCAAGTGATTTGTCATTGTGTCGCCTGAGTTGGTGACACATGTTTCTTGTCACTCGCCTACATTTCACGTTCGATCACGTCTCGTCTCTATTCGAGTAGATCGGAATGAAGCCGGCTGCATGAGACACACTGTGGTCGTCAGTCGGACTGACGTGTATTCATCCCACTCTATGCAAGCTCAGTTGAGTCGAATGCAAATCAGACTGAGACTTCGAGACTGACAGGTCTCAGTAGGCTGTCCATTCACTTGTTATTGACGACCTGTGTTATCGTTTCTGTGCATTATGAAGTTGTAGTGAACAGAACTGTTCAAGCGTCTTCAATCACGAATGTGATCATTGCTACTTCGTCTGGTCACTTAGACAGTGTAAGAGGTTTCCAGGAATATATCTGTGTCTTCGTTTCAGCTATCATATCTGTGTATCGTGTGGTTCAGTTTAATTTCTAAATCAAAATGGTCACACTCTGCACACCCACGTGATCGTCGTGTTCCAACATACTGTTTTGTGCGTGATGAAGTAGAGAAGGTGAAACAAGATTTAGGGAGGCAGATGGTTGTTCTGATTGCTATTCAATCATAAACCTTGCAACAAATGAGTCATCCATTCATACACTTGTGATGCAGTCATCTGACTAGACATGAACACAACTATTTCTCTCCTCCGTATGCTTCTCACACAAATTCGTTCAGTGTTTTATTTCGAATTCACATGAGAGTGAGTGGAACGACATTCCTTCAACATATTGCATTCTCACTGGTCATAATTCTCTCCGCCTTTCTACCTCATGGAAGTGCCACTGTGTGATTTCGAAATACGGAAATATCACTGGAATTTGACAGTTCACATTCGTCAGGAGCACCGGGCTTCCGATTGACTGCATCAAATTCATCCTGAACAGATCACACTCGCAGTGTTCTCTCATGTCACTGAGTTTTGACGAGTTTATAGTTGACTGCATGTCGATAGCTTGTCAATCAAGTGCTGTTTGGGTAATACTTGGATTGTTCGAAGTTATGCGTGGAGTTTAAGGTTAGTGTAGGTTGTACAGGCTATGTCTTACTCACATGTCCATGTAAACCAGGCTTATTTGGATTAAAAGTACACACCGCAATGTCGTCCTTTTCATGGTTCAGTTGGGACAGTGGAATATAATCAAGAACAGCCACGATATCGATTAGCCAGGATGTCGTATGGAGTAGTGGAAACCAGATACAGATGTGATTCTCGTCAACGTCATGACTGATGTGATGGGGTTGGCATCGGTAACCAAGTCACATGCTTCTTGTGTTTGTGTATGAGAAGTATGTCGTTGATGCAAAGTCTGCATTTTGACTGACGATTGTACTCGGTCGAACTCAAGGTGATGACTGATGGTTGGAGATTTCAGTGTTTAACTCGAAGAAATGCTATAAGCGGCTACAAGTGGTGTTTTCATTTCATTCCAATAACCAAGTGATTTGTCATTGTGTCGCCTGAGTTGGTGACACATGTTTCTTGTCACTCGCCTACATTTCACGTTCGATCACGTCTCGTCTCTATTCGAGTAGATCGGAATGAAGCCGGCTGCATGAGACACACTGTGGTCGTCAGTCGGACTGACGTGTATTCATCCCACTCTATGCAAGCTCAGTTGAGTCGAATGCAAATCAGACTGAGACTTCGAGACTGACAGGTCTCAGTAGGCTGTCCATTCACTTGTTATTGACGACCTGTGTTATCGTTTCTGTGCATTATGAAGTTGTAGTGAACAGAACTGTTCAAGCGTCTTCAATCACGAATGTGATCATTGCTACTTCGTCTGGTCACTTAGACAGTGTAAGAGGTTTCCAGGAATATATCTGTGTCTTCGTTTCAGCTATCATATCTGTGTATCGTGTGGTTCAGTTTAATTTCTAAATCAAAATGGTCACACTCTGCACACCCACGTGATCGTCGTGTTCCAACATACTGTTTTGTGCGTGATGAAGTAGAGAAGGTGAAACAAGATTTAGGGAGGCAGATGGTTGTTCTGATTGCTATTCAATCATAAACCTTGCAACAAATGAGTCATCCATTCATACACTTGTGATGCAGTCATCTGACTAGACATGAACACAACTATTTCTCTCCTCCGTATGCTTCTCACACAAATTCGTTCAGTGTTTTATTTCGAATTCACATGAGAGTGAGTGGAACGACATTCCTTCAACATATTGCATTCTCACTGGTCATAATTCTCTCCGCCTTTCTACCTCATGGAAGTGCCACTGTGTGATTTCGAAATACGGAAATATCACTGGAATTTGACAGTTCACATTCGTCAGGAGCACCGGGCTTCCGATTGACTGCATCAAATTCATCCTGAACAGATCACACTCGCAGTGTTCTCTCATGTCACTGAGTTTTGACGAGTTTATAGTTGACTGCATGTCGATAGCTTGTCAATCAAGTGCTGTTTGGGTAATACTTGGATTGTTCGAAGTTATGCGTGGAGTTTAAGGTTAGTGTAGGTTGTACAGGCTATGTCTTACTCACATGTCCATGTAAACCAGGCTTATTTGGATTAAAAGTACACACCGCAATGTCGTCCTTTTCATGGTTCAGTTGGGACAGTGGAATATAATCAAGAACAGCCACGATATCGATTAGCCAGGATGTCGTATGGAGTAGTGGAAACCAGATACAGATGTGATTCTCGTCAACGTCATGACTGATGTGATGGGGTTGGCATCGGTAACCAAGTCACATGCTTCTTGTGTTTGTGTATGAGAAGTATGTCGTTGATGCAAAGTCTGCATTTTGACTGACGATTGTACTCGGTCGAACTCAAGGGGATGACTGATGGTTGGAGATTTCAGTGTTTAACTCGAAGAAATGCTATAAGCGGCTACAAGTGGTGTTTTCATTTCATTCCAATAACCAAGTGATTTGTCATTGTGTCGCCTGAGTTGGTGACACATGTTTCTTGTCACTCGCCTACATTTCACGTTCGATCACGTCTCGTCTCTATTCGAGTAGATCGGAATGAAGCCGGCTGCATGAGACACACTGTGGTCGTCAGTCGGACTGACGTGTATTCATCCCACTCTATGCAAGCTCAGTTGAGTCGAATGCAAATCAGACTGAGACTTCGAGACTGACAGGTCTCAGTAGGCTGTCCATTCACTTGTTATTGACGACCTGTGTTATCGTTTCTGTGCATTATGAAGTTGTAGTGAACAGAACTGTTCAAGCGTCTTCAATCACGAATGTGATCACTGCTACTTCGTCTGGTCACTTAGACAGTGTAAGAGGTTTCCAGGAATATATCTGTGTCTTCGTTTCAGCTATCATATCTGTGTATCGTGTGGTTCAGTTTAATTTCTAAATCAAAATGGTCACACTCTGCACACCCACGTGATCGTCGTGTTCCAACATACTGTTTTGTGCGTGATGAAGTAGAGAAGGTGAAACAAGATTTAGGGAGGCAGATGGTTGTTCTGATTGCTATTCAATCATAAACCTTGCAACAAATGAGTCATCCATTCATACACTTGTGATGCAGTCATCTGACTAGACATGAACACAACTATTTCTCTCCTCCGTATGCTTCTCACACAAATTCGTTCAGTGTTTTATTTCGAATTCACATGAGAGTGAGTGGAACGACATTCCTTCAACATATTGCATTCTCACTGGTCATAATTCTCTCCGCCTTTCTACCTCATGGAAGTGCCACTGTGTGATTTCGAAATACGGAAATATCACTGGAATTTGACAGTTCACATTCGTCAGGAGCACCGGGCTTCCGATTGACTGCATCAAATTCATCCTGAACAGATCACACTCGCAGTGTTCTCTCATGTCACTGAGTTTTGACGAGTTTATAGTTGACTGCATGTCGATAGCTTGTCAATCAAGTGCTGTTTGGGTAATACTTGGATTGTTCGAAGTTATGCGTGGAGTTTAAGGTTAGTGTAGGTTGTACAGGCTATGTCTTACTCACATGTCCATGTAAACCAGGCTTATTTGGATTAAAAGTACACACCGCAATGTCGTCCTTTTCATGGTTCAGTTGGGACAGTGGAATATAATCAAGAACAGCCACGATATCGATTAGCCAGGATGTCGTATGGAGTAGTGGAAACCAGATACAGATGTGATTCTCGTCAACGTCATGACTGATGTGATGGGGTTGGCATCGGTAACCAAGTCACATGCTTCTTGTGTTTGTGTATGAGAAGTATGTCGTTGGTGCAAAGTCTGCATTTTGACTGACGATTGTACTCGGTCGAACTCAAGGGGATGACTGATGGTTGGAGATTTCAGTGTTTAACTCGAAGAAATGCTATAAGCGGCTACAAGTGGTGTTTTCATTTCATTTCAATAACCAAGTGATTTGTCATTGTGTCGCCTGAGTTGGTGACACATGTTTCTTGTCACTCGCCTACATTTCACGTTCGATCACGTCTCGTCTCTATTCGAGTAGATCGGAATGAAGCCGGCTGCATGAGACACACTGTGGTCGTCAGTCGGACTGACGTGTATTCATCCCACTCTATGCAAGCTCAGTTGAGTCGAATGCAAATCAGACTGAGACTTCGAGACTGACAGGTCTCAGTAGGCTGTCCATTCACTTGTTATTGACGACCTGTGTTATCGTTTCTGTGCATTATGAAGTTGTAGTGAACAGAACTGTTCAAGCGTCTTCAATCACGAATGTGATCACTGCTACTTCGTCTGGTCACTTAGACAGTGTAAGAGGTTTCCAGGAATATATCTGTGTCTTCGTTTCAGCTATCATATCTGTGTATCGTGTGGTTCAGTTTAATTTCTAAATCAAAATGGTCACACTCTGCACACCCACGTGATCGTCGTGTTCCAACATACTGTTTTGTGCGTGATGAAGTAGAGAAGGTGAAACAAGATTTAGGGAGGCAGATGGTTGTTCTGATTGCTATTCAATCATAAACCTTGCAACAAATGAGTCATCCATTCATACACTTGTGATGCAGTCATCTGACTAGACATGAACACAACTATTTCTCTCCTCCGTATGCTTCTCACACAAATTCGTTCAGTGTTTTATTTCGAATTCACATGAGAGTGAGTGGAACGACATTCCTTCAACATATTGCATTCTCACTGGTCATAATTCTCTCCGCCTTTCTACCTCATGGAAGTGCCACTGTGTGATTTCGAAATACGGAAATATCACTGGAATTTGACAGTTCACATTCGTCAGGAGCACCGGGCTTCCGATTGACTGCATCAAATTCATCCTGAACAGATCACACTCGCAGTGTTCTCTCATGTCACTGAGTTTTGACGAGTTTATAGTTGACTGCATGTCGATAGCTTGTCAATCAAGTGCTGTTTGGGTAATACTTGGATTGTTCGAAGTTATGCGTGGAGTTTAAGGTTAGTGTAGGTTGTACAGGCTATGTCTTACTCACATGTCCATGTAAACCAGGCTTATTTGGATTAAAAGTACACACCGCAATGTCGTCCTTTTCATGGTTCAGTTGGGACAGTGGAATATAATCAAGAACAGCCACGATATCGATTAGCCAGGATGTCGTATGGAATAGTGGAAACCAGATACAGATGTGATTCTCATCAACGTCATGACTGATGTGATGGGGTTGGCATCGGTAACCAAGTCACATGCTTCTTGTGTTTGTGTATGAGAAGTATGTCGTTGGTGCAAAGTCTGCATTTTGACTGACGATTGTACTCGGTCGAACTCAAGGGGATGACTGATGGTTGGAGATTTCAGTGTTTAACTCGAAGAAATGCTATAAGCGGCTACAAGTGGTGTTTTCATTTCATTTCAATAACCAAGTGATTTGTCATTGTGTCGCCTGAGTTGGTGACACATGTTTCTTGTCACTCGCCTACATTTCACGTTCGATCACGTCTCGTCTCTATTCGAGTAGATCGGAATGAAGCCGGCTGCATGAGACACACTGTGGTCGTCAGTCGGACTGACGTGTATTCATCCCACTCTATGCAAGCTCAGTTGAGTCGAATGCAAATCAGACTGAGACTTCGAGACTGACAGGTCTCAGTAGGCTGTCCATTCACTTGTTATTGACGACCTGTGTTATCGTTTCTGTGCATTATGAAGTTGTAGTGAACAGAACTGTTCAAGCGTCTTCAATCACGAATGTGATCACTGCTACTTCGTCTGGTCACTTAGACAGTGTAAGAGGTTTCCAGGAATATATCTGTGTCTTCGTTTCAGCTATCATATCTGTGTATCGTGTGGTTCAGTTTAATTTCTAAATCAAAATGGTCACACTCTGCACACCCACGTGATCGTCGTGTTCCAACATACTGTTTTGTGCGTGATGAAGTAGAGAAGGTGAAACAAGATTTAGGGAGGCAGATGGTTGTTCTGATTGCTATTCAATCATAAACCTTGCAACAAATGAGTCATCCATTCATACACTTGTGATGCAGTCATCTGACTAGACATGAACACAACTATTTCTCTCCTCCGTATGCTTCTCACACAAATTCGTTCAGTGTTTTATTTCGAATTCACATGAGAGTGAGTGGAACGACATTCCTTCAACATATTGCATTCTCACTGGTCATAATTCTCTCCGCCTTTCTACCTCATGGAAGTGCCACTGTGTGATTTCGAAATACGGAAATATCACTGGAATTTGACAGTTCACATTCGTCAGGAGCACCGGGCTTCCGATTGACTGCATCAAATTCATCCTGAACAGATCACACTCGCAGTGTTCTCTCATGTCACTGAGTTTTGACGAGTTTATAGTTGACTGCATGTCGATAGCTTGTCAATCAAGTGCTGTTTGGGTAATACTTGGATTGTTCGAAGTTATGCGTGGAGTTTAAGGTTAGTGTAGGTTGTACAGGCTATGTCTTACTCACATGTCCATGTAAACCAGGCTTATTTGGATTAAAAGTACACACCGCAATGTCGTCCTTTTCATGGTTCAGTTGGGACAGTGGAATATAATCAAGAACAGCCACGATATCGATTAGCCAGGATGTCGTATGGAGTAGTGGAAACCAGATACAGATGTGATTCTCGTCAACGTCATGACTGATGTGATGGGGTTGGCATCGGTAACCAAGTCACATGCTTCTTGTGTTTGTGTATGAGAAGTATGTCGTTGGTGCAAAGTCTGCATTTTGACTGACGATTGTACTCGGTCGAACTCAAGGGGATGACTGATGGTTGGAGATTTCAGTGTTTAACTCGAAGAAATGCTATAAGCGGCTACAAGTGGTGTTTTCATTTCATTCCGATGACCAAGTGATTTGTCATTGTGTCGCCTGAGTTGGTGACACATGTTTCTTGTCACTCGCCTACATTTCACGTTCGATCACGTCTCGTCTCTATTCGAGTAGATCGGAATGAAGCCGGCTGCATGAGACACACTGTGGTCGTCAGTCGGACTGACGTGTATTCATCCCACTCTATGCAAGCTCAGTTGAGTCGAATGCAAATCAGACTGAGACTTCGAGACTGACAGGTCTCAGTAGGCTGTCCATTCACTTGTTATTGACGACCTGTGTTATCGTTTCTGTGCATTATGAAGTTGTAGTGAACAGAACTGTTCAAGCGTCTTCAATCACGAATGTGATCACTGCTACTTCGTCTGGTCACTTAGACAGTGTAAGAGGTTTCCAGGAATATATCTGTGTCTTCGTTTCAGCTATCATATCTGTGTATCGTGTGGTTCAGTTTAATTTCTAAATCAAAATGGTCACACTCTGCACACCCACGTGATCGTCGTGTTCCAACATACTGTTTTGTGCGTGATGAAGTAGAGAAGGTGAAACAAGATTTAGGGAGGCAGATGGTTGTTCTGATTGCTATTCAATCATAAACCTTGCAACAAATGAGTCATCCATTCATACACTTGTGATGCAGTCATCTGACTAGACATGAACACAACTATTTCTCTCCTCCGTATGCTTCTCACACAAATTCGTTCAGTGTTTTATTTCGAATTCACATGAGAGTGAGTGGAACGACATTCCTTCAACATATTGCATTCTCACTGGTCATAATTCTCTCCGCCTTTCTACCTCATGGAAGTGCCACTGTGTGATTTCGAAATACGGAAATATCACTGGAATTTGACAGTTCACATTCGTCAGGAGCACCGGGCTTCCGATTGACTGCATCAAATTCATCCTGAACAGATCACACTCGCAGTGTTCTCTCATGTCACTGAGTTTTGACGAGTTTATAGTTGACTGCATGTCGATAGCTTGTCAATCAAGTGCTGTTTGGGTAATACTTGGATTGTTCGAAGTTATGCGTGGAGTTTAAGGTTAGTGTAGGTTGTACAGGCTATGTCTTACTCACATGTCCATGTAAACCAGGCTTATTTGGATTAAAAGTACACACCGCAATGTCGTCCTTTTCATGGTTCAGTTGGGACAGTGGAATATAATCAAGAACAGCCACGATATCGATTAGCCAGGATGTCGTATGGAATAGTGGAAACCAGATACAGATGTGATTCTCGTCAACGTCATGACTGATGTGATGGGGTTGGCATCGGTAACCAAGTCACATGCTTCTTGTGTTTGTGTATGAGAAGTATGTCGTTGGTGCAAAGTCTGCATTTTGACTGACGATTGTACTCGGTCGAACTCAAGGGGATGACTGATGGTTGGAGATTTCAGTGTTTAACTCGAAGAAATGCTATAAGCGGCTACAAGTGGTGTTTTCATTTCATTCCAATAACCAAGTGATTTGTCATTGTGTCGCCTGAGTTGGTGACACATGTTTCTTGTCACTCGCCTACATTTCACGTTCGATCACGTCTCGTCTCTATTCGAGTAGATCGGAATGAAGCCGGCTGCATGAGACACACTGTGGTCGTCAGTCGGACTGACGTGTATTCATCCCACTCTATGCAAGCTCAGTTGAGTCGAATGCAAATCAGACTGAGACTTCGAGACTGACAGGTCTCAGTAGGCTGTCCATTCACTTGTTATTGACGACCTGTGTTATCGTTTCTGTGCATTATGAAGTTGTAGTGAACAGAACTGTTCAAGCGTCTTCAATCACGAATGTGATCATTGCTACTTCGTCTGGTCACTTAGACAGTGTAAGAGGTTTCCAGGAATATATCTGTGTCTTCGTTTCAGCTATCATATCTGTGTATCGTGTGGTTCAGTTTAATTTCTAAATCAAAATGGTCACACTCTGCACACCCACGTGATCGTCGTGTTCCAACATACTGTTTTGTGCGTGATGAAGTAGAGAAGGTGAAACAAGATTTAGGGAGGCAGATGGTTGTTCTGATTGCTATTCAATCATAAACCTTGCAACAAATGAGTCATCCATTCATACACTTGTGATGCAGTCATCTGACTAGACATGAACACAACTATTTCTCTCCTCCGTATGCTTCTCACACAAATTCGTTCAGTGTTTTATTTCGAATTCACATGAGAGTGAGTGGAACGACATTCCTTCAACATATTGCATTCTCACTGGTCATAATTCTCTCCGCCTTTCTACCTCATGGAAGTGCCACTGTGTGATTTCGAAATACGGAAATATCACTGGAATTTGACAGTTCACATTCGTCAGGAGCACCGGGCTTCCGATTGACTGCATCAAATTCATCCTGAACAGATCACACTCGCAGTGTTCTCTCATGTCACTGAGTTTTGACGAGTTTATAGTTGACTGCATGTCGATAGCTTGTCAATCAAGTGCTGTTTGGGTAATACTTGGATTGTTCGAAGTTATGCGTGGAGTTTAAGGTTAGTGTAGGTTGTACAGGCTATGTCTTACTCACATGTCCATGTAAACCAGGCTTATTTGGATTAAAAGTACACACCGCAATGCCGTCCTTTTCATGGTTCAGTTGGGACAGTGGAATATAATCAAGAACAGCCACGATATCGATTAGCCAGGATGTCGTATGGAATAGTGGAAACCAGATACAGATGTGATTCTCATCAACGTCATGACTGATGTGATGGGGTTGGCATCGGTAACCAAGTCACATGCTTCTTGTGTTTGTGTATGAGAAGTATGTCGTTGGTGCAAAGTCTGCATTTTGACTGACGATTGTACTCGGTCGAACTCAAGGGGATGACTGATGGTTGGAGATTTCAGTGTTTAACTCGAAGAAATGCTATAAGCGGCTACAAGTGGTGTTTTCATTTCATTCCGATGACCAAGTGATTTGTCATTGTGTCGCCTGAGTTGGTGACACATGTTTCTTGTCACTCGCCTACATTTCACGTTCGATCACGTCTCGTCTCAATTCGAGTAGATCGGAATGAAGCCGGCTGCATGAGACACACTGTGGTCGTCAGTCGGACTGACGTGTATTCATCCCACTCTATGCAAGCTCAGTTGAGTCGAATGCAAATCAGACTGAGACTTCGAGACTGACAGGTCTCAGTAGGCTGTCCATTCACTTGTTATTGACGACCTGTGTTATCGTTTCTGTGCATTATGAAGTTGTAGTGAACAGAACTGTTCAAGCGTCTTCAATCACGAATGTGATCACTGCTACTTCGTCTGGCCACTTAGACAGTGTAAGAGGTTTCCAGGAATATATCTGTGTCTTCGTTTCAGCTATCATATCTGTGTATCGTGTGGTTCAGTTTAATTTCTAAATCAAAATGGTCACACTCTGCACACCCACGTGATCGTCGTGTTCCAACATACTGTTTTGTGCGTGATGAAGTAGAGAAGGTGAAACAAGATTTAGGGAGGCAGATGGTTGTTCTGATTGCTATTCAATCATAAACCTTGCAACAAATGAGTCATCCATTCATACACTTGTGATGCAGTCATCTGACTAGACATGAACACAACTATTTCTCTCCTCCGTATGCTTCTCACACAAATTCGTTCAGTGTTTTATTTCGAATTCACATGAGAGTGAGTGGAACGACATTCCTTCAACATATTGCATTCTCACTGGTCATAATTCTCTCCGCCTTTCTACCTCATGGAAGTGCCACTGTGTGATTTCGAAATACGGAAATATCACTGGAATTTGACAGTTCACATTCGTCAGGAGCACCGGGCTTCCGATTGACTGCATCAAATTCATCCTGAACAGATCACACTCGCAGTGTTCTCTCATGTCACTGAGTTTTGACGAGTTTATAGTTGACTGCATGTCGATAGCTTGTCAATCAAGTGCTGTTTGGGTAATACTTGGATTGTTCGAAGTTATGCGTGGAGTTTAAGGTTAGTGTAGGTTGTACAGGCTATGTCTTACTCACATGTCCATGTAAACCAGGCTTATTTGGATTAAAAGTACACACCGCAATGCCGTCCTTTTCATGGTTCAGTTGGGACAGTGGAATATAATCAAGAACAGCCACGATATCGATTAGCCAGGATGTCGTATGGAATAGTGGAAACCAGATACAGATGTGATTCTCGTCAACGTCATGACTGATGTGATGGGGTTGGCATCGGTAACCAAGTCACATGCTTCTTGTGTTTGTGTATGAGAAGTATGTCGTTGGTGCAAAGTCTGCATTTTGACTGACGATTGTACTCGGTCGAACTCAAGGGGATGACTGATGGTTGGAGATTTCAGTGTTTAACTCGAAGAAATGCTATAAGCGGCTACAAGTGGTGTTTTCATTTCATTCCAATGACCAAGTGATTTGTCATTGTGTCGCCTGAGTTGGTGACACATGTTTCTTGTCACTCGCCTACATTTCACGTTCGATCACGTCTCGTCTCTATTCGAGTAGATCGGAATGAAGCCGGCTGCATGAGACACACTGTGGTCGTCAGTCGGACTGACGTGTATTCATCCCACTCTATGCAAGCTCAGTTGAGTCGAATGCAAATCAGACTGAGACTTCGAGACTGACAGGTCTCAGTAGGCTGTCCATTCACTTGTTATTGACGACCTGTGTTATCGTTTCTGTGCATTATGAAGTTGTAGTGAACAGAACTGTTCAAGCGTCTTCAATCACGAATGTGATCACTGCTACTTCGTCTGGTCACTTAGACAGTGTAAGAGGTTTCCAGGAATATATCTGTGTCTTCGTTTCAGCTATCATATCTGTGTATCGTGTGGTTCAGTTTAATTTCTAAATCAAAATGGTCACACTCTGCACACCCACGTGATCGTCGTGTTCCAACATACTGTTTTGTGCGTGATGAAGTAGAGAAGGTGAAACAAGATTTAGGGAGGCAGATGGTTGTTCTGATTGCTATTCAATCATAAACCTTGCAACAAATGAGTCATCCATTCATACACTTGTGATGCAGTCATCTGACTAGACATGAACACAACTATTTCTCTCCTCCGTATGCTTCTCACACAAATTCGTTCAGTGTTTTATTTCGAATTCACATGAGAGTGAGTGGAACGACATTCCTTCAACATATTGCATTCTCACTGGTCATAATTCTCTCCGCCTTTCTACCTCATGGAAGTGCCACTGTGTGATTTCGAAATACGGAAATATCACTGGAATTTGACAGTTCACATTCGTCAGGAGCACCGGGCTTCCGATTGACTGCATCAAATTCATCCTGAACAGATCACACTCGCAGTGTTCTCTCATGTCACTGAGTTTTGACGAGTTTATAGTTGACTGCATGTCGATAGCTTGTCAATCAAGTGCTGTTTGGGTAATACTTGGATTGTTCGAAGTTATGCGTGGAGTTTAAGGTTAGTGTAGGTTGTACAGGCTATGTCTTACTCACATGTCCATGTAAACCAGGCTTATTTGGATTAAAAGTACACACCGCAATGCCGTCCTTTTCATGGTTCAGTTGGGACAGTGGAATATAATCAAGAACAGCCACGATATCGATTAGCCAGGATGTCGTATGGAATAGTGGAAACCAGATACAGATGTGATTCTCGTCAACGTCATGACTGATGTGATGTGTTTGACTTTGTTTTCGATGTTTTTTCTGTCTTTTTTCCAAATACTTCTTCTATCATTCTGAAGTTTTATTATATTTATGTATATTTTGAGGAATTTTGTGATATTTTTATTTTCTTCTCAATGGTATTTTGCGATTTTGGATTGTTTATGATATAGCGATACTATTAGTATTTGTTTAATGACACGTAGTATCGAATGAGATTATAATTTTTATCTTGATATGAAATGCAAGATGCTTAGAGTCATGAGTTTCTCAGGGATAGTGTGAATTACAGTTGTGAACAAAAGGAGCTTGGAAACAAAGTGAAATCAAAATTTTCTTCTTGAAATGTAATTTAGGAGGTGCAAATATAGATTCAAAGTGCCATGGCAAGAAATATTACACAGGATTATAATATAATTTTCAAATGGATTTTCTAAACAGATTAGATATTTGATCAAGAGGAGCATGGAAACAAACTTAAAATAACTGCTTTTTTAACTGAAAAAATGGGGCGAATTGAATGAAGACAAAGGGAAATAATTAAACAAAAAAAACTGAAGGATGAGGGAACATATCAAAGTCGGTCTATGGCAGTTGTAAGGGCTGGATTAGTTTCTTTTGGACATACAGCTCCGGCCTTTCGATGCATATGGCGAGAGCTTCTGCGGTACAAAGAAGTCGGAAACACAGTGCCTTTGGTAGATTTTTGTTTACTTTGTAAATGAATCTGAATGATGTGTCAGTTGAGTTTCTGTGACAGGTATTGACGAGGTGTTCGTTTATTAGGCTTCTGATTGAACCAGTGCCTCCTCCTTGCAGCCATGCTGGGTAATGTTCTTCGACATGTCTTGATAAGACCTGCATAGAACGACCTATGTACCTAGCTCCACAAGGGCAGGTGAACTGATATATGCACATTGAAGTGGTCATATACGGAAGTCTGTCCTTGCGGTTGCTCCGAAGTAGTGGGCGGCTGGAGAAATCACTCCTAGAGTTGCTACTGGAAAAGTCTTCTTCAGGGAATTGGAGACTCTCTTTTTAAGGATATCTGTCGCCAGGTCTCCCCTGAATTCCAGATTCAAATAAAGTGTTTTCTTTGGCACTGAAGTGTATTCTTCTCTTTTTGGCCTTGGTCTCATCTTCTTCTCCACGAAACGCGGTGGGTATCCATTTTGAACCAGGATGCTTTTGAAAAATAAGAGCTCTTCTTCTAAACAGTCATCGCGACAAATTCTTGTGGTACGGTGGGCTAGCGAGATGATGAGAGCTCTTTTACGGCTGATAGGCATCCAACTGTAGAACTGGAGACTTCTCCGGCAGCAACTCTAAGAATGAATGAATTCTTTCAGAAATACAAGTATGCAACATAAAAAAATGTGTCTGTGCATGGTGGAAGAGTTGTTTATCATATGTTACGCTTTCCATTATAAGATATAAACAACCGGAATACAGAGTAAGCATTATAAATTAGTGATATATATATATTCATTTTTTACTTATTAATCAGGACTTGCTATGCATCAGCTAACATCACGCCACCACGCGTTTTCAGCATGTTGGGATTCACCCATATATATAAGGCTTCTGCTGTCTATCTTCCTTCTTATGAGACAAAACCAACCTGTAGAACTTTGGTCCTATCAAGGTCGACCTTGTGTCCCATTTCCATCGACTGTAGTGCAATCGCTAGTTTGCTTGCAAGTTTTTTAAAATCTGCAGAGGTTTTCTGAACCACGTATAGACGTTTTTTGTCCTCTTTCGCTCTTACATCTATCTAAATGGAAGTTTCTCCCACATGCAAAGCATTACAATACCTACAATTTGTCTGGTGCACGTAGTTTTGTCGGTTGTCTTCTACTTTATCCTTAACTTTCACTACTAATGAGCGTGAGGTGTTTATTGTATGAAAACACACCCTTATATCATGATTGTTAGGGATTCACTTTATTTTATCTGATGTTTCTATGCGATATGAAATTACCACAGCACCAACCCAGTCCTTAGGAGCAGGTTTTGATGAATCTTTGTCTTAACTTTTTAAATATCTTTGAACAAATGTTCTCGGGTAACTATTTGATTCAAGAGTAGACTGAACCAATTTTAATTCACGTTGGTCTCTTATGCCTCAGTTTCTAGAAGTTTGGCTCTGATTATCAGATTCTTAGTAACAGTTATTTTGGTGGTAAAGGGAAATGCTGAACAGTAGTCTAGGTATCCATTCGAATGTATAGGCTTTCTGAATATATAGATCGTTAGTTTACCACCTGGTTGTCATTTTAACAAACCGTTCAGAAAAGCCAAATCATTTGCGTCGGATCCCATCTCATCTGAAAATTTAATGGTGTTTGATATATTGTTTATCAAAATACTGAGTTTGATTATTACGAAGGTATCATCCGTGTATCTTAACTATATCCTTAGAGGATTAGGATATGTAATGATTGTATTTGTTTCCAATGAGTGCATAGTTAGACTAGCTACCAATGGAGACACCAGGGACCACAAAGCTATACCTTTTGTTTGACGGTAAAGAACCCTTCTAAATGTAAATAACGTGGAGCATAGAAATGGTTCTGGTGATTTCATTTGTGTTTAGACGACGTTCAACACTGAGTTCGTTGTCTGAGCGAAGTAAATTATGGATAACACCTAAAGAATTTTTAATGAGCGCATTCGCGAATAATGAGTAAACATCGAAACATGCCATTATTTCATCTTCTTCAATATATGCAGAAGTAATTTTGCTCTTAAATTGATACGAATCTTTCACTGCATATTCCACTTTGACTTCGTATGGGTTTAGTATTCTCGAAAAGTATTTAGAGAGTTTGTAGGTTGGGGATTAAGTAAGATATACAAGTGAACGTAATGGGACATTCAATTTTTCATATTTAGCTAATCCAAATTACCTACAGTGATTGTAAATTTTGGTGTTGGCGTACACCAAATTGATACCCCGAGTTTATGTTTATCCCAAATTTGCAGGCCAACCCTTGATATCAGGTGTACGTCGACAGGGGATAAGCTTATTTATATAATCACACAGTGATGCAGTATTAATAACTGCATGAAGTTTCGAGCATAAATTATTGCTCATAATCATATCACAAAACAAGGTCAGTCAACATATTGAAACATAACCACATGAGGTAGTTAAAAAACCTGTGGGCACTGTGATGAATAAAGTCAAAATATCTACTAGTGATCTGGTACGTCATATGAAGTTATCTTTGGGTGAGTCAAAATAGTTTAATCTTATGAGTAAAACTATTAATCCCAGTAAAATTTATGTGACTATAAAAATTTATAAACCAGGATACCCCATCAGGCCAGTAGTTGACTTTAGGAACACCCCGACGTACGAGTTATCTAAATATTTAGCAATAATATTATGCCTCATTAGAGATAGGTTAAATTCTGGCCTAACTAATTCCTATGTAATGAAACAGAAACTAGAGGAACCTCAATTAGAAGAAGACGAAACAAATGATTAGTTTTGATATAACCAGTCTATATATACTAATATTCCCACTAATACAGCGTTGGAGTCTGTTAGGAATGAACTGAACATTGATCCTGAACTCGAAAGTAGGACTAAGCTCTCGGTTGATGAAATAATATTAGGTGCTCAGTTAGGTCTAACCTCCACTTTATTTAAATTTTAAAATAAAATGCATGAAAAAACGAATGGAGTGGCAATGGGATTACCACCATACACAATAGTAGCAGACATATTTATGGACAGTTAAGAACATAAAGATCTAAGAACATCTAATCTGGCTCTTAGGTTATGGTGGAGACATGTGACACATTCACTGTGTTGAAATCTGAAGATATCCCTCATTTTTTTCACACATATAAACTCAGTAGTAGACGGAATCCACTTCAGTTCTGAGTTAGAAAATGAACAGAGTGAGTTGGTCATGCTCTACTGTGGAATAAAATGAAAACAAGATGATGGGTTAGATACTAGCATTTATAGGAAGCTGACATACTCTAATAAATACCTAGACTTTAATTCGTCGGATCCTGAATCGGTAAAGATAGGGTTAGTTAAATGTCTATATAATAAGGCCAACAGCTTAACTAGCAGGTCAGAGGGTTTAATTAATGAAATCAAACAAATTAGGTATATATAGCAAATGAATAACTACCAACCAGAATTAATTCAGAAAGATATGAAGAACAATGGTGTTTACTAAGATTAGCAATAAAAGTGGCGAAAATAATATAGAATTCAAAGCCTCTGTAGCACTGCCGTATAAAGAAAGGAAGTCAGAGGTCTCACATAGAATTCTCAGTGACTCTGGAATTAGCGTGGCATTTAAACCAAACAACTCTCTCAGAGATAAACTTTGTCGGCTTAAGGACCAAAGAGATCCAATTAAGAAAAGTAATTCATATCATTTGCCGAATACTATGTAATGCTGACCGTGAGGTCATTTACATAGGTCGGTGGCACAGTGGTTAGGACTCTCGCCGACCATGCACATGGTCCGGGGTTCGATCCCTTGCCGGCGCACACCCGATATCTATGGTTGGCCTGAATTTGGGCTACCGATATCCATGCTGAAAATTCCACACTTGCACTGAAAATACGGTGTGGAATCAAGCTGTAAATCAATCAATCAATGTCAATGTCAACCTAGTAGATCAGGGTCAACTAGATTATTGGAGCATAAGGATTTAGCTAGTGCTAGAATGAGTGATACTGCTAAGTTAAATAACCTAGAAAAAAGCTGAGTCATTGCAATGAATTCACTTGCATGCAGTCACAAAATAGGGTGGGACAGGGTAAGAGTATTACAAATTAACATAGCTCGGTGGAGATTGCGGTTATTCACTGAAGTATTGTTCATCGATTGAACACCGCACACGTGCAATCGGAATGGTACAACGCCTATACTGGGGATATGGAAGATGGCAACAACCAAAGGGAAGTTTTCTTGTGGATAATTCAATAGTTTGGTTTGAATGAGAATATTATTTTTTGCTTTAAATTTTTATTTTATATTATATTATTACAGAAATTGAGTTTTTATAATTTCGGGATATATGTGTAATATATGTTATATTTGTTTTGGTTCGAGTTGTTCATTTGATTCTTTGTTTGCGGTCACTTTGGGTTATCATTCATTATCTGAAATGCAAAGTGACAATTAGTTTACATTTAACTTTGGTGTATGTAAAGGCTAAGTTTAGATATTACTGTTGTAGTGATCGCAGATGTGACATGTTTTGAGTTCACAATGATGAATCTGACTACGGAAATATCTGATTTTCACGACTAATATTATGCATTTTTGTTCTCCACTACAGTATAAACAGCAGACACTAATTAATTCACCTAAGAACTTATGATGCGAGCACTTCATGTGTCGTAGCCAACGACAACGTATGACGTATTGTTTTAGTAGATACCAAGTCAAGCTATTATGAAATGAAATGAGGGAATCCGACTTTGTGAATATATCAATAGATGGTTTTCGCATTCTTGTCTTAGCAGTTTTTGTTGGGTCAGAAACACCAGACTCAATGGAAGATATCGAGAATTGGCCGTCTATATATGTATATATATATATATATATCTAAAATTCTGTCGTGCTGATTCAAAAGTACCAGTATGTTTCGGATAATATTTACCTGTCAGCACTATTTTATACGACTAAAATTTTAGTTCGTTATGTGTACTCATAAGCTTTAAGGTGAAGAGTAGACATTAAGTAGGCAACCCGTAATATCCCTGTGCCCCAGTTTGTGATTAATCTTTGCTTCTGAACACAACGCGTCAGTCTGGAGGAACATAAATTACTACTACGCATGTTGATTGTTTTAGTACCTGGGCAAAGAGGTCCATGAACCAGTAATAATTTTGAAGTTTGAACAAAGAAGCGATTCATCCAGGGAACCCCGAAATACACCACCATCAATAAATTTTAACTGTTTGCTATAAAATCCTATCCGAATTGTATATTTATTTGGTGATACGAAAAATGAACACTTTTTAATCTTCAAGAAAGATTTTTTATAACAATGACGGGAACTGATAAACTCACAGAAAACCCGGTAATGGTTGTTGGCAATAAGTGTCCCTTAGTACAATCTTCTGCTTCGTTTCCCTTCACTGTACAAAAGAAGTGGTAATAAAGGTAAATGAAATAAATACTTCGACATAATTATCAGAACTATCTCATAAATGTACACTGTCTAATAAGATTGATCCTGACAATGAATTCCACCAGGTTACCTGTCATTTTCTGATATTCGTGCTCAAGTAATAGTCGTGAAATGTTCGGCTGATTTCTTAAAACTATTACACACAATAAGTGTGTTCTGGATTAATGAGTATCAAGTAATAAGTAGATATAATTTTTGTATATTTCAGTAGTCTCGGTGTTTGACTAGAATGTAATGTGTTCAAACATTTTGCCTTAATTGGAAATATATGTAGCAATACGGGTTCATAAAATCACTATCCTTAACATCCTCAGTTTGCATAGCTATTATATATATATATATACATATATATATATAAGTCAGTGATGACTGAACCTGTAGCAGTCAGGTCAACGGCTAAATGTCGTCTGCGGCTTTGTTACATCTTCCGTCAAAACTGGATCACGCTGATTTCAGTGTATCAGATATAGGCCCACTGTAAAGGTGTAATACTTTACCATAAAGAATCAATTCAACTCAATGATTAGCTTACATACTTAACGCTATAAATAAATGCTTTTGTATTCCAGGCATATTTTCTTCAAATGACAAACTTTTGTTTACATCATTACAATAAAATTCTAAAGCATGGATGCTTTTCCTAAGTCATTATAATCAAAAGGTTCACTGTTTGTTTTGAACACCGGAACTTTAAATTTGACAGAGACAAGAATTTGTATATATGTGGGGTCTGAGACATTTTGACTGTTATATGGTGAGAGAAAATGATATTTTAGGGAGCCTTAATTAAAAAATACACAGGTAACTTTGCGTAGGATAAAATGAACTAGCTAGTGGAATCATTTATAGTTATATTATAGTCTTACACACCAGACTGTCTCTAGGTTGTGCGTATACTTCAGTTACACAGGGTGTAATAAGGTTGAGTCAAATATTTTATGAAATCTATGTTAGTGAATCACTCACTCAGAACTTGAATGACGATCACCTGAGTAACGTCGATAATTTGCGCCATACCCTCCTTGGCTATATTAACAAAAGATTTAGCAGAGGAATATTGTTAATAAAATCGTATTTTAAAGTTAAGATTTATTGTCAATGTTTCGCTATCAGACAGAGCTCGAAACATTGTTTATCTTCCTCAGTAGTCAACGCAGTAAGATGAAGTTCAGAGCATGATAGAAAGATAAAAAATGAGGGTCACTTTAGAAGTGGTTAAAAGCATTTGCTGGGGAGAAGGTAAAAGTCTTGACTACAAGAGTGACTGCTAAAAGCTGAACGACTTCACCTTCACGAAACCATAAAAAAAATGACACGGAGTCACATGAAATTAACCACCATCGTACAACAGCATTGTCAGTTAAAAAAATATGGTCCACAATACGAAACAAGTGTAAATGACAAACTTCGTAGTCATTATGTTTAAAACCTTATTTCTTGTACCCATTGAATCAACTTTTCACTTGTATCATCTCTAATAACCACTACAAGGCGACAAGTATAAGCTGATTTCTTAATCACTTATGTGGTTAGGTACAGACTTCATTTCCATAACTACAGTAGACACCTCTTGATGGTAGAATCGGATTAAACTTAGCAGTTAAAAGTATGGCTTTCAAATCAGAATGCTTTGAACTTACCATCATTGTCGTCTACTTAAATCAAAGTTGAAATCAAAATGTTCCATGGAAACCATGTTTGTTAGTGTATAAGATATTAGTCACAGTACTGATACTATGTGGTTTCCTAAATGTAAGTAATTTCGCTTAGTTTGAAACTGAAATGGCCAACCGTAGAGATAAACAGAAAGTAATCTACACACTCACATAATATGTTCTGATGCTTCGTTTCTACCTAACTATGTAAATAATAGCCGGTAAAGCAGTTAACAATATGAAAAGTAAAGAGAGTGAATCCATTTATCACACTGCAACAATTTGCCAAATAGATCTAATGAAGTGTGCAACTACAAGAGACAAGTCCCTTTATTATTCTGAACAGTGCATATATTTATGAACAATTACCGTATTACAGTCCAAAGCCTTTGACTTTATTCAATCTCATTCTACAGTAAACAGCAACATTTCATGCACAACTGACTTTTGAGCGACTTCTGTTGGTCTTTTTACATAACCTCTTTTGAAGCTTCTTTTTTTAATTAGAGTTTTGAAAATGTTTGTTTTTCGGAACCTACAAAAAGTATGGATTTGGCTGATGTGTCTGCGATCACTTCTGAGATCAGTCCATTATATATTTAATAATATTGAACACCACATCATTATCATTGTTATCATTATTATTCCTCTGGGGTCCAAATGGATAAACGGATTCAGCAGCGCATCTCTAATATCTTCTGTCCTGCATACTAATTGTATATTCTAGAATACCAGACAAAACTCTCGTACAGCTAGCTTAGTGCTATTTTGTCACGAAAGTTTCACTCTTCATCCCTAAATTCTCACACAGATGGTTTTAATCTGTGGCACACTGGATCATGCAGCAGATGGGTATAATAATAATATACGTTACAGTGATGAGAGTATAGAGGAAGATATCGATTCAGTGAACACAGAGAAGGCAGGTAATGAAGATAATCGACCAACAACAACAAGCCAAAATCACCATCAATGGGAGAAATCTAAAACAAATCTTCTCTTTTACTAATCTGACCTCGGTAGCATCATTTTAACTACAGGCAGCGAGGACGAGAGTGTTAAGGCCAGCAAGGACCAGACTGGGAAAGTAAGACAGGCAGTCATTATACCAAAGTTATTTTGGATATCTACACAGCTTAGCATAAGGGGCAAGATTCAATCTTTTAACACCAGTGTCAAGTCAGTGAGTGCTTCTGTGTGCTTTAAAGGCGTGGCGCATCCCAAAATATATTTACAAAAGGTCACTGCAGACTTTCGTCAATAAAAGCATCCGCTCAATATTGAACATCTGTCGCGCAGCAAGAAATAATAAGCGACAATAAACTGCCACGGCTAACGAAACAACCCAGAAACTATTACTAAAGAGATAGACAGAAGGAAATTGAGATGAACTACACATAAACTGAGGAAACATTCATGTGAAATCACACATAATATCTTTGGGTGGGATGTTTAGTTGAGCATCCGAGGGTTTCTTGGTGGAGCTTCTGAAACATTCGTGAATCCAGCTGAAAATGATGGTAAAAACAGAATGCAGTAGAGATATGGTGCTTCAGCCTCATGTTCCACTCAGAACGCAAGAAACGAGTGGAAATGTGATATTCTTCACCACTTCAGGCTGTTTTAAGACTCTGATAACTTGGGGGATAGCACAGGCAAACATTTGATAGTGATCACAATATTTTCGAAATTAGCCGAATAAGTATTCTGTTAGCAGTAAGGTGGTAGCTTATAATTGAGGAAAGTAGTTTAGTTTAGAGTGTCTACTCTAGGCAAAGAACTATACTGTTCTTCAGTAACGACTTGATGAAAAGCAACACTGTCATTCTCATAACATTTCTTTTTTCAAATGTTTGTCTTCAATAAATAATTTACAGTCTCTCAACAAGTGATCAGACAAAACTAGATCATTTTTAACAGAAGCTCTATGCTATTTATAAGCCTGAAAAATGTGGAGTAAACAAAAGTACAAAAATAACATACTTTCGGTACCGTGAAGATCCTCTTCGGTGATCCGAATGGTCCTAAGATAAAAATAATAGCAAATTATTCTAGCAGTGCTCACTTCAAACAAGTCTTCTTCATACTGGAGTTTAACAATGAAAATGTAACTGCAAATTATGCATCCGCTTATTATAAGATCAATAGTCTTCGTGATGATGGGTGAGATAATAATCACTTTGTTGTGTCTGACAGAAAAGCTCCTCTCAGTCCCATTCAGTTTGGCAGTGGAGGTCATTCAGGAAGGAACGTATTTCTTATTTATGCCTTAGATCATACATAGATCCAATTGCGCTTACTCGCCGACATTTAATCGGCAATGAACATATTTTAACAGGAAATATCACTATATCTGTATGAATACAACTGATTATTCCAGCCTCCCTTCATTTCACTATCTGATGACTGAAATCCGATGCTTAGGTTCAAAATGTTGGAGTAATAATACACATATTCAAAGATGTTATTAAGTTTTACATGATCTGTTCCTAAACTTATAATGTAACCACAAAAAATGAAAGCTTCTCCCGGTGTATACCGAAATTTAAATGTGCCTAACCTGGGTGAATTTTACAAACAAAAAAGAAAGATAAAATCTATGAAACCCTTCACAACACTGTAATTAATTAATGTCCTCTTACCGAGTCAGAACTCCCACTGTGTCTTCTTGCACCATAATTATAAACTGGTTGTTGTGGATAGCCGTATGGTGAATTTCCTCCACCATAGATCTGCTGAAATGAAAATAGCAGAATCACGTAAGTTCATTGTTTAACAGCTATCATCAAGTTTGGGAAAATGAAAGAAAAATGTATAGGCCAAATTCAATGCTGAAATTGTAAAATATAAAATGTAGAGGTCATAGTACAAAGCAGTGAATGGAACGCGCTTCTGTTCATGTGAAATCCTTGTTTATGGTGTGGAAAATAGGTGTGTCTTATGAGCTATGTTTAGCTTCTACAAAATTAAAACGTCTCTATTTTGTGTAGTTTCTCAAAGCATACTTACAAATATATATTCCATTAACTAACTTACATTTGTGTTGTAGCCGTAACCTCGTCGACGTCTCGTATCCTCATCACTGCTAGAGTTATCACGATAGCCTCCCATTTTCACAGTAGTAAACGACTTTGCTTCGCAGTTGTTGGTTGGCTTCCTTAACAGAAACACAATATCAATGCACGAATACTACGAATGCTTTTTAAACGTTTGTGTGACCTTAATTTGCAAGTTGAGGATTTAAACAACCAAGGACATCTCTTCGGTTATAAAACTTCACATTTCGTTTTCTTTTATATTTCGTACATACTGGTTAAGCAGATACATTGGTAAGATTGTAGACTTATCCACATAAGCACCCAAGTTTCCTGAATGCAAAAGTGAATAAAACTGATTAATATATCAGCTAAATTAAATGCAAATAGTTAATAGTTAGCTTTTCAGTTAACCCAGACAATTTTTAGATGAGATCGGTGAGAGCATATCTACTAACCAGAATCCTCGTACCAACTGTAAACGGAATTGATTTCTGGATGGCGGATTAATTATAAAGAGCAAAATAGTGCTAGTAATCCGATGTATTTTAATGTTGTCATCACTCTTGTGGTTTCCCTGATACTTTCTGAAAACATCTCTGGCTTGTTTGTCATTTATGTTGACACAGTGGAACTGCGGGGTTCGGGATTAATAATTATACCGTTTAGTCAGTTAGTCTGGGCAGGAAAATGAAATGATATTAGATAAAAATCATTCTGAACATTAACACACTTGTGGACCAACAGCAGAAAGAGAAGATAGGACTGAAGAACTGTCATGAGGATCTTCCTAAAGGCACTGAATGAAACAAATTATAAATCCACGCATATTGGTGACGCAGTTTGCATAAATCACCATACAAATTAATCGGTATTCCTATATCTATCGTTGTGTTATTATCTGGCCGCGTTCTAAGCTATTCTTTGATGGTGCACTTGCAGCAGGCTGAAGAAATGTGAGCATTCGGTTATGTTTCGGTCATTTCTTTTTGGCGAACAATTAGGAAAGCTTTGTGATAAGAATTGTATCTCGAATATGCAAAGTGCTTTCGCAATACTTTTCGAGCGGTTTGCTCACTTTTGGTTCTTATTTGTATTTATATGAGGATTTGGGCCGAAACATCATGAGAAGTGAAGGAAGCAATTAGAGATATAACTTTAATTAAAAGAATAATGTACACTACTTTTGGTAATGTTGTGCTAGTGTGATACAGACAATGTCTGCCAACGGAATATTATGCTCACATATTGCTACTGCATGCAATATATCTGTTTTAGCATTCGATTTGATGTCAGAGTCGGAATGTTATTCCTACAGTTCACTACTGCATTGGCAACAGAATACTACGTATATTTGAGCATTCTATTTGATATCGTTTGATGTAAACCGAAAGCACACGCTCGGTGATTGGTTAACGAACATAAACTGTAGATATATAAATAGCGACTTTATTAATGAAAAATATGCCTTAGCTCCCGTGTCTTGCCTTCAGTTGTAACAATATGATCGGATAATGACCAACAAAATGGATTAGGAGAACAAGGTAGCGTTTTTGTGTATACTGAGTGCAGCTGGTCATCGCCTAGGTGTATTTCAGTGTGCACCAAAATGGTTTTATAAACAATCCTGAAAGTTGCTTCGATGTCAACCTGATGAATCATATAGGTCACAAATCTAATGATAGAGGAGGCTGGTGGTCTACCGCTTGCAGTGAATGACTTTTTGTAGTTCATTCACCTATATGCGCCCTGCTTGAACATTTGCTGTTCTGTCGACACACGATTCTTGAGGATCTATGCTCAACAATTGAAACAGCTTGGAGCAGCGAGAGAGAACCTGTACAAATCACACGTTAATGCTGCTCTTCAGACAGTGAACCTCTCAATTAAAGGCGAAATACGAAGACCTAGTGGAATATATACAGAAAACGTTTTCTCACTTCAAAATGTTTGAAATATCCAGAAAATGTTTGATAAACTTACAAGTTAAATGAAATTTTTTCTCAATGCTTGTTCTGAAGTGAATACCTTGAACGGGTCTTTCCAGAGTTAACCAGCTCATTTAGTTGTACGTGATACATACTATCACTTAAATGATTATTACCGAGGTTTTGATGAAAATGCTTTATTGACCTGTCACAAATCTCTGAAGTCATCACGCAATCTAGGTCCTGATGGAGTGCCAAGTATTTTACCCTGAAAGCGTGAAGATATACTGTGTCATACTCCTCCGCATTTATAACTCATCATATAACAGGGATACAGTGCATGTCACTTGGAAAGAAATATAGACTGAACCTGTACCAAAGTCATCAACCTCTGGATAGGGCATTAAGTTTACACCGATGACTATAGAGTCTCTGCTGCCGAAAACTGAGGAATACGTATTTCTTTGAACGCTCTCTGAAATTTCTCAGCAACCCCAAGGGAATTTCCTCATAAACTCAGTGGAGGCACTTTCGGTGTTTCTGTTGTACTCCACTTGTCTAGATAAATGTGCCCAATTTGTCTGATCTGCCTTTTTGGACCATACTGCTGCTTTCGATTCTGTTCCTAGGGCACTTCTGCTTAGCTGGCTGAATTAGGCATGCACTGGAGCCTTGTTCACAAAGTAGTTGTCAGGTAGGAGACGACACACCGTTTTCAAATGGCAAGCGCTCTACTTCTTCGCTTACGAAAACAGGTATGCATGAGACGCTATATTCTTCTAAGCCAACTGCGTTAGATGTGCTGATACTCCTGCAATTTCTGCCCCACTTGTCTCTGGATTAGACCGTTATGAAATGAATACGTTCTTATTTGGAACGAACCAGAAGTCTTAAACTGAATCCCTCTAAATGCCAGACTGTTAATTTTAGCAACTGGTGTAAACGGGACTTAAGTGGACGCGTTAAACCCTATGAATCTTGTAATACTGAAGGGACCGTGATCGCAAATCGATGGAATACTACATATCTTGGTATCTGCACATCTTTTTAAGTCATCTCATACCTTGTTTAGTCCTAAGAAAATTTTTCGTTTGACTTAATACGTATGACGGTTCAGGCTGTCTTGCGTAGCTCGTCCTCCTCTCCTAGAATCCATTAATTCATCAATGCCATCAAATCTCTTTTCATTCGTATTCCTTCCTAAGCTCCTTAAAACGGACTATTGCACAGAGCTCTGAGGGTCGTAACCAGGGTCAGCGGGACACCACTGACCTGATCAACTCACATCGTTTTTGACAGGCTCTTTGATTTTGCAAGCAATAGGCTGATGTAATCTTGTCGGATACTGAACATCCCCTCTCTTCTCTATTTCGTCCTCGTATTTCTTCGGAATAAACGAGGAGAATTTCCCAAACAGCAGAATACAAAAATGCAGCCAAACCATATCTAGCATGGGTTTTGCATGAAGGGAGTTTGCAAACCTGCCCTTAATCTGTAAATAAACAGGAAATTATAACCAGCACCAGTATTATATATCCATTTCTGAAGCTTTAACACTTAAAATTTAATGTATTTAATTGTTTGAAAAAGGAGAAAAGTTGTTGCAATATGCACACTCAGTGAAGATTTCATTCCGTTTGAAAAATTATTGCTTGGGATCGTGTGGTTTCTGCCACTATTCAGCTTCTGTAAAGATGACGGAAACATCTTTTTTCGATTGAAAAATTGCCTTTGAAACATATAGTGACTAAACTGTAAACCGAGCTGGGGATAAGCTTAACTGATTGCAGTTCAGAAACAAAGCCCTCGTGAAGACTTACTTACACTGCTTCACCCCATTTTAATACAGCGAAGGGAAGTAATGACTTCTTTTCTGCCCATCTAGTGAGTGTTCCGGATAGCAACCAGTTCGTTTCAAGTGTTCTATCGGCTAAGAATTACGGGAAGTTTTTAAACATCACCTATGGTTTACATCATTTTACTTTAGCAATCAAGTGGAACTCATATATCGCACGTAATGGATAGAGAAAAAAGTTCGGTAGCTGCACAAAATTTGTTGATTTAGTAACCACGTGATCTTTATTACTACTACAACTTATTGAGGCCTAACACACTTTATGATGAAATCACGTCGTTGCCGTCTTTTTTGTCTTTAGTTTGCGGGAACAATCTGCTAACTAGTCATCCAGTGGAATACACCAGGAAATAAAGAAATATTGTCTTCGCATTAACAAAATACCCAAGTACGCTTTGGATGGATTACAAATACTTGGGAAAAGAATAAAGCTTGAAGTCATTCCTCCATATAACCTTGGTGTGTACGGCATCGAGTCTTATTCTTGATTTATATCCAAATTTGATAGTAGTATAAAATAAGTAATACACTTGTATACTTTTGTTAGCATTTTCTTCGTAACAACACAAGTGAATTGTATTCAACGTTGACTAATAATAATGATAATTTATATTTTCCTATAAAGGGGTGTTTTCAAGAAGTGCAAGCTATTTTTACAGACACGATCAGTTATGTTATAAATTGCAGTCATGAAGTATTATAACTTATTACTTTTTCATTGATATAAAGGTATATTCAACAACTGTAATCTAGGTTGCGTCGTGGGGGGAGGTAATGCGTAATCCACGAGTCAACTGAAAGATATGGGACCAATAATGTTTGCAGATCATTTGTCATTGCGAGTGGTCCAATATCTACATTCTTTATTCTCATTCAAAAAGTGATATAGAAGCTAAAATGGTGAGAGAAAAAAGAAGACAAACAACAGCAACACAAAAGAAAGAAACTGGGCTCCTCAAGGAGTGATTGATAAATATATATATTTTATGTAGTAACTATGTTTATTTTGGTACATTAGCTAACTAGTCCCGCTATGCTAACTTTAATTTTATGTGTAAACAAATATTATTGTCCTGTGTAGAAATGTTTATTATGTACTTCCAATAATATTAAAATTTATAATTGTAGTTTGTTGTAACTACGCGTTTAATGAACTTGGAATATCTATGTAGGGTGAAAAAGAGGGTGTAAGAGTCAGACGCAGAAGTGCATTGTCATCTTTGAGCAGTCTGGTGACTGAGGAGATGAACACTGGATGTATGTTTGCGTCACGCACATTAGCTGGTAGTCAATTCAAAATGACTAAAAACCTATTTAAGAAGAAGTTGTACGGCATGTAAGTCCGACAATGCTCTATAGCAACTAGGTTGTGATGATTTCTAAGATTGTAACTGATGACAATGGTAGATTTAGTTATTGGCCCGGAGGAGTGCAGGAGAAGATTAGTAAGCTTGTGGTAAAAAATCAGGTTTAGCTTAAGACGTCTTTTCCAGAGTGGTTCTAAACTTAGTCTGTCGCAACGTTCATAGTATTCGAGACTACATTCTAAACCAAGAGTTCTTGAGGTAAATTACCGTTGCACTCCCTCCAATTTAAGCTTGTCATTCTGTCGCAGTCCGCTAAGAATAAACGGGCAGTATTCTAAAATAGGTCGGACACATACTTTGTATAATGAAACCCTAGTTTCACAACAAAAGAAATTGCGAGTTATGCATCCTAGGAGCCTTCGTGTTTTACGTCTGGAATAATCAGTTTGGTTAGAGAACGTTAAGTTACTAGAGCATCTGATACCGAGATCTACGACTGAGTTGAGCTTGGCTAGTTATCGCCCATTTATCTCAAGAGTTAGGTCAAGGTTACTGTTGCCGATACAAATCCAGTCGCATTTGTCGATGTTAAACTTTAGGCAGGATTCAGTACACCATGTTGCGAGACCACTTAGTTCAAGATGTATTTTACTAACTATATCGCTTAATTCATGAGTGTAGCAACAGTAAACGACTTTGAGGTCGTCAGCATATAGGAATGATTTACCTGAGGTAAAGCAGTTACAAATGCTGTTAATGTAGACTGTAAACAAAAATGGGCCCAGGACACTACCTTGCACAACCCTACTTGAGATCTGCCTTGAATGAGACAATACAGATCCAACTTAGGTTATTTGTACCCTGTTGCTTAGAAACAATTTTGACCAGTTCAGTAATAGATCGCGAATTCTACACGAGTACAGCTTCTAGAAGAAAATACTGTGAGATACTATGTCAAATATCCTAGATTTGTCGAAGTAGAGAACAACGACTAGCTTACGTGCTTCGCGACTACTAGTGATGCAGTTGAAAAAGTTGAAGTGGCAAGTAACGCAAGACCTATTTTCGAAAAATCCGTGTTCAGAGCTTGTAACAAGATCTTCCCTAAGTATATGGTCTGATAATCGGTCTTTGATAACTTTCTCCATGATTCGTGAGACAACAGGGGTTATATTTAAAGCTCTGTAGCTGCGAACGTTCACCTTATCACCGGATTTGTAGTGTGGAATTATGAAGCTAGTTTTCCACTAATTAGGGTAAGTTTCAGTGTCCATAGATATTGAGAAGCATTTGAGAAGTAATAGAGGTATATCACACCCACTCTTTCTAAAAATAATTGAAGCCAAGCCATCCGGTCCCATGCGATTAGAAGGTCTAAGGCTTTTAACTGCTTGCTCTATTAAGTGATTGGTGAACACCATGCTTCTGAGGGAAGGGGGGCGGTTTCAACAGGAATGCGCGTTTCTACACTAAAGTTTGCAAACCACTCACTGAATAGTTCACAGATGGTGGTAGGCTCATTGTAGATTACTTTGTCGTGAAGTAAATGAGGGATTTCCCTCGTCGACCGCATTCGTTTTTTAAGAAGTGTTGTTAGGTTATAAACTTTGGAGGTACTTTTAATTGCCCTTAATTCTTCGTCGAGGTCCTTTTGAGAGCGTAGGCGCTTGATACATTCAATGACTCGTGGAGTGAGTGCATTAGTGATATATTCTTAGTGCAATTGTACTGTTTCATCAACTTCCTTAACTTATTGCATTATGCCCTTGGAGTATATTCAGCTTGGTGTCTACTTAATTTCACTATTTTCTTACGAGCAACAGTATCTAGACAAAGGGTAGCATTCCTGTAAAATAGGGACACTACAGCCTCTAGGGAGTCAGTGGTAAAATAATCATCACACTGACTGAGTCGAATGAGTTGTTAGACTAATCCCCATTCTGTAACTACGACATATCATGCTCCCTGAATCTTGTTTATTTCCTGTATTTAGGGGTGAGAAAGGCAGACAGCAGGGTACCATTCTATGATCACTACTGGAAAATCTGTTACCAACATAGGTGAAGACTGGGATTGTGTCATGACAAAAAACAAGTTCCAACATGTTGTCACCACGGGTGTCTGGACGTGTTGTTACCATCCATAACAGTAGATAGTGGCAAGTAATTCGTCGAAGCGTTGGGGGCTGGAACTACTTAACCAGTTGACTTCTGGAAGATTAAAGTCTGCTGCAATTATTTCGTAATTAGTACTAAACGAAGAGGCATGTGCAAACGATTTAACTAATAACGCATCAGTCTCTTCGGTCTAGCATGGTGCTCGATAAGCACAGTTTATGAGAAGTTTGTACTTATCTCGATGTGAGACGATCCGGAGTGAATCAGGTACCTCATTCAGGATTTCATCTTTCACCTTACTGACTACGAATGAGTTATGTATATGTATGAGACATCCTCCACTATGCTTGCAATCCCTATTTCCACGGTATACAGTGTAATCATCTATGCCTAAATGCACATTAAGCATGGAGGATGAGCAGCATGATTCAGTAATTAGAACTAAAGTGGGCTTGGTGATTATTAATGCCCTTAGTTCAGATATCTTATTGATTAAAGAAGGTGCATTAATTAGCAATATCGTGCTCAAGTTACGGGATACAAGAAACTGGTTTAAAATGTCGCCATAACCTAATTCTCTTTGTGCGTCAGCAACGAAAGAGTTTATGAATGATAAGGGGGTAGGACTGGGTGTCCATACAGTTTACAGTTTACAATTTATTTAGGATAGTAGGCTATATGCCTGTGTTAATCCTTTCGATTTGTTACACACAGGTGGTCCAATCTCGCCTTGAATGAATCAACGGATGGCGCTGAAACGACGTGTTCCGGTAGGGAGTTCCAATGGTTCACAATTCGATGCGAAAAACGGATCTCCAAACGCAGACGACTCGACCGTGGTTTTTGAACCTTGGGGTGATGTCCTCGCAATTGTTTGGTGCTAGAAGGAAGAAATAAATTAGATAAATTTGCTCCAAAATCATTTCTTAGGATACGGTATGCTAGTATTAGGTCACTCCTAAGTCGTCTGTATGACAGTGGAAATAAACCCAGTCGACTTAACCTCTCTTCAAATGAGAGGGTTGAGAAACCCTTTATTAGCCTAGTTCCTACTCTTTGCACCCTTTCTAATAAGTCTATTTCGTATTTGAAACACGGGCTCGCTGCCCGGATCCCATATTCCAAATGAGGTCTGATATAAGTCGGATATAATATACGAAATATTTCAGCGTCAAAATTTGCAAAAGCTTTGCATATGGCCCATAATATTCGAAAACCCTTAGTGGCTGCAGCTCTACAGTTTGTTGCTGTTTTCAAGTCATGCTGCACAACCACTCCCAAGTCCTTGTACTCAGTGACCACTGGGAGAGTAATGCCATTCATTGAGTAATTGTGCACGTGACTATGAGATACATGCACAACTACATTCTTGCTTAAGTCAATCTCCAAGGCCCAGTGCTTACACGAATCACTTAACAGCTCTAAATCTTCCTGCAAAGCAAGTTGATCACTGTCATCGTGTAAAGCCCTCCATATCTTGATGTCATCAGCAAACACTAAGCAGGATGACCTAACTACGGATGGAATCTCATTGACATAAATCAGGAAAAGAAGTGGGCCTAGAATTGTACCCTGAGGAACGCCACTCTTAACCGATTCCCATGTTGATAAAACCCCATTAACTCGTACTCTTTGTCTTCGGAGTTAGAGTGCAATGAGGTGGTAGTAGAGAAAAGGAGACAAACGACAGCCTCACAAGAGAAACGAAGTAGAGTCCTCAAGGGGTGATTTATAAATTTACATGTATATATATATTCGCAGTAACCATTTACCAGTTCTTACTGAACATTTGGAACTAAGTACATAAGCTTTTAAGGGCAAGTCGTAAGTGATTATTATTATCGAAGCCCTGTGGTAGTTTGAAGGTACTAACGACAGCCTAAGAATTATTATTCATTATCATTCTCGAAGTGACAGGGAATAAGGTACTGAATTCCACCGGAATGTTGGATAAAGCGGAAGTTGGTCGGATACCTACGAAGCTCAAAGCACTTCTTACTAAAATACCACTTATTTAATTCACAATGATATTTTTATCTCAGTATTATCATGCTCCATTTTGACTTGACTGCCAAGGCATTTTCAAGCATTGGTTATTGTAAGGATTTTGTTTGATTGGTTGGAGGATTTCATCGTGAGCTGGCAGAAGTTGGAATTCATGAGCCATTGGAGCGGCTGCCAGTGGCTTAATGGTCTACGAGCTCACCCTGTAACCAGAATGTCCTGCGTTGTAACCCCAGTGGGTGCGTATTGATGAAGAGTCCCAAACAAGGACAAAACAGCTGTCCAGTACTCTCAGGTTTTCCATTGGTTCTCTACATAGGCATTTAATAGTGTTAAAACTAACTCTTTTCGTTCATATACTTTGCTCACTTAACGTTTTGTCGCTCTGATTTAAAAAATAACATCACCAATTTTTAAACACAGCTATATTTTCATCGAAAACGTCATGGTTTCCACGCCTAGACCAATGTGGCTAGCATTATGCATTGCAAATGTGCACTAGAATTCAATGGACTCTATAGCTCCTTTCGTATACATCTTGTAAATGTACTTACAATGAAGTATTATCCATAGTCGTATTTCATGTTGTTTTACAGATTCCTAGGACGTTCTTATCTCTCTTAAATAGTTTTTAATCACGTGGGGGAATAGCACTTGTCCATATATAGGCTGTCGATTGGTGACCATAACTATTATCAGGAAACGGAATGAAGTTTGGATTGCTGATCAACCTTGATGGCGGCCTTTGTGAAGGGTTTACAGTTTAACACTTAAACGGACCCATTCCGATTGTTTGTTCTGAAAATTACCATTCGGAATTCTGGGAAGTGCTAATTTATGTTGCTTCACGATTTTAATTTATAAAACATCTGAGGGAAATGTTCAACTATTTCTATGATAACATAAAGTGAGCCCATGGTACCACTGCATCTGAGATTTTAGAGGCTGAAAGTGTTGGCTTTCAAGGACAGTACGATTTATACTAACGCAAGATCCAGTACCCCCAAGGTTTATAGTATTCATTACACGTAGACCAAAAGGCAAAGCAGAACACCAGAATTGATTGTCCTAATTACGAAGTATATTTCGGGACCAAATAGGAACAATTAGAAGATGATTGCTTCTTCCGTGAACTTAATGTGACGAGGAAGGGTGTTTGAGATCGCTATTTGAACAGCCCCTCCTACAATTCCACAATGTTCATCAATTTACAGTTCTGCCCAACCTGTAGGCCAAACAGAGTCAGAAAAAATTGTCGCCATTTGAGGGAATTCGGCTCTGCTATAGAACAAATAAATCATTTAGCACCCTACTCCAAGCACTCACAAAAAGCCAGATCAAACACTCTGACCTCATGAACGCGACTATTTAGGTCTTGCTATGAACAGTTTCAACTAGCAACTGTTCAACAGATACTATAGAGTCGTGTTTTAATAACCTTTCGACAGAGGCCCATCCAGCGTTGTCTCCTCTTTTCCCAGTCAATACGGGCTTTTAGGCAGGATATAGCAAGTTTCAGTCAAATATTATTTAAGGAAATGATTTCGGCATAGCGTCAACCATTACTTACATATTGAATCTCTGTGTGGTAAGTCCAGCTGTCTCGAACTACTGCCAAAGCCTCAGGTGCTACTTTTGTAGCAGCATCTTCCTCACTCGTTCAGATAAACAAGACTTGTTGGTCTACCACGTGATTGCTGTGAAGCCGATCATCCAGAAAGTACTAGGTAAAGTCGAAAAGCTTTTCTTTTCCTTGTTTTGTACTTCTTCGGTCTTATTCTTGTTCTTGTGGGTAGATACTGTTGCACTCTTATTCGTATATAGCATAAGTCACAGTGACTGTTAATATGGCTGTCGAAAGTAACCTTAGAAAAGGCACCAAAACACCATACTCTGTAGTCACAAGGGCTTCAGCCAGAGAAGGCAAAAACCCAGGGACATCAACCCCATGTCGCATACCGATCCTAAAGACTCGTGTAGGTCTCGTCTGTCTTGATACTACGCCTGCATTGCCACAGTCTAGTACTATAAATAAATAAATAAATTTATTCTCATAGTACAGTACATGAGGGACGCCAGTTTACAGGCATCATCAAACTGTTACAGAAATAGAACCATATAATTCAATCATAATTTACAGGCGGTAGCAAGATATGCTTTACATGTTCGCTGGAGATTATACATACGCTTGATAAATGTTAATCACAGTAGTATTAAACAGCCTTTTCACTTATATACAATCATTTCTGTGCACAGTTGGAAAAATCTGTTAGATTGTCAGTGAGTGCAACACATCAGGAAATACAGAAGTATTGTCTTCGCATTAACAAAAAAAACCAGGTCTTTGGTGGATGGATTATAAGTGCCTGGGAAAAAAATGCTTGAAGTCAATTTTCATACACAACTTTGTTGTTTACAGAATCCTTGAATTATAGTTCATTGATGTGTTATTTTGATATCAGTGATATGTTTATCTCATTTGATCTGCAATGTCATTGTTGGGAGTAAATACATAAGCTTCAGACGCACTAATTAATGGATTTCTACTGCTTGTGAGGAATGTTTATGAATTTCAGCTGTTCCGACAGGAGTTGAGAAACGGCACAGGCAATACCAGGTGGACAGGATACTATACCTGCATCAACTGAAAGCCAGTGTGTGAAACCCAGCAAACTTAAAAGGAAACGTTCAAGACGTAATAAGACCTTGAAGGCGTCACCGAGAAAGGAGGACAAATGTCAGGCGTGTAGTATCATAGTTTCTAAAACTGACTAAGCGTTTGAATGCAATTTTTGCAAACGATGGGCGCACCGCCGTTGTGACAAGGAGGTGCCGAAAGCATACTACGAGTTTATGAGAAATAACCCGTGCCCAGGGTTTTGGTACATATGTACACTTTGTCACCCTGGCATAGTCCCACAGAGCGTGTCTGTGGATAGCAGAAACAACAAGTCGCTCTTGTGTCCCAACAAAGTCTTATGCAGCTCCCCACCTGCTAACACCACACTGCCAAAACTTGGCTCAGACAGTAAGAAGGACACTCCAATCCTACTGACTGGAAATGCCAATTTTCACGGGGTGAAGATTCACAAGGTTGCACCCACAACATCAGGGAAAGATAGAATTGCAAAAGCACCACTTGCATTCGCTAGCAAGCTTGGCAACACAGCAAAGGCTGGCCGGAACCCGATGAAGCCTAAAGTTCCTTATGAAAAACACATGCATGACGTACAGCAATGGAGATGGCTGTTATCTCAGATGGCCTTGGCGCTTCTGGAGACAACTCCATTTCCCGACTACCTCGCCCCGCTAATTTCACGCTGATTAGCTCTCCAAAGCTGCTAAGCGTCACATACATACTGGGTGGCATTTACCGATCTCCCACCTGTGGGGCAGAGCACAATCAGCTACTGTCCAGCACTATCACAGGGATACGAGACTTGGGCTATGACCAAACCACCATTGGTGGAGATCTCAATACCCCATCACTGAACCTTGGTTCGGGGTATGCTAAGGGAAAATTCGTCCGAAATCTACTGCAAACAGTTCGAAATACGGGACTGACTGACAATGTTGGAGAGGACACTAGGTGGGGCCCTAGTGGAAAGTCATCAAAACTAGACTACATTCTAACTAGTGACCAACTACTCGTCGAAAAGGTCCAGATCATGGCTCCTCTAGGAAGTAGTGACCATGCAGTCATAGGTTTCGACCTCGTTCTCCGTGAGCATTTGCAGTGGGACGTTACGCAACCATGTCTGTGTTATAGCAAGGCTGACTATGCTGAAATGTCCGATGCAGACTGGCCCTTAGCATGGGATGAGCTGTCTGTGGATGAACACTGGGAAGCGGTAAAAAAGATTATTCATACAGTAATCTCTGATACCGTCCCTTTAGTCACAGCACAGCCCAAAAGAAAGTCATCATGGTTAAAGAGAGGCACGCAGCGTATTCTGCAAGCAAAGCAGAAGGCTTGGTTTACGTGGCGCGTATCTAAAAGCCAGATCGACCATGATGCATACCTGGAACTCAGGAACCGGTGCAATGCAAGAGTCAGGAGGGACAGGAGGTCATTCCAGGCTAACCTTGCTAAAAAACTTCTAGCAAACCCCAAAATCTTGTACCGATTCATGTCGGAAAGGAAACCAACCAACCAGGGGGCACGCGCCTTAGTCGGCCCAAACGGTCAATATCTCACTAGTCTGGAGATGGCTGAAACATTCAGTCTAGCCTTCGCCAAACAGCTAAACAGCAATGTGGGTATTACCCTTTACGGACCGACATGGTGGCACTACTATTTCACAGGAAGAAGACCTGGTGGCTACTCCACAAATAAACCCCACAATAGTACTAACGAAACTACAGCGACTCACACATGGGAAGTCTCCAGATTGTGATGATATCAGGCCATCTGTTCCGAAACAGTGCGCCGAAGCTCTCTGTGGACTCTTATGCGACTTGTTCCAACACTCATTGGAATCGGAGAAACTGCCAAGGGAGTGGAAAAGAAGCATCCTTTCTCCGATCTTCAAGGGTGGGGATAGGCAAAATCCCACCAGTTATAGACCAGTAGCTCTACTCCCAGTGGTATCAAAAGTACTGGAAAGTATTATTGACGATCACATCAGAGAGCACCTCGATAGGTCTAATATACTTCATGAAGCCCGACACGGTTTCAGGAGAGGCAGATCCTGTGTTACTCACCTACTATCAGCTTGGGACTATTGGACATCATGCTGGGATATGAATGTTCCAGTCCATGTGGTCTTCCTAGACTTTGAGAAGGCACTTGACAACGCCCACCATGACCTTCTCCTACATAAAATAAGCCAGGCAGGTATAGGTAAGCCACTTCTGTCATGGTTGAAGGACTACCTAACTGAAAGGCGATTTTGCACTAAGGTCAATCGAGTCCGATCGTCTTGGCACAGCTCGTCATGAGTGTCGCAGGGTTCTATCCTAGGACCACTGATGTTTTTGATTTTTATCAATGATCTACCATGCCCGACTATTCTATACGCTGATGACGTGAAGATATGGCGGGCGATAAAGTGTCCGGAGGACTCAGATAGACTGCAGGCAGATCTAAACCTTCTGGAAGACTGGGCGGTGGCCAGTGGAATGACTTTCAACCTGAAAAAGTGCAAAGTAGTGAAGTTACGCACCTGTAGACTGCAGAATGCAAGTGACACCCTGTGCGACGAAAGCTTGTCCTGCACAACGTCGGGGTGTGACTTAGGTCTAGTTCTAACGGAAAAAATGGACACGAGCCTAAATTACACGGGGGATGTAGCGAGGGCATATGCGGTCATACACTTTACACATAGACAATTAGGTGCACTCACTCCTGAGCTCTTTCTAAGGTTGTATAAAACATACGTCAGACGGCATCTTGAAGTGCGTAATATCATTGCACCCCCACTGCTTAGAAGAGACGCCAACCTCTTGGAAAGAGTCCAACGACGGGCAACAAAAGGAGGATGTTACGTTTTCTTATTCTTTTTCTGCCTGTTAGTCTGAATAACTTCACTAATTATATCTATCATTATTGTTATCTCTTTTCTTTTGACGGCGATACCAGAGGACTAACTGTGAAAGGATTAACTCCATTCACAGTAGTAACAGTCTTAACACACCTCATACTACAAACCATATATAATTAATCCCAGCACTACTCCTTTTAGAGTCAACCAAAGCTACGACATTTGAGTGGCGGGACGAGCTAAGCAGAAATTTACCGAAGATAAGGAACCTATACCTCACAATCAAGAGGCGAGCACAAAGAAATCAAATTGGTTTATATTGGCTCGTAGAAACGGTATTGGATATTGGATAGGAAGTGGATTGTGTGGAACAGAAAATTTAATGGACGGAGACAAGGAAACATATACGAGTGCTTAGTCAGTTTCAGAATAATGCAGAGCTAGAGTTAAGTGACTGAAGTTTCAACTGAAAGAAGATATTCACGGATAAGATTAATTCGAAGGAATAAAGCGTTGCCAAGGGGAAACGAACCGCGACTTGAAAAAGTAGAATGTAGAATCGATAGGGGAATGTTTAGATCTTGTAGCAGAACGTAATTCAATCAGTGAACAAATACGTGGAAAACAACCGTTTCTACAATTGTGGGAAAACAAGAAGTTCACAGCAGAAGTTGAACGCACTAGTGTGCGAGCACAACATGAGGAATAAATAAAACGTGACAGTGAAAAGGGGTTTCTGAACAGCTTTGTTAGCGAGTTATTAATGCGATAAGTAGTGAATTACATTGGTCCAAAGCAGAGCAGAATGCAGACTGTAGACTTTGTGGACGAGATTAATTGAGTTGATGCCCAGCCAGCAACGATTTCGGGCGCATTGCAGATTATTTGGGGCATTCGTATGAGCGGTGATTGGCCAGAAACCAACCAATGGGAGTAACCCATTTGCACTTCCTCAATCGATGACAGCTAACTTTGCTAAACTGCGTTACAATGAATTTGAATTAGTGATTAATGATACATAAATTGACTTGATGACTTCTGTCTCAAGCTGCGCATGATACTGCCAACGATTATTGTCTGAATCGGCTGTGTTGGGAAAGGTGTTGCAAGATATATTTACAGAAAAACTCGACTCATATCTGTATGCTGACATGTGGTACGGGAATTATTATTCTGATGGAGACTCGAGTATAAAATGGCTAAATAACATGAGACAAGATGACCCCGCATGGAAGGGTTTGGTATCACTAGGAACGTAAATAAGCATCGAGATCCTATCAGGTTTGGCTCCTAATGCAATGGTGATTAGACTTATCTGACTGTGTAGAACACTAAGCTTTTGGACGTTGGAGTTAGAAATAGTTGGAATGAGAGGCAAAACAAAGGTAACAAATGCTTACAGCAATCCACGTAGCCTAGAACCATACTATTGTCGCCGGTGACTATCAGCCAACACATGGGGGAAACAAAAGAGGCGTTTTTTGCATAATCGGCTGGTAATCAGTAGCAAGGGAGTATATTGAAATAAAGAATAACTATGTCACCATCGAAACCATAGGATTAACGAATTGAAAGATTCAGCTTATCAGCTAGAACTTGACCAATAGCTTCATGAAATGGTCGTTCTTCATCTATTGTCAGTGTTTTGTGATGACTACGATAGATGAAGCGATAACAAAGACTTTGTCACCCTGTTTTTGAATCAACGTAGGAATCCGCTAAAGGAATTTGTTCAATTAAATCACCAGCGTCAGAGCGTACTATGTCAAAATTATTTCTTTCGATTACTCTTACATTTTTAAGGTGGATTATTGAATACTATCATAACCGCTGGTCCCTCAGAAACCACTATGGATGGCACAGGCTGAGAGGACTACGTGTTTGCAGAAGTCATTGATTGATGGTTTTGTTATGGAATAATTAACTCATAAAAATATTGAAAAGATGGTCGCAGCGAAGGAAATCTTCATCGGATGAAGTCATCAACTGGGTTGTAAATTTGTGTCTTTGTAGTTAATGAATAAGAATGCTGCAAGACTATTTCCTGTCAAGGGTCAAATTAATAAATTGCAGTGTAATAAATGAGAAGCTGGGATAAATCACAGTAGTGCAGAGAGGTATAGAAAAACGTAAAAATAACATAAATAAGCAGGAAAATTGGATAAGAAAGGTAGTTGAATAGTCACTAGCAGGTAAATCGACTTTTCATGATGGCCATGGTAGAGACAACAGGTGAAAGAATTTATTTTGAATACAAAGTGTGGGCTTGGGTCGTTAGTATCTCAGCTTTGCCTAGATACCATGATGTCACCCTCTTTAGAAGGTTCAATTCTACATATGACACTGAAGGACTTTACAAATAGAGCTCAGAAATATTCTGAGTTCACCAGATGTTCTGTCATCGAATTTCATGCTCTGTTTCGTTCTCTCTTTCTTAAACAGGCCGCGTCTCACAAGCGAATGAACGTTACGAAGAATAATTAACTCCTTTGCTATCTTCATATCATCTTCGTATAGATTGACCACTAGAAAGTAACCAGTGTAACGAGTCTAGTCCTTAGTATTACTGGAATCTGGATTTCATCATTTAAGCCTGTCACGTTTTCGCCGAGCTATATGCTTTACCATCGCGGAGAACTTTGAAACAGTATCAATCAGCACTGACCCAGAACTTGGGTTTCCTGCCTAGTGGCACTTCTGAGTAGGGATTGTTTGCAATCTAGCAGGAAGTGCTGCTGTCTCAGACTGCCTCCAACCGCTTAAAATCACAGAAGAAAGTTCAATGTGTTGGTGAGGTGCTTAGCTTGGTAGAGAAGATGAACTTGACTGAGAGAATTCAGTTAGCGCCGATACTACTAGCTAGATAAATAACACCGATTAATGCCAAGGAGCCACTAAAAGTATTCTTCCAGGTACTGCAGAAAGTCAGTTGCTGACAAAATAGCTGAAACGTAATGTCTCTGGTGCGAGGTTGACTCTCCGAGGAATCGCCAGTTCTCTTGAGTTAGGTGATACATCTTGATCACAATAGTCACGATTACTAATGAACTCGCAACCTGGAACAATATCTGCCTTCGAATTGCTTCTAATCAAACAATATCAAATCAGCATAGATGTGGGAAGCCTGGAGGCGGCGTCTAGGTCTACAGAATCTCACTAACTGAGGGGATATAGGGATTGAGAGTGGTCAAAGTATTCCATCAAAAAGCTATATTCAACTTTAAACTTGTGGTGGTGTAATACAGACACTGTGTGCCAACGGAATTTTATTCTCATATATTCTCAAAGTTCATTTCTGCGTTAGAAACAGAATACGATATATCTGTTTGAACATTCTATTTCATTTTGTTTGATGTAAACCGAAATCACACGGCCAGTGATTGGTTAAAGAATATAAACTGTAGATATATAAACAGCGGTTTGATCAATGAAAAACATACTTTGGCTTCCATGTCTTGCCTTCTAATGTTACATTTGGTGTAGCTGCCTGTAAAGAAATGAAAATTCCCTGGCCTGCAGTTTTTGAGGGAGGAATCATATTGTAACGTCAGAAGACAAGGGCCAGGCAACAGATCGTTTATTGAGAAAGTCAACGGAAATTTATAGATTTTTATGTAAATTATTATTCTTTATTGTCAGCAGAGAGGTAACGTCTTCCGATTGCTTGCTTTCCTGCTGAAGGTTAATCTGTCATCTCTTTGTTGCCGTTTTTTGGACAGTTCAGTGATACATCTGTGAATCGTATCCACCCACGTTAAGTCTGCTGTGATTGGTTGTTGAGTTAGTCTTTGTTCTTTTTTTCTAATGGCCAAGGTTTGGACATAAACACTGATGTAAATTGCTGTCTACCAATTTTAGCTAGCATACAGCTCTCACCAAAATAGGAATCTTCTTTAGGGACTTCGAGGCTGCTGTAGAGTAGAATGGCGTTCACGAGCCATCACTGAGGACGCTTTTACTTGGAACTCTGCTGGGAGGTCGGACGGAGGCAGAATATGACCATGTGAAGCAAATAGAAGGGCAAGCAACTTGGAAGTCAGTAGTTGAACGCTTGAGTGAGGAGTTTGACGGCCGGAATGACAGAGAGCGGGTGATGCAGCAGTTTCGTATCACGAAGCCAGGAGTTGACGGTGATCCTCTTGTATTGGCGCTGATCCTGACAAACCTACTACGTCGCGCACTGCCAACAGTGAGAGAAGATTCTTAGGCACAGATTTGAATGTCTCAGTTTATGGAGTGTGTTCCAGAACACATGTCTTAACAGCTACATGTGATTCACTCCGTACAGCCACTGTACATTGGATAGCTCGCGAAAGTGACCAGGCATCTATTAAGCAAGACAGTTGTCGCGATAGAGTCACTAAAAGCCAGGCAGTGTGAGCGACAAATTGAAGGTTTGCAGCGTGAAGTGGTTGCACTGAGAATGGGAGTGAGGAGAGACTGGTGTTTCGCACATGGCGAACTGGGACACTGGAAAATACGTTGCCAGAAGAGATGACAGAAAAGTTTTAAAAGGTATACTGTGTCTTCTTTCTGTTCTCCGAGACTAGGCCTATTGGGGCAATTAAAAAGGGGGCGGTGTATTCGAAGGTGCACGTAAACGATTGCGAGTCGGTGTGTTTAGTTGGCACTGGGGCAGCAGTGCTACTTGTAGATAAGAGCTTATGCGAGAGTATAAGGCCGTGTTCTTCAATAGTGCAGACAGTGGGGGCCTCGTGTTAAGAATCATAGGAGTGTCAGACTGCAGAGTTAGTATTGGGGAGTATTACGTGATATTTCTATTCCTGGTTGTTCTTCAGTTGCGCCGAAAGCTCCTCGGGGCAGGCTTGTTGCGAGGAGTAGGTGTAGTGATTAAAGTGAGGGAAAGGGTTGTCGTTACGAAGTATGGGTGTTCAAGCATGCGCGAGAATAGTGTGATAGCAGGGATTGCAACGTCGAAAGTCCTACGTATGGCAACGTTACTTAGCAAATACGACTATTTTTCGCTGGAGAAGGAGATCCGGATGGCTACTGTGATAAAGTGGGGCACGAAATTCCAGTAACGAATGGGAAAGTGAGACCATGTATTTCTCCAGTGCTATTAGTGAAGAAAAGCAACGGGAAATACAGATTTAGTTTTGGTTTCCGTCAATTGAACAGCCTAACATTGCTGAGACCGTGAGCGATGCCATCCATGGCAGAAACTTTAAATCATTTACAAAGTGAGAAGCTGTTCAGAGTCTTAGATCTGCAGTCAGGGTACTGGCAACTGCCAGTAAAACAAGGAGACAGAGATAAGACGGTGTTCTTTGTGAGACAGAAACAACGCATGCCTTTTGGATTGGCAAGCGCCTGGTTTACATTTAGACGATTAATGACGTTGCTGCTTAAGAATTCGAGGAAAGTCGAAGCCTTTGGAGATGATCTAGTGATATACAGCGAGAGCGAGAGTGGCCACGTAAAGCAGGTAGAAGCAGTTTTAAAACGCATCGAAGGATTCGGTCTAAGCATCAACAAGGAGACATCTCAGGTTGCTAAGAAGAACGTTGCGCTTTTAGGAAAAAAGGTGGAAAACGGCTAGATAAGGCCATCACCTGAAGAAATCTTAACAACTAAGTCCATTGAACCACCGAATTCGAAGAGGAAATTAAGACAGTTTTTGGGGATAGCAGAATTCCATAGTTGGTTCATGAAAAGCTTCAACATGGTAGTGTCTCCGCTCTACCGGTTATTAGGCTAGTCAAAATTTGTATGGCCGAAAGATTCGCAGAGGGTATTCGACCCCATCAAACAGCTGATGGATCATCAGAGAATGACGCTGCCACTACTGGTGCCACGAAAGCCGTTTATAGTGTCTACAGATGCCAGAGACTACGGAATAGGCGCAGCACGCAAACAGGGTGACGGAGTCATCGAATACGCCAGCCGTGATTGAACGCACTCGGAACAGAAGCATTCAACAAATGAGAAGGAATGTTTGGCGTGGGCGTCAGACAAATAAAATACCTATTTACTTGGTCAACGCTTCCATGTAGAGACTGAACATAAGCCATTGCAGTGGCTAAGAACCGCCAGAGACCCAAGTGGGGAGTTGTCACGGTGGATGCTGCGTCTGCAAGAGTAGGATTTCACGATTTCTCATGTTCCAGGAGAAGAGAACGTGTTACCGGATATTTTATCTAGAACAGAAGAGGTAGAGTTACCTAGAACAGCATAAGGTGTAAAAGCCTTAGAGTAAGACCCAGCAAAACTTGTCCAAAGTCAAAAATCGTACGACACCCTGCAAACTGTCATACAAATGATAACTAACGCAAAAACAGTGAATCGCCTTACAGCGAATCGTGAGTTAAACCTCCTACTCAAACAGAAAGACCGGCTAAGCTTGAATGCCTGCGGAATGTTGACTTGGCAGGAGGATGACGGAAGCTGCTTATCAGTAATACCCCAATGCATGCTCCAAGAGATGACACAAGAATGCCACCAGCTAGCACACACAGGTGTTGCCAGAACGAACAGTCTCCTGCGGCAAAGCATGTACTGGCCAGGTATGAGAGAAGGCGTTGAGAAGTGTGTGACAGTTTGTAAACAATGTCAGCTAATGAAAGGTGACCAGTACAGACGACCGCAGTCGATTACAGTGACAGCAGTCGGTGATCTGCAGTCTGTAGGTATACTGGGACCTTTTCTCTAGACGCTCAGTGGCAATCAGTACCTTCTGGTAATGATAGAACATGCAACATGATAGCTAGACGCAGTTGCGATCCCGAATCAACGAGCGAAAACGGTGACAGAAGCGATGGTCCGACATATCATTGCAAACCAGGGTGTGCCAAAAGCGATACTGACAGATCGGGGACCGTGTTTTGAAAGTGAAGAGTTTAAAGTCCGGTTTCAAGAGCTAGGTATAAAGAAACTTAGAACAATGACATATCATCTGCAAGCGAACGGCTTGAAGGAGAGAAATAACCGTATCCTAAATGAGTGGCTGGCTACAAAGGGAAGTAAATGGGAGATAGGGTTCCCACTGATTCTGTGGTAGTGTAATACAGACACTGTGTGCCAACGGAATTTTATTCTCATATATTCTCAAAGTTCATTTCTGCGTTAGAAACAGAATACGATATATCTGTTTGAACATTCTATTTCATTTTGTTTGATGTAAACCGAAATCACACGGCCAGTGATTGGTTAAAGAATATAAACTGTAGATATATAAACAGCGGTTTGATCAATGAAAAACATACTTTGGCTTCCATGTCTTGCCTTCTAATGTTACAACCTTTTTACAAGTATTACTTCCCGGAATGAAGAATGCATTATTTGAAATAAGCAGAGGACTCCTTCGTGAAACATTGGAAACAAATAGATACAAATCAGGATTCCCCAGGAAGCAGTCAGTATACAGCACATAGCAGGCCTTAAGAAATAGATGCTGCATAAATGTCTTTACGCTGGGATACCCAAGCAGAAAACTGTAAGCAAACCTCAAGAATCCGGACTAGCTCGTATCGTAATGAAAATTTGGGGAACGTGCGTAGTTAGAAACCAAAGTAGAGACCCTGAAAACATTCCAGAGATATTTAAGGTTGCCAGCGAGGAATCCAAGTGAATGAAAAAGAAGCAAACAGGGTATGTCTATCATGTCAAATCTGGCATCGGGGACACCTTTTTTTTCCTTCACGTTCCCAATGGAACATCGGGCTTCAAGCCACTGGCTTGAAGTTTCTGTAGCAGTGTTTACTTTTACAGGATGGGGTTGCTAGCCTCATGCCCAACCTTCCCTCTTTTCCAGTACTATTTCTGGCTTAGCGAGGTAAAGGAGTGCGTCAGCAGGGGATCGAACTCCGGACCATGTTCATGGTCGGCGAGCGTCCTAACCGCTATACCGCCAACGCACTACTACTACTTTTGACACTACTCCTTCCCAAATAATTCCGTCTAAAAATCACCTGAAAGCAATGGTGTCAGACCGCTAGTTCTCAGTGTGCCGAAGATCTTGGTACTCAACTCACGAAGCTATTTAAACTATCTCAGGGCAGGCAACAGATATAGAAACGGTGTGCTATCCTATCTCATATTTTAAAAAGAGGAAACTGGCTGGCTGCTAAATGTGATACACATGCCACGAAAGCTTCCCTGAAGATAATATCGGCGAACATCTGAACGATAGGAATACCCTGTTGAAGCTCAACTAGGCTTCAGAAAGAATTGGCCATAAACTACCAATATGCTAAAAGACTGAAACAACTGGACAACGTACTCAGGCCTGAATATTCCTATTCAAATAATGTTTCTATACCTGGCAAGTACTCTAGACTTCCTGTCGTACGATGATTTCCTCTGGGATAAAAAAGAGATTTGGCTACCTGCTGTCATTCTAGATGGGCGCGTAAACACGGCATAGGGTACTCTGTGCAAAGGAAAATAGCGTGCACTTTGAATAGAAGATGTCAGCTACTGAGGTATCTCAGTGAGACATTTTCCATCTACTGTTATGCCCGATTTTAACAAATAATAATAATTTGATTTCAGCGGTATTTCCCTATCATGTAAAGATGTAGAGGGCTGTGACCACTGAAGAATACCAGACAAACTTTCAGAAGTGGACTAGAAAAAGGTTGACACTCATTATATGTGTCCCAACCAAGAACACTTTTAACAGTTTGAAAAAAATTGGGCATTAGGTAATGAGTTGACACTCATTATTAGCAAATACCTGGTCATGTTCATTTGCACACAAGTAGTACGATGTGTTGAAAACTGACTAAGTGGAAGAAACCACTGGCACACAGAGGTAGATTGGAATCTTCCTTAGACTAGTGATGTTTGAAAAATCAGACAAAAGTGCTAGCTACGCAGAAGCGTAGGCGGTAGCCAATACATTTCTTTGCTTTCAGTGCTGGTAGCGAGAAAAGCCTACACTTGGGGTGTTCATACAGTTGTACAAAATCATGCATTGTCATACTTAGAAGTCTAACACGTTATTTTGCCATCAGTTCTAAGAAGACATGCCAATCTTGTAGAGAACATAAAAACAAGCACAACCGGACCTGTTATTCCAATGCATTATTCATAGCGAATTTTTGACTTTGGAAACTGGATGCACAATCCTTCAGCGTTTGAGAACAAGGGACGATATAATAATCGACTATGAGACAGCACAACCCTGTCTAGTTTATTAATTCGCTAGGCTTCTAACTTCTCGCAAGAGTGAGAAAAGTTGGGAAGTTTGGCGTGAGAATAGAGACCCTACTCTGGAAAATCAATTTAATCGACACAGATACTTCAAAGCATAAGAAAAACAACAAACTTATCCTTCTCCGGAATCGGGGAGACGAAGTGACATGGTCTGGTGAAAGTCTTGGGAAGCCAGTCATCCGATGTGTTTTCCTTCATTGAAAACAATAATACGCATTAGGGTGTAACATGTTCGCAAAGTTGGGAAGGCTGCCCAGGTTGCCAAAGAAATGAAACGATATGGTTTAGGAGTGCTAGGAATCCATGATAACAGGTGGAACGGATGTGAGCCATCCAGACTGTCAACTGGCGGGTCAATAGTCTACTACGGTCACCCAGATTGCAACCGCAAGCACGCTGAGGCAGTCCCCACCATGACGTCACCAGCAATATCGAAGGCTATTATGCAGTGGGAAGTTTCCTCTAGGATCTTGGCAGCACAATTCAACTCAAGAGGTAAGTACGTTGCGAAAATTCAATGATATACCCCTACAAATAGTGCAAACTCCGCTAAGATGCATAAGAGATTCTACAGACAACTGCGAACAGTAATGGCTATGACCCCAAATGGGAAAATCGAAATCCTAATGGGTGGTGTGCATCCAAGGCAAACCAGTAGTAAAGAGCGGAGTAGGAAGATTCATCATGGGTGAACAGTCTCTCGGGAGAATGCAAATGAACAGCGAACAACTTGCAGATATCAGTGCGTTCAATGATATGGTGACCAGAGGCACGATATACAGTTAAAATGTATCTGCGGGAGCAGTTACATTGGAAGAACAGAAAGAAGGACATATCTACGATTTTCTGAACATGTACCAAAAAGCTTACGTCTAAAGGGAACAAATGCTTTAAACAGTGCCATCGCCAGGCATCTCCTCGACACGGTTCATGAGGTGGACGTCGAAAAGTCGTTCAAAATTATCAATAGGCAAAAGAGTTCAATTCTCCTTAAGTTTGCTGAAGCCATTTCCATCAACCGCCTGAAACCTGATTTGTACGTTCAGAAAGAAGCGGTTATCACTCTTTCTTTGCCCTGGTAACTAAATATTTTTTTCACCTCTCTTTCATCCAAATGCGAAATGCTGAAAAGTTTCCATTGTGTATGATTATTATTGTTTCAGAATAGTGTATAATATTGCATATATATATGTATATATTATTAGTGTATGCGTATACTGATTGATTGATTTTTGTTGAAAATGAACTCTGTGCAAGTATGTTAAAATGGTTTTTGTAGATACATTTAATAATGTCTTCGCCCTGTAAGTAGCTGACGAGAAGGCAACGAAATAAAAGATGGTACCATTTTATTCTGCTAAAACTGTAGTTTTTGCTTTGTTCAAATTAATCAAGGGGAAAATCTAGATTTTGTAGGTGATTTATGTTTAATGTGACATCGACTCGAAGACTTGTAGAAGAAAACCAACACACTGGCTGGCTGAAGAAGCAGTCAATGGAGACAGGACTCCGGGTGAACATGGAAAAGACGGAGGTGATGAAGATAACCAACCAACAGAAACAAAAAACAATGAATATCAACTGAATTAATTGTTAATGCCCACTTAATTCACCTGTCTAGGTAGCATCGTCTCAACTACGTGCAGAACGGATGAGGATGTCACAACCGTAATCGGAAAGTCAAGACAAACTTTCATCATTCTGAAATCATTTGGAAATTTTCTGTACTAAATGTGAAGAGCGAAATTCTGATTTTCAACACCAATATCTAGTCAATCAATTCTTTTATATAGATAAGAAACATGGCGCGTCACAAAAAGCATTTCCAGCAGGTTACGTTAGATTTTTATCAACGGCTGCTTTCGCTGACTCCATACAAAAAACCGAATGGCTAGAAAAAACTATAGAAGGAGCTGATGAAGAACCTATTGTTTAAAAAATATGTGGGAGAAAATGGAGATATGTTTGACACATGTGGAGGAAACCGTCAGGTGACATCGCACGCCAGGCCCTCAGTTGGAAGGCCAGTGGACTACGATGAGCTGGGCGTCCGAGGCCAACATGGAGAAGATCGTGTGAGAAGGAGATGAACGCTCACGGGCAGTTGATGAGGACTACAGAGAAAAGAGTGCGTCGGTGGCACAGCGGTTAGGACGCTTGCCGACCATGCACATGCTTCGGGGTTTGATACCCGGCCGACGCACTCCTTTACCTGGCTAAGCCAGGTTGGGCATGAAGCTAGCAACCCAATTATATACAAATAAACAGTGCTACAGAAACTTCAAGCCTCCAGCTTAAAGCCCTATGTTTCACTAGGAAAGTGAAGAAATAAAAAAACAGAAAAGAATAAAGTGTAGGTGTGCTACTGAATCCCTATGTTCCATTCGAAACCCAAGGGAATAATAGTACAGAACAGTGAAGAAGCAGTAACAGCTAAACCAATTTATAAAAAGCAAAAAACTGAGCAAAGAATATCACTTTCGATAATTTCCTCCAATTATATATATATATATGTTTATATAAATAGAATATCCCAGAATAGTCTTCAATAACAATATTGGTGTTTCTTAAATAATATCGACTTGTTAAGTAAGATCAATGGAATTACAGTTCACTAAAGGTGCGTAGATTATAATAAACATACAAATATAATAGGAAATAGAATATCAAGTAAAATTACGGAAATTTCCTCAACAGATTGAGAATCATTAGAACCTTGATAGCCAAGCGGTAAGGACAGTGTCTGAGCCAACTTCTTTTGGATACTTAAGTTAGGTTCCTTGATGTCTATCCCAACGGCCTCAGCGATATATAGTAGACGAAATCTTAAGGTGAAGTTAAGGTATGCAGTAAATGACTTTGTAAGCTACTTTAACATCAGTCCTGTGTTCTGTATCCACAAGATGAGATAGAATGGCGCTATGAATGAATTTTGTTTGTCCTTTACTTAACCACGCAGGGTGATGTTCGGAAATCCGATGAGAAACACGCATTATTGTATGGCCTATGTAACTGGCTCCACAGAAACAGTCAAATTGGTGGGCACACATGGAAGACGCGAAATTAAGCAGTTTATCTTTTACTTCCGAAAGCAAAATTCGAGTGGTTTTGAAGACACAGCATAACTCAGCAGCACCAAATGCTCTACTTATGGCATTTCTAAGGCGTTGTGTTAATATTTCGCTTATGTTATCTCCAAGGAACTGAAGTTGTAAGAATAAGGCCTTTTTCGGAACTACTGGTAGATGGACTACCTTGAATTTTGATTCACATTCTTGTCAGTGGATTTTTCTGGGTAGCCGTTCTCACTCAGCAAGTGTTTAATAATATTAAGTCCTTCATTAAGGCACTCAACACAGCACTACTTGAAGGTCATTACAGTATCCACGGGAAAGTTTCTCACCGGAAGTTAGTGAAAAATATGTGGTCTAACTTCCTTTCTTTCAGTATTTCACAGTTACCGACTTCCCTGTTAGATATCTGCAAGCTCTACCAGAGTGCTCAAGTTTCATAGTTATATCTGTAAGCTGTTAGTTACAAGATAAGGCTAGGTGTTTATGCAAAAGCGAAATGTCTTTAAAGGTAGAAGGATGTTGAAAGCAATGCGAGACAAGCTATGTGGAAATGTTTATCCTCCAACTGCCAAAATGCTCGTTTTGCTTAGACGAAAGACAAATCAAAACACTGATTTGATCGTCCAAAATACGAGATATATTTTGGGATGAGAAACCCAGAGCCATGTTGATTGCTTAGCAAGCTAGGGATCGTGCAGTAGAGACTAAATGTAACATGACAGCGTGGATACATGAACGCATATCTCCAGCTTAACGACTTTACTTGCGCAATAAAGGTTAGCATCCAGTGTTGAGTGAAGAATGCTGTTTACCATTAATTTTGAGCAACTATTAATCGCTGCAAGTCTATTGGGAGAGCAGTATGTGTTGGCATCATAAATACCAAATATTTTAATTGGTTAATGTCACTATTTCTTCTAACCTTTTGTATTTTATCTGCCTGTCAAAGTTTCTTCCTACTCGTCTTTTTTTATTTCTCCCCTTTCAGTGTTACCTTCTTTATATTCATTTTTTGACCTAATGTTCAATTCGATTCGACTCCTAATTCTTTTTATTTCTTTTCCATATTCATAGTACTGCATCCACTACCAATCTGGGGAACTGTCTAGTGAAGCAGTATTTACGAGTCCCAGCAGATTCACTGCCCTGGTGCAAATAGGATCTTTTCTCCAGCGCCCTACCTGTTACTAATTTGCAGGTGTTAATTTGCTACACAGATATCCAACAGAGATGTACAATAGTTTTAAAAATAGTTTAAAGGCACAGTCAAGAAACAAGAGATTTTAGAAAAGTTAATCACGGGGACAATTATTATTGAATTTATTTCGGGTTGCTACAAAGGTACCTTCGGTAGATCCTACCATTCGTCTTTCTCAGTCACCCAAGAGAGTAGATTTCTTTTAAGAAATCTGGAATAATAACTTACAAGTGAAAATTCGATTAAATAAACCGAACATCTGATTTATGCATAAAACCTCATAACATAGGATTCATGATACTGTGTTACACATGAGACTAATGCATGAAGTTAACAGACCTCAGATTGTGAGGTGTGTATGTTGAATGATGCCAAGAGCACCACCCCTGTGTGGCATTGAGAAAAACAGCAGAGGCATGTGTAAGAACAATTTGCCATCAGTAGTGAAATGACACAGAGATCCATGAAAAGGCATTGGAATAAATAACTTTCGAGAGGAGGTGGGACATTCAGAAAACGTGTACAGTGAGTATCATGTAACCATCTGAAGACGACAGTTATAGTCCAAATAGAATGTTGGAAGATTAATTGAGGTAAATTCCAATAGAAATTAATAGAGGAGCGTGACAAACAAAATAAAAACTGACACTAATTACTCGTAATAAGCAGTACAAAAATAAATGCAGAGGAAATAATAACAGTAGGCAGATAAGAACAGAGTCTACAATTCGTTATCAGCACCGAGCCTACCAAATGAATAGTTGGTTTTAGGGTTAGTCACTTGATTTCAGCCGGATATTTCTAATACTGATACCCTTCCTCACTCCTCTAGACAGCTGCCTAGCTATGTAAACTTAAGTGAAGTGAACGAAATTCTAACCAGTCCAAAAATAATTATGTACGATGTAATCAACTCAAATCTTTAAAAGCGAAAATAGTAATATTATTTGCTACAGCAAAGGTTTGAGAAACATATTGTTGTGATTTCACTAGAAAGATATCTCCTGTCAGTTCGGTTCCATTGTATGTATATGAAAGCTGCAGGAATAGTAATTGTCAATAATAGTAGTAATAATAACAGAAAATACAAAATGGGACAGTTATAACTTCAGAGAGTAAATAGTTATTTATGTTTAGAACTTGATTCACAAAGTCTATTTTTATCCTGAATCTTGGTGACATATACAGAGTTGATTTTTTTCAAATTCTGGCAAGTGAATCCAAAGTTAATAACCAAGGACACACTTGTTGTAAGATTGAAAAAACACTTATGAGTCCTAAGTTAGCACAGTCACACAGCTTATGTGCTGAGAGTACGGTCCTGCTAGACAAAATTTAGACTAGAATAATCAACATTTAACTTGGGTTCTAGTGAAAAGTTATTATATCATATCCAATCTCAGTGCGTTGGTGGCAAAGGTGTTAGGACGCTCGCCGACCATGCACATGCTTCGGGGTTCGATCCCCGGCCGACGCACTCCTTTACCTCTCTAAGCCAGAACTAAAGCTGGTGATAGGAAAGGTTGGGTATGAGGCTAGCAACCCCATCCTGTAAAAGTAAACACTGCTACAGAAACTTCAAGCCACTAGCTTGAAGCCCGATGTTCCACTGGGAACGAGAAGGAATTAAAAAAATCGAATCTCAGGTCCATCTTGAATGATACTGCTATGCACTGGGATGTTTTCCGATGAGTTCGCATGACGATTTCCTCACATATAGTGATCAATGTTATAAGAACGAAGTCCCCAGAGAACTCCACTCTTAGAGTTGAAACTACTGCATTTGATATGAAAGAAGGGGATGTGGTTATTACGTTTGTGTTAGCCAAAAGATTTCCTCAAATAGGTTTTAAATCTCCCTTAGTATACACAATAATCTACAATTTCGAAATGGAAACGGAAAAAGTGGAATTGGACTAACTAATCAATTAATCTGCAGCATTGAAATGCAAAACTGTGATACTTAAGGAAGAAATTTGGAACTATCACTTAAGGATTATAGTTGATTAAGATTACTTGCTCAGTAATGAATACCCGAAAGACTCCATCTATGCACCTCCAAAATGACAGAAAGTGTCGGACGAGGGGATAGAGAGAAATTCAGGCCTGAAGCCTGAGTCTTGAATGACGTCTGGCGATAAATTGTACAGTTAGGTCTCTAGGCTAGACAGTATTACAATTTTGTGCACTTGTGAGCAATTTCGGTTTTATTAGCAGGTATTAGATGTCTGTGGTATAGCGGTTAGGACGCTCGCCGACCACGCACATGGTCCGGGGTTCAATCCCTGGCCGACGCACTCCTTTACCTCGCTAAGACAGAAATAATGCTGGTGAAGAGGGAAGGTTGGGCATGAGGATAGCAACCCCATCCTGTAAAATAAACACTGCTACCGAAACTTCAAGCCCCTAGCTTGAAGCCCTGTGTTCCACTGCGGAACGTGAAGGAAAAAAAAGATGTCTGTTCGTATGAATTCATTAAACTCACTTATGGAGCTTCATCAATAGGATTCGCTCTGTACCTATGATCAGAGAGTTGCATGTCTTGTTGTCGAAGTAGTAAATCCCATCCTTGAGGAAGCATGAATTTCCTCGTCGATGCATATTAGCCTTACTGATGAGTGCCCAGAAGTGCAGATTTAGCTTCAGAGCTGACCACACACATATATGTGTCGAAGGGGGTTTGTTTTGGTTATTAGTTTCCGATAGTATCAAAATCACAAGTGGGATCACTATTAATTGCAAATGAGTCAAACTCCGAGTTTGTGAAATTGGGAAGCAGTTGTCACAAAGAGAACTGATGTGTCTGATTGCTACTTCAAACGTAAGCAACTCAGCACTCACTAATTTCCTATTTGTGTACATACTAGTAGATTGATAAGAGATTAGACAGGTGAATAGACGCATAGAGAGATAGAGAAATAAATGTGGCGTCGCTTTTGGAGTGTTTCAATTCGCTTGGGATTGATTGAATTCCGTCGTACAGATTATGCACTTCTCTTCAAGCCTGAAGGCTTGAATTTTGTATAATTCTAGTTACAATAATAGCGCTATGTGTAACATAGGAGAGATTCTGTGAATAATGTTACCACTAAGAGTCCACAGATCACACCTTTGTAATTAGGCGAGTAGTCAACATGCATTTATACGATAAGCGTCACTCCTAGTATCATGATAATGACTTGATCAGTTACAACACTTGCTACATCCACAACCATTTTAGTGTGCGCGATAGTTTAGAGGAAAGAAAGCTTCAGCGTCAACAGTGGTGAAGAGAACGGGGTATGTCAGTTGGGAAAGATAGCTAATAATGTGAACTTCAAACCGCTTAATGTCTTCATGTCAGCAGTGCAATACGGATCTGTTGCAAATTTAGACTTGTTTAGTAGGCAGGTGGATCGAATATCAGCCATTTGTACTGGTAGACAAATAAGATGACGAACAAACTGGAAAAATACTTCTCAATGTTTGCAATGGAACTGAGATATGGTAAAGTTTTCGATTTGAACTAAGTTGACGAGCAATCAAACTGATAATACACAGAATACGAATGTATGCCTGAAAAATATGCAGTTGGCACTCAGCCGCTGAAATATGAAAAGACCTTCAATTCCCCCTTCATTCAAGTCCCAGTACTAACAGTTGTTTGTGAGAGTAAATTTCATCAAGTGTTTCCACTGATCCCGTCACGCACCACACTGTGACTTCGAACAAGTGATTCGTAATCTCATGACTGTTATACAAGACTATTTGGTATGATATGGCACGAAAAGTAATGAGTCTGTGAAGTTATCTCAATACGTGTATGTATTACAGCAAAGTAGTTAACAATGTTAGAAATTCGGTGAGAGATATCAAAACGGGAGATAGTTTGTTTATTTGCTCACGCCTAGGTAATAACATGATGGGCTTGATGTGAATCATCTGACTTAATCTGCACGTTTCTGAAATTAATTAGTCACGCTATAGCAAGAAGAATAACGGTATGAGTAGAGAATCACATTTCCAAGAGACAGATTCAATCGTCTTCAAAATCAATCGGAGCGGAAATCGAAAATCGGATGTTTGTTTGGGAAAACACAAACCTGTTTTGAAACAGCTGATGCACTTTCCCTGTCTCGTTTCAAGACGAATGAGGGGATTTAGTTTCTCGATAAAGAGTAGTGGGATTGATAGTGGGAGTGAGGAGAGGGAGCCCTCCTTATTTTCCATGTGAGTAGAACATTGATTCTGTCTTGTGAATATCATGTTTAAGGCTGACAACTGTGAAGTTGCTTCAGTGATATTTATAAAGCTGTTTGTATGTCACTTCCTCATATCGGAAATGTATCCCTAAACAAATATTTGAAATACTTGTGATATTTTGACGAAGGCGGATCATGTTTAGCAGACTGATTGGAGGTCAAAAAGAAAATATTGTCACCAAGGTTTACTACAACTTATTCTGCTCACTAGAACAACGATTTTCTTGAGAATGATGCTATCGGCATGAATTATTGAATAATGGTTGATTGTGAGTAACACTCAGCATCCACTTATGAAACGAGCTTAGTTTGGCTGCTCAAAGTGTGGTCAGCACAAGTTACCATTTCTAGGCGAGCAGTTTACATCGATGAATAAGATCTCCAACAGTTTAAAGTGGGTGTAGAATGCCGTCATTGTTTCTCTTCACCGAAGTCAGACAATGTCTGTGAAATCTGCAGTTATATGGGTGTTAGATGGCATCAGGCTAGTGTGTAATGTATCACTTGCGTTTAGCTTACAAACTAGTTTACAGATTGACAGTATCATAAGTGTGATAGACAACTATATTCAGAATAAGAATCAAATACACTCATTGGATTATTTCTGTTTCGATGTGTATGTGGCGTAGAGACGAACGTGTATATGAAATACGCAATTCGTTCATGACAATAGACTCCTAGACTGACTTCCTATCTCTGATTGGTTTACATTATGTTCCGATCTGTAGAATTTAAGCTTACATAGACAAGCTTCTAAATGAATGTCACTTAAAACAAAACCAATTGGAGAGAACAATCGACTTAAATACATTCTTCTTCAAGCTCTACTATTATAATACTGTTAATTTCAGGTTACAATAGTTGGTGAAGTCAAATTTGAATTTTATCAGAAAGTGCGTACAAGATGGAATATTAGTCAGTGACTTTAGAATATGATTTGGATGCAAATAAAATGCATGTTCAATAAGAGCATGAGGTGAAATGCAATTGAATAATTAAATGACAATTTTGTGCATTAGTAATGGACAAATATATATATTTCAAGGAAAGGTGTGAGAAAGAGTATTAGTACTACAGGAGAATAAACGAGCGGATGGAATATGTAGAGTGGAAGTTCAAGGCTTGATAAATAATAGTAATCGAAAACAATAACTATGTTGTGGTGTAGATACAGAGGTACCACTAATGAGCGTTTATAAAGTATTTTGATTCACTTGAAGTGTAGGCTTTGGTTTACGCATTTCTCTATGAATGCATTCGTCTAAACGTATTCTTCCCATCCTATAGCTCAGACATTAAACTAAATTCCGTTTCTACTGAAGCGGCATGAAAATTATGTACTGACCAGATTATGTGTCCATTCTGGATAGATTTCTCTTCAAATATCTCTGTCTTTCTGGCTATGGGGATATCTTGGAAGATTGCACTGTTACTTTCTTCTTCCTCACAAGGGAATTGAACAGCTGGAGGAACATTATTGACAGCATTTAAGAGGTTTTGTTTGCTGAGATCTCTGTCACCGACGATGAAATTGTCATCTATCGATCTATATATCTATCCATATATATATATATATATATATATATATATATATATATATAGAGTTGTAATGAAGCCTTCTGGTATGATTGTGTTCTCTGAGTTGGGAGGTTCTATTGAGAGGCAACTATCACTAATATCAATATTTTTAAGTTGACCATTTCCAAATTTTTCCAAGAGAATATTAGTCAGTGTAGGACCCAGGAGTGAGCCCATCACAACTCTATCAATTTGTTTATAAAGTTGCTTTTTGCATATAGAGCAAGCCACGACTGAGTAAAAAGCAGGTATTCAGGGAATTTGTTGATTTCAGTGGGACTCGTCAGCTTGATACTCTAAGAACATCGATATTAATACATTATATCTGAATAAAATTTTCAAAAGAATGGTTAATGAACAAGGAATACTCTTTTCGGTAAGTTTATCATCATGTTCTACAGTTATATAAACATTGCAGTGAATGAATTAGTGTTATGAACAACATTAATGCTCACATAACATCGAATGAATAATATCAATAGATTACAGTTCAATAGCATCAACATAACAGTAAACTGAATGTCAGAAGAATTATGAAAGATAATAGTACAAACTCATGAGTTTATCGTTTCTACTGAACACCGAGGCAGTAGTAGTGGCTGAACTTGCTTCTTTTGCACACAAAGCACTGGTTGTTTCACGTGAATGGCGACAGCCTCTGCTGTTTGGAGCATTCGGTACCTCGATATTTTTGGCAATTTATTTGGTACCCGGTAGATGATAGGGAAGTGTTCTTCAATGCTGTCTCTGTGGCCGGTTCGGACGAGGTTGTCTAATATTGAACTGTTGGTGGTTTTCACTACACCTTTGCTTAGCCATACTGGGAGATGCTCTCGAGCACGAAAAATCAAGTTCCTAGAGCAACGGCCGATATAATTCGCTCCACAAGCGCAGTTGAATTGATAGATACAAATGGAAGTGGCTAGTCTAGGTACTTCATCTTTCGATCGAGGAATCACCATCTGTCGTGTAGAGAATAAGACGCGTAGTTTGCCAGCACTAAAAGTTCTCTGAACTGATTTTCGTAATGATGATGAACTTACCGAAAGGAGTATTCCTTGTTCATTAACCATTTCTTTGAATATTTGCACATTTTTTCAAGGTTAAATACATACAAGCACATGAACTTTGTGACAACGAATAAGTATCGATTTCAGGAAGTATATGCGATTCACGCGTGGTGAGCGATTATCTGTTAGCGTCATTAAGAAGTGAACAATATTCATCAAAGTAGAATTTAGCTTGAAAAACGGAAGTTGCTGTGGGACAATCTGGATTTGATAATATTGAAATACGATTAAACTTAGTAAAAAAACAAATAAATAAATTTAGCATTTGTAAACCATATAGGACTAAATAACACGATTTTAACGTGTCTGATTTAAACTCATAAGATAGCTCGAACACTCCTCACGAAGGTTAATACTGAGTCATGATTTTCGATTTGCACATATCCCAAGGGAACTAACAGTATGTCAAATAAAATAATCGCAGTAATATCGTGCCTGCTGTTTGGAAAGACATTAAAGTTGTACCCATACTTAAATCGTCTACTGGAGCATGTGTCAAATTTAGACCCATTGCTATTACCTCTCCTTTTTTGAAAACTATGGAGAAACTACTTTTACTTAGTCTTGTACCCTCTCTTAAATCCTTCAATGACCCAAAACAGTTTGCCTATAAGCACAGTAGAAGCACTTTAGATGCGGCTGCCGTCTTATATCATAACATTGCTTGCAGTCTAGACAAAGGGGCTTAATTTGTTCGCTGTGCCTTCCTAGACTATACATCTGCTTTTGACTCGTTCCCTAGGAACATCTGATTAAATAAACTTGCTGCAAGTCAAACAGAATGTTGGGCTGTTAACTAGTTACACTCTTACTTCTCAGAAAGAAAGCAGTACACCGTGTATAAAGGGAAGTCTTCAACCTCGTTGCCTACTGAAGCTGGTGTCCCTCAAGGCGCTGTCCTTTCTCCTTTTCTTTTTTCCTTCTTCTTACATGACTTGCCTCAGTCTGATGAAATAAATTTTGTGAAGTACGCTGATGATTTAACTGTTTCAATGGATGTTAACTCCCAGCTAGATTGTACCAAAATAAATCGCTTTCTGTCGGAAGTCAGTAAATGGTCTGAGTCTAACGGTCTTACACTGAATCCTTCTAAATGTCAAACTGTTAATTTCAGCTTAAGATGTAAACGACAGTTAAAAGAAGCCGTCGATTCTCATGACAGTTGTAAGATTGACGACAATGATATAGGAATTAAATCAGAAATTAAGTATCTTGGACTTATTCTCTCTTCTGATCTCTCCTGGTCTTCCCATGTCTCAGCGATCTCCAGTAAAATATTCCGCCTGACATTTTACATTAAGAACTTAAGGCACTCAGGTATAACTCAACCCCTCCTCTTACAGTTCATAAACTATTGCATCCTACCTATTCTTCTTTATTGTTCACCCTTATTCTTTCCTGGTTTGCTTAAAAAGGACTTTGTCACAATTCGTAGAATGCTGAAGACTGTCAGTAGGATGAGTGGTGTCCCAGTGGACTACATAGTTAACGTCGTTGTCGATAAGCATTTGACTTCGTGCAGTAAATTTGCTAAAGGGATTTTGTCTGACTCGGAGCATCCACTTCACCCTCAGCTTTCACCTTGCATCTCCTCAGGTAGAACAACAAGCAACTTTAGAAAACTGTATGCTCGCACGTCTAAGTAAAAAAATTCTATGATACCATACTTGGCACGTATTTTATGTGATGAAAATAGCGTCAGGCAAGAATTGACTAACCTTTTTTCATCTAGTAAATAAACAATCTCCTCCATCCATCTTTATATACCTTCAAGTTTTACTTTTATTATTTCTATTATATTTGTGGTCCTGTTGATTCTTTGTTTTCACTTTCATAACTGCAAACACCAACTTATCTCTATGACTGCTGTAATCTTTGTTTTTTCCCTCACCATATCATGTAAAGCGAACATTATATTCAATATTTTTAAACATGCAAGGATTTGTATACCGCATCGGCAATACTGTGTGAAACAAGCCCACGGCAATTTCCACTTGTATTATTATCATTACCTTAGCTGCTATCATTACTATTATTTCCATTTAAATGCTGCATGTTTTCCATTTTTCTTCATATTAACCCTATTGCAAATGTAGAAAAATTTTCTGTGTGAATAATTTTATTTATAATTTGAGGAAATTAGATGCAACATTGTGATTATTGCCGAAAATTCCATTCTGTATCACAAGTACTGTTTTTGGAATAAAGTAAATCATTATTATTATTATTAATAACAATGGGAAAGAAATTGTAAGGAGAAGAGGGAAGAGAAGGGAAATTATGAAGGTAAGTTAAAAATATGCTACCAGGGTAGAGTTAAGCTAACTATTGTCTCATTTTGAATGCATAGATCCGGCTTCTTTAATCCGATTGCACAGGCTTCAGGAAAACCAAGAGCTTTTCCTTACCTTGCCTAATAGTTACTATAAAGCTTTAGCTCAACATCACAATACCGTGTGATCACAGTCCAATAAGTGCTGTGTGATTGACTGAGCAGTTGTGAACTCTCATTGAATACTGCTTTTTCCACAGTTGTTGCTTGTTTCAAATTTACCATGGGAAAGAAATGTTTCCGATTTTCAATACAAACTGGAAATTCATCGTCCACTTCACCAGTAGTTCCTCTTATACTCACTTAAATGATAGTCGGAACTCACTGAATACTATTCCGCCTTGTATTTATACCGCAATACACTTTTTAATATGATCCCTATTTGCTTTTACTGCCTATTATATGCTAAAATTAACGGATTTTTAACTGTAAAGCCTGAAGAGGAAAACAATTATTGAAAACAGTTGTTCGTTCCAATTATCCTTGTTTGCAATAATTGCTGGGATTTCGAAATTACTAATATTATTTGGTTCGTTTTATTTGAATAAATGGATTATCTCACACCTAATTATTGAAACTGAAAGCTTTAATCTGCCCGTCTTGGTTTTGATACCTGACCAGGTGTCAGGTAGGTATTGGTGAGGGTTCGCATACATGGAGGGAACAGTGTCGTATGCCTGCTGCTTTTGAATGGTTATTGAAGTCATCTCATTTTATGACGAAGTATTCTTTAAAACATAAAGTATTAGTGAACGTGAATTTGATTTTGATCATGTACCTGTAACTCTTGTAATTAGACGTTTGTTGGATGGACTTTTACTTCTTTATCTTGTCTGATTGATACTATGCACACATAATCGGAAGACAACTGTTGTAAGCTGTCGGCGAAGGCCCCGAAAGCCAAATACTGACGCTTGACTTTATTCTTCTACAGATCAATAATTTCAGGTCTAATATGACCGGCTTAATTTAGAGCCAATCTCATTGTTGCCTACACCATATGCTCATCTCTTGATATTTCGTATAGACTCCTGATGGCTTCTGTTCTGCTGGTCACATTGAATAGCATTATGCTCAATTTCCAGTGGAATATTTGATTCGGATGATTCATCTTTTTGCTGTTAAAGAGGATTCACTTTAATCAACACAACCCAGGGCTTGTCGGAGTCCAGTCGAAGAATTTGAAAGAACGGGTAATCACGGTGATAAATCGTGTGTGTCTACCAATGATATACATTGTTTTATAAAAGTAACGTGAATATGCTCAGCGACTGCACGAATCTTGAGATTGACCAGTAGCCACACATTCAGCAGTTATGAAGTTAAATTACTAGAGAAACCTACAATAGATTACCTAGTAGAAATGTTTGTGATTAATGTATAATGTGAGTCAGCAAGGCCATACATGTACAACTCAACATACCACGTTTTGGCAAATTAATTTGCGGACTTACTGGAACTAGTGGAAACATATCTTGCAAACATATTTTGAGAGAATTGATCGATTTATTCAAGACTTATGATGTACTGATTGAGAAAACACTGCATGTCGGCGTCAAGATACTCATCACAAAAGAGCCCTTATTAGAAATATTCAATTGATTCCTGCTGTGAAGTGAAGCACAGAGAACATTGTTGTGTCGTTGACGGCTAGAGAGAACTCTTATTACCGTGCATACCCAGGTCCAGTTTCCTGTCAGGAATGGTTGATATAGGTGGGTGGAAAGAATGACAGGGAGCCCAACAGTAGGACCAACAACTGTAGTCATATTTTCCCCACAATTGAAAAGTTATTTCTTGTGACTGTATATAACAGATGAGTGGGCACTTTTTGTGGATATAGGATGCTTTGTTTGTTCTTTGTGATAGTTATCTCAACTGAGACGAGTTACTAAATAACTTTGCCGAGTGATTTTCAAAACCGAAATGCCTACATGTGCATGAAACATTAATGTAAAGTTGCTCTGCAAGAAGTCCTTCTAACTATTTGGTGTTGTTCTAACCACTTGGACAACGTCTTCAGCACCACCTCCACCTAAATAGTCGACATATAGAATTATTCCTCTAAGATTTTCACCACAAACGATCGTAGAGTAGTCAGCATGGCTTTGTTTTACTGCGTAAGCAAAGACACCTGGTTAGGCACATGCATGTTTGAATAACCAGCATGGGACGCTGGACACGTTGTTCAATCGAGGATTACCAGAACCAACAATACCTTCAGATAGGGTGTATGTCAACGTAATTTCATAGGAAAACCATGATTGTTAACATATGGGCAAAATTTAGGCACTGTGGTAGTAAGTAATTCCATATGAGCTGGTTTATTAGATCTATCACACAGTCGAACAGTATTATTTACTGGATGACGTTTCGAACAAAATTTATTGTTCATAATCATATCAATTGTAATCACACGGCTTTGAAACTTCAGTTTTATAGTTTTCCTTGTCTTCTCCTATTTGTCCTTGGGGTAGTAGAATTTTCCAAATATCTGGGACAGGTGTTGAATCATTCCAATTACATATATTTGCAGTCGATTCGATAAACAAAGCTTCTGTTATCAGTCTCTCCCTCAACCCTGTGACATTAGATTTTAAAACTGTCATCCTATCCCATCCTATTGTATGGTTGTGTATAACTGCATGTATTGCCATAGCTGAACTATTTTCTAGATTTCTTATCTTATTCGGGTCAACCAATCTAGATTTTGCTAGGTTTTTGTGTTCGGCTAGTCTGACTGCCTCTGTTCTACTACTTTGACCTGACAATCATTCCAGCAGGGTATAAGATAAACTAAATTGTTTTGTTTTAAAGGCTTCACAGGATCCTTCAACCGACAAAGCTTGTTTCTAATTGAGTTTGTGGGCTTGAATGCCACTTTTATTCCATGATTGAACGAATTAATTTGTTGGTAATGCTCACTCTCGCATATGATAGTAATCAAATAAACCTATGAGCACTATTCGATCCCATCTGGTGGATACTGGTTAAGTTTGGCACCATCGAACTGATGAACCTTAAACTGCGTGGAAAAACAACTTTTAGATTCCCCTGCTCTTCCATCGTCATCTCTCATAAGAAGAAGTCACACAACCAAGCTTCATATTACTTCAAATACGCTGTTCCCTTTTCCACTAAATTCTTCCATATTTCTATGTTTCCCATTATTCAATGATCATCATTGCAATGTTTCCAATTTCATGACCACTCGACTGGTCTATAAATTGCGCTTACTAGCAACTTCTTGTGAATGTTAATTCACCTTGTACATTATTTCCCGAATTCTGTCGAGTGAATCACTGCATGTTCCTTTTGTAATTTCTTATGTTTATGAGATTTTAATGAAATCTTCGCGTGATTATAATTGATTGTGGGGTGCAAACAACACACACTTGCAGATATTAGACTGACAAAACAAGAAATTACACTACTACCTTGATAGAAGCTATACGAAGCGACTTTCGAAACCAATCCGGTAGAACAATTTTCAGTCAACTTATTGAACTGTGAGTTGAGAATAAGCATTTCAAGACAAATCCAACGTTGTATTGCAGAAAGGTGTGTGTTAACACCAGCTGACCAACTGTGAAGATCCGATTTTCATTCAGTCTATATCGAAGGCAAAGTCATTTCACAGTGAAATGCTTCTTTATTGTAAACATCATAACCAAGTTCTTCAACTTCAACGGGAAGTATGATGATTAACTTGGTAACAGATGACCACACGCTTTACTTTCATTTCGCCGTTCACATGATACATAAGTAGTTCGGATAATTTAAAGTATCGAAGGGATTTTATGCACGGAAAATATGTATTTTACAAAAATAATGACATTAGTGCTTTTAAATGTACAGAAGATATAAGCTGTGCACTGTGACCTGTACACAGTATTGTTTCCACTTTCACTTCAAGCCATTTACACGGAACACCAGACATCCGAAATTTTTATGGAGAAAACAATGTTTGCTTCGCCGTTAGAAAACCTTTAAGCAAAAGTAAAGAAAATATACTCTTATCAGTATGTAATGAAAAAGTATTTGCCATCCGTCTCTTCCTAGAATGTGAACATACACAGAAATACAATAAAGTTGCTAATATTCGCTTTCTCTTCACAGTGCTACTTTATAATTCATTGAGTGACACTACGTGATAGGACACACAGACGCCCATTAACAGTGATTATCGCCAACTGAAAGTAGTCCTTCAACTCTGTTGTCGTGTAATCCGGCATAAATATTTGAAGAAATTCAGACTAAATCCTCTGGTCTGACACCACTTTGAAAGACCACACCTCTTCTGAATTCCAGAATCATTGGTGTTTCTACAATTTCTACAAATGGAAACAAAAGGCCTTGTACAAAGATACAAGCTAGACAATTTTAAACTATCGGCATGAGGTGCACTACTTGAAGAGGCTAGAAATTGAATAATTTGATCTCGCCTACAGGTTGAGTCAGGGCAAATTAGTTTGTATTCAATCCCTCTACAATCTCACCACTACACTCAGCCCTATACACTAATTTCATTCATTCACAATCAGAACAGAATGATCTAAGACAGGCACAATTTACTGAATAACTTACTTTCAATAACTAAATAAGTAGGAGGGTGAATAGTTGTTTAGATTCAACTGAAACATAGTAGGATGATATGGAGTCGCACATGAAGTGTACTGCACTCAGGTATTCTGACCAAACCAGTCAATTCATCTTTCACAGACGGTATTTTATGATTAATAAAGTCACATCTTCACATTAGGAGACTAGGAGTGATGGCATACGAGGGATTTCAAAGCCCTAGACGCAATGCTTTACAACAACACTGTACTCCACTTCAACTCTTGTAACAAACAACGCAGTTAATGAACTTGATGAAAGGAATGTTAGTCATCATGCTGTTCTTCGATAATGGAACAATGACTGAAATTAACAAATCTAAGGTTGCCAACGGGGTTGAATCTTCGTGCTTATGGTTTGAAACTGATCACGGTATAAATTGTCTACTTCATGCACATTTATAAATATTTATATATATATATCGAACAACAAGCGTTGAACATGGGAATATCACTCACCGAAAATAACAGTCAAGCCGAAATGACTGGTGTAATGGCGAAGACTGATATGCAATTTCTAGCGCCAGCCTCTGTTAAACCTGTTATTGCTACACAAAAGAAATGTATTTAAGTTAGTTTATTCAGTGGAAGTAGTAAACTGTACATGGTAAACTGTTGCAACCATTAGGATGTAAATATATTGAAACTGGTGACAGGAGGACTTTTGGTTTATTTTCAATGAGCACTTAGTTCAATGCTGTATTTTGAAATTCTAATACCAATGCTTCACGCTATCATTTTTTGATTGATGATTTTCCCTAATTTCAGGAAGTGGATTTATGACAGAGGGAATGGTTTAACTCCGCCATCGGTTTCCGTACGAAGGGTTGTTTGGTCCAGACCGTTCCCAGCTACTTTGACTAGAGATTCAACTAGAATATATTTCAATGACATTATTCGCCAATTATACAGACAGATATGAACGTATCACATTAAATTACATAAGATAACAGTCATTATTCATCGCTGAATACTGCTTCTAAATTAGCCAGACATCATCATAATAAAACACTTATAATTTTCATCACAAAGTGCAAATGTAGGTTGTGTAGTTAAGTTTGACGGAGAAAAATTGCGAATGTCACCTTTATTTGCTAAATAGCAATGCTAAGACTAGCAGATGAACTACCAGTTTTAGTCGGTTTGACTAATTCTTTCGTGCCGTCCACGAACATTACTGTTACGAAATTTCAACTTTGTGTGATCAGGAGGACCGAACAAAACACAAAATGCGAGTGCTATTTATGAGTCCATCATCGTTCGGTCATTCCACATGGTCGATATCAACCCATCATCCTCACTTATGTACGACAGTCTTTGCAGAAGACGGAAGAGGTAGTAATTTATAATCGCCTGTTTAAAGTTAATTTTTGTCACGGCTTTTCAATTTATTTGTGCGCTTCATCTTGCTTTTCACCATGTGAAGCAGTCTAATTGCTTTCATCTAATCTCGTTTTCCCACAAGACCACAAGTTACTCAGGCCTTTACTCCTCAAACTGTCTCCATTTGACACAGTTTCCCGAAGGAGTGGTCACGCTTCCTCACATGATGTCTTCCTCCATTCGTAAAAATTATTATGCAGCAAACATGAGTGCTTTAAACGTGTGTGTAATAGACGTATGAGTAACAAGCAATTAACAGCAAAGGCATATCTTACCCAGGATTTCCTGTGAGAACTTCGTAATCACCCATGTTTTGACCAAATCCACCCTAGAATGCAAAAGTAGAAATATACTGGCACTGAGGATGCACGTTGGACTATGCATGTGCGTATTGAGAAAAAGTGCCATTGCTATGCAAATTCGTGCTTGACTAAAAAGTAACTGTTGTACTCTTAACACCTCTCGATTGAATACTGCGATCTAACGTCGAGGTGATTTATTATGCTCTATAATCCACATGCAATGCTGGCAAACAGCAAACGCCGAATTTTGTGAGAAATTACAACTCAAACAGTGGATCGAATTTAAAGGTTTATCTGACTGTCAGCTGTAGAATTAATTAAGAGTGAGCTACAATTCCACTCGAAAATGTCAGAGAACGTAAAATCGTAGATCATTTCACCACAATAAAGGTTGCATTCACAGATAGTGTGTAGTGTGTATTCTTATAATGGAGCGACCAGACTGTTTGAAACCAACTGATAACATTGATATTTGTACTCAATTAGAAGAATGTGGGAGTGAAGTGTATGTGAGTAATGGCTGGAGCAGTGATCCATCTTATTCGGTCACGTCGATTCATGGACTGTGTCCATAAGCAGGCTAAACTTCGTGCATACTGGATGGTCAATGAACAGATGTTTCGCATCAAATGGAACTACTCAGCCAGACACACGATGTACATGTACATATATACGTACAGCCAGTGTTGACCACGTTACTCATGCTTACACTGCTTTCTCACATAACCAAGCCTAGCACATTTTGGTCAGTCACAAACGAAGATGTCGCTTTATCCACTGATGAATGGCGATGCCGATTTCGGTAAAGAAACAGCCTTAGTGCTTGCAGTATTTGTTACCTACAAATATGAGAAAACTGACTGCTATGCGTATCAAATGTAGGTTCATATTCAAGGTTAATTATACCCAGTCAATCCAGTGGATAGAGAGAGGTGTTCAATACTTTCATTTCTTCTCTCGATAGGATGATGCAATTGCTCCCTGGAGGGAGAGACTAATACATTTTTCAATCTTCAGTACATGCAAGGCGAAATGTGTGCCTAAGGCGAGTGAATTTAAGAAGAACTGGGAAACTTCGACTCCTCACCTCAAATAATAGTGAAAAACTGTTATAGCTTACAGGACTCACATCCATATTATTCCTGCGATTCATATCCATGTTGTATATCGGCTGTGGCTGACTGCCATAATCCTGACCGTACATCGGATATCCCGTCATATCTCTTGGTGTTCCGCTGCGGAAGTTCTGCTGTAAAGAGATATTTAGAAAAATGCATACATTTATTTCGATACTGTGGAAACTTATGCGGATCAGTCGATTGAATCCAATGAAAACCAGGAACCTCATGTCATGTTTGATGAGGAAATTGTAAGTTCAGGTGCACACTATATCCTCCTGATATTGTGCAAGTACGTGACTGAGAGAAAGTATGCGCCAGAAAGACGGATATCCTAGTTTGCATCCAGAATGCAAAATTAAGTCATTTCCATGACGAATGATATCAAGACCTACCGGATAAATAGCTTGTGACAAATGCCATTAATCCGAAATTCATACAGGTTGGAAACACTTTGACACAAGTGCACCCTCTTTCCTAAAATCACTGCATCACAAAACACTCCACAAGGAACGTTTACTCCGCATTCGTTTGAATAATCGAGAGTTCAGCTTTTGTCACCAATTCACAGTCTCCAAACAGGTTATTGGTTAGTAATTGGAACTCACCTATGTGACGTCAGTCTATAGCCGACACTTATTGTGTTAGGAATTGTGATATCACACGACCAAGTTGAGCAAAGTAGGTGGGGCGGAATTCGAACCCGGCAGCAGTTGGCTGTAAGTCGATTGATAAAGACAACCAACTGCATCTTCACCTCGTAACAAATTACTTATACTTTAAGATGCAAACGTCCCCATCATTTACGATTACTTGGACTACCTGAACTTGCTCATTATCATTTGGGTTCCCAGAAGTATGAAACCACATTACAGACATCAGTATGTGGCGTTCTATCATCACTGAGTTTGTGATCACATCCTAAGATTCACTTCTGAATGAGTAAACCCCACGGAAAACGGTCAACGATGCCACAGTGGAATCGATCACACTGGTCTACAATCTCAAAAGAACGCTGAAAGTGAGTCAGAGTGTGAAATATCATGAAATTGGCGATTTCCAGGAAGCCATATGGGCATCGGATTGATGATTTCACCGTCTTCTTGATGCAAGCCGACTAGAAACAAAATATGTTTTGTTTTTGGAGATCTTCACTCAAAATGCACAGCAATCAATGGTTGTGACTAGGAAGAAGAAGAAGAGGAGGAAGAAGTCGCAGATCATTGCAATGGCCGTTTACTCACAGATACTAGTGTGTCGGCTCATTATTCGCATAACCTGAAAGTGAAATGGCTAATGGTCAAAAAGTATAGAGACAATCCAAACGTTTAGTACAAGCAGTATGACCATTTACCACTAATTTGGACCGAAACTCAATTGCCTGCTACTCCTGTCCCTATACTTATGATGTGAGAAGACCAGAAGTTGATTTGTACATCATAATCGACGTTATCTGTCCAGTGGTGGATTCAAATGATCGTTGCGATTGGGTCATTGCAAAATGATACCAGATAGACGATATCCACAATCGATGCTGATGTTTTCCGGTTCTTCAAACGCGACATTTGTAGTGCACGATTGTTGTCACATGCCCAAGTGTTGGTCACTGTACTTTAAGGTAACTATAATATTAATTGTTATTGTTGCCTTGGGTTTCTAGTGGAAGGTAGGTCTTAGCAGCATATCATCACTTTGGTCTATTTTTACTCTCATCTTACGCTGAGTCCTCGATTGTCCATAGTCTCTTTTCCCCTCCTCACACTATCTTCTGCGTGTCACCCTCACACTGACGATCCACTCGTTGTTTCTTTATATTCGGATTTCACTCGTGATCTTGGCACACGAAATCATTTGGTGGCCTTCTCAACGTATTCCCGATCCATCTCCATTTTCCCCTAAATATTTATTGAGCAATCGGATCTTGGTTGGTTTGTTCTCAGAAAGAGTTTCTTGTTGCTAATTCTTTCTGGCCGGCTAGACACTCGATCTTCAAAATGGAGCGAAGGCAGCTGTTGAGGAAAGCCAGTAAACTGTTGGAAATGCCTTTCGTGACACGCAGTGCAAGTTTCTGACTCGTATGGAAGAACTGACTGACTTCATATTTGTGTTGAAAATCCACATCTTGTTATTTATGCTGGCTGAGTGCAGAAGATTTCCGAGCTGGCGTCAGGTTGATGAAGACGTGTCTTGCATTTTTCGATTCCGGCTGGCTTTGACATCTTCATCCGTTCCGCCCGTGGTTGAAACTGTGCTTCCTAGATAAGTGAAGGAAGTAACCTCTGCCAAATCTCTCCCGTTGATGGGGATTAGTGCTGGTTGTTGTTGTTGTTGTGGTTCGTTGGTTATCTTCATCACCTCCGTCTTCTTCATGTTCACCCGGAGTCCTGTCTCCATTGACTGCTTCTTCAGCCAGCCAGTGTGTTGGTTTTCTTCTACAAGTCTTCGAGTCGATGTCACATTAAACATAAATCACCTACGAAATCCAGATCTCCTACAGTCTTCATATCGGTCCAACGTATTCCTGTCTCCTCCCTCCCCACAGTCTGACGCAAAATCCAGGCCACCACAATTAGGAATATCATCGTCGGTGATAATAGGCAGGCTGCCTTGTCTTACCCCTGTATTCACCTCGAACACCTAGCTGAGTTTTCCGTTGTTGATCACTTGACTCGTGGCATTGTCATATAGCCAGCTGTTGAATGAGGTTGAGAAAGATTTGTGCACTGCATGCTCTAGTGTTGAAGTAGTTTTCAAATTACTTCTTGGTCAACGCTGTCTGTCGAAGGCCTTTCCGAAGTCGATGAAATTAAGGTACAGAGAGTTTTGACTGCCATTCTATGCTTTGTCCTGTGATGACAATGCCTAGAGTTGCAATTTGATCAACACATGATTTGCCTTTCCTGAATCCAGCTTGTTCCGATGGGGTTGGCGGAGTTCTGCATCCAGTGCATCTTTCATTCTCTCCACGATGACGCGATTTAGTATTTTACTCGGCGTCGACAAGAGGATTATTCCACGCCAGTTCTTGCAAAGGCCTGAGTCACCCTTCTTTGGTGGCTTGACAAGGTAGTCAGCCATTCCCTCCAATCGTTCGGCACCCTCCCTTCCTTCCAAACCATTTGCAATAATGGCGCGAGCACATCTGCCGCAGTCTCTGCGTCCGCATTCAGTGCTTCTGGGAGAGTTCCATCTGGCCGTGCTGCCCTCCCGGCAGCTTGATCGCATTCAAGATTTCTGCCTCCGTTGGAGGATTGGTGTTCACTGGTAGGCAGTTGTGTGCGTGCTGTTGGTGGTATTTGTGGAGGGGTTGCAGTCGGTGGTTGATTTAAGAGTCCTTTGAAGTGGTCATCCTATTGTTTTCTTTGTCTCTCCTCCTTGGTAATTAGGTTCCCTCGGACATCTTTTATAGGTTTCATCATCTGGGTTGATCTCTTCCCGGACAGAGACCTGGTTATCTGGTATAATGTTCTCAGGTCTCTTTTACCAGTGGCCTGTTCTGTTTCAGTCTACAGGGTGTTGAATAGTTGTATTTTGTGTTCCTTGGCACTCTTCTTCACTTCTTTATTCAGTGCCTTGTACATTGAACTCAGTTTCTCCTTCTCTTGTCTATCTAAGTACTGGTTGACCTTCTGTTTCACCATCCCTCCCTCTTATATTAGCTTCCGGGTACCCGTTGAGAGCCATTTCTTGTCTTATCTCTTCCTTCTGCTTAGAACAGTTGTACACGTTTTCTTGAACATCGCCCTCAGAGATTTCCAATGTTATTCCACACAGGTTTCCTCAGTGGTGCCACATATTGTCTCCGACTTTGCTCTGATCTGTTTTGAAGGTATCTCTTGTAGTTCTGTCCTCGAGTTTCTGAACGTTGAACTTGAATTGTGGTTTATCTCCAGTTGAACTGAACAATTTTAGCCTCACCAAGTCAATGGATGCGCAGAAGTCTCCGAAGCGTTCTCCGCCCACAGCCTCTCCACCCATGATGAGTTCTGTTCCTGTATTATCTGCTCCCAGTTAAGCTGGAATTCATATCGCCCATAAGGATTTTGATGTCATCATTCTGAATATTGTCCATTACTGTTTGTAGTTGTTAATAAAAATCGCCCTTCTCTTGTTCCGCGTTGTTTGTAGCATTGTGCGTAGCATTCGACAAATGTAACCTTCCCTCCTACTTGTTGAGTTGAATTTTGCTGTCATGATCCTGGATGGAATTGGTTCCCACCGCATTAGGTATTTGGCTGCCTCTGGTGAAATCATGATAGCTACTCAATGCCTAAGTGTGCTCCTGGTTGTCGTCTGGGTGACCTGAGTAGACCACCGACTCTCCAGTTGACAATTCTGGTAATCCATACCCATTCAATTTACTCTCGCAGGTAACCAGTACTTCTATGCCATATCTTCGCATTTAGTTGGATACGTGGGTAGCCTTCCCAGTCTAGTACGTTGCACGGACATTTTACGTCCCCATTCTTATTCCCGCTTTCATCGCGAGAAGACACATCGGCCGGCTGACTAGATTCCTGAAGGCTTTCACCAGCACGCCATGTCGTTTCGCTTCTCCAATTCCAAAGTGGAATAAGTTTTGTCTTAATATATTTTGGCGACGGCTAGATACCTGGTGAGCTACTTAACTAGGATGTGTTAACCAGAATAGTAGACATACATATTGAGAATGTAAAATGTGTGAAATATAAACAATCCAAAACGAATCTATGACCAATCCAGATACTGCATACATCAAAGTGATATGATAACAAATAGTTGTACTCAATTAGAAGAATGTGGGAGTGAAGTGTATGTGAGTAATGGCTGGAGCAGTGATCCATCTTATTCGGTCACGTCGATTCATGGACTGTGTCCATAAGCAGGCTAAACTTCGTGCATACTGGATGGTCAATGAACAGATGTTTCGCATCAAATGGAACTACTCAGCCAGACACACGATGTACATGCACATATATACGTACAGCCAGTGTTGACCACGTTACTCATGCTTACACTGCTTTCTCACATAACCAAGCCTAGCACATTTTGGTCAGTCACAAACGAAAATGTCGCTTTATCCACTGATGAATGGCGATGCCGATTTCGGTAAAGAAACAGCCTTAGTGCTTGCAGTATTTGTTACCTACAAATATGAGAAAACTGACTGCTATGCGTATCAAATGTAGGTTCATATTCAAGGTTTATTATAGAAAATCAAAACAAGTGATTCAGCGAAGAGACTCTTTTCAACGAATTTATCATCAAGCTGTACAATCGTATATATATGGATTTTAAGAAGTTATATCTGGTGAGGGAATTGAATCACAGGTGTGAATGCATAAAATAATAATAATAGTAGTATGAAATGCCATTAAAACTAAGGTGTTTGTGATTATAATCATCGTTAAATGTCAAGTGGCATTTCATACTATTATTATTATTTTATGCATTCACACTTGTGATTCAATTCGTCCATCGGATATATCTTCTTAAAAACCATATATATCCGATGAAACAGCTTAATGATAAATTCTTTGAAAAGAGTCTCTTCGTAGAATCACTTGTTTTGATTTTCAATATGTTAAAATGGGAATCTTCCATGAGTTAAATAGAGGTTAACTATATCCAGTCAATCCAATGGATAGAGAGAGATGTTCAATACTTTCATTTCTTTTCTCGATAGGATGATGCAATTGCTCCCTGAAGGGAGAGACTAATACATTTTTCAATCTTCAGTACATGCAAGGCGAAATGTGTGCCTAAGGCGAGTGAATTTAAGAAGAACTGGGAAACTTCGACTCCTCACCTCAAATAATAGTGAAAAACTGTTATAGCTTACAGGACTCACATCCATATTATTCCTGCGATTCATATCCATGTTGTATATCGGCTGTGGCTGACTGCCATAATCCTGACCGTACATCGGATATCCCGTCATATCTCTTGGTGTTCCGCTGCGGAAGTTCTGCTGTAAAGAGATATTTAGAAAAATGCATACATTTATTTCGATACTGTGGAAACTTATGCGGATCAGTCGATTGAATCCAATGAAAACCAGGAACCTCATGTCATGTTTGATGAGGAAATTGTAAGTTCAGGTGCACACTATATCCTCCTGATATTGTGCAAGTACGTGACTGAGAGAAAGTATGCGCCAGAAAGACGGATATCCTAGTTTGCATCCAGAATGCAAAATTAAGTCATTTCCATGACGAATGATATCAAGACCTACCGGATAAATAGCTTGTGACAAATGCCATTAATCCGAAATTCATACAGGTTGGAAACACTTTGACACAAGTGCACCCTCTTTCCTAAAATCACTGCATCACAAAACACTCCACAAGGAACGTTTACTCCGCATTCGTTTGAATAATCGAGAGTTCAGCTTTTGTCACCAATTCACAGTCTCCAAACAGGTTATTGGTTAGTAATTGGAACTCACCTATGTGACGTCAGTCTATAGCCGACACTTATTGTGTTAGGAATTGTGATATCACACGACCAAGTTGAGCAAAGTAGGTGGGGCGGAATTCGAACCCGGCAGCAGTTGGCTGTAAGTCGATTGATAAAGACAACCAACTGCATCTTCACCTCGTAACAAATTACTTATACTTTAAGATGCAAACGTCCCCATCATTTACGATTACTTGGACTACCTGAACTTGCTCATTATCATTTGGGTTCCCAGAAGTATGAAACCACATTACAGACATCAGTATGTGGCGTTCTATCATCACTGAGTTTGTGATCACATCCTAAGATTCACTTCTGAATGAGTAAACCCCACGGAAAACGGTCAACGATGCCGCAGTGGAATCGATCACACTGGTCTACAATCTCAAAAGAACGCTGAAAGTGAGTCAGAGTGTGAAATATCATGAAATTGGCGATTTCCAGGAAGCCATATGGGCATCGGATTGATGATTTCACCGTCTTCTTGATGCAAGCCGACTAGAAACAAAATATGTTTTGTTTTTGGAGATCTTCACTCAAAATGCACAGCAATCAATGGTTGTGACTAGGAAGAAGAAGAAGAGGAGGAAGAAGTCGCAGATCATTGCAATGGCCGTTTACTCACAGATACTAGTGTGTCGGCTCATTATTCGCATAACCTGAAAGTGAAATGGCTAATGGTCAAAAAGTATAGAGACAATCCAAACGTTTAGTACAAGCAGTATGACCATTTACCACTAATTTGGACCGAAACTCAATTGCCTGCTACTCCTGTCCCTATACTTATGATGTGAGAAGACCAGAAGTTGATTTGTACATCATAATCGACGTTATCTGTCCAGTGGTGGATTCAAATGATCGTTGCGATTGGGTCATTGCAAAATGATACCAGATAGACGATATCCACAATCGATGCTGATGTTTTCCGGTTCTTCAAACGCGACATTTGTAGTGCACGATTGTTGTCACATGCCCAAGTGTTGGTCACTGTATTTCCAGGTACCCAGAACCCTAAACATTCAATATTATTTTCGGAATTTTTAATGTGTTATATGAAAATTTTTGCAATGGATGCTGAAGCTGTTTCTGTTGCTGCATACATTGAAGCAATAGGAGAAGAAGTATATTGTTGATCGATATAATTTGGTTTACTGTATTTAGATACACTTACATTTGTGTATGGATCTTGACTGCCTGTGTAGCCTTGTCCATCAAAATATCTGCTTGCACCTCCCGGATTTAGTGGTGGGCCACCCATCTCGTTAGCATCATAGTAGCCCTCCTTATCTCCTGGGCGTAATTTCATTATGAATTGCGATTGTTAAGTGAGGCGAATACTAGTTACATCCTTTTAAAGAATTTCGCGACCTTGAGAAGGAGCAGCTGATTCCAATATCCAATGTCCAATATGGCTTTTACGAGCTGGTGTAAGGCAGTTCGGTTTCTTGGTGCTCACTTCTTGATTGTGAGGTCAATGTTACATTTCTTCGGTGAACTTCTGCGTAGTCGGTCCTGTCATTGCACTGTCGTTGCTTTGGTTGACTCCAAAAGGAGTGGTGCTTAGATTATTTATATGTGCTTTTTAGCATGTGGTGTGTTAAGACTTTGTTGCTACTCTGAATGGAGTTGATCCTTTCACCAGTCATTCCTCTGGTATCGTCGATAACAGAAAAGAGATAATAATTATGACATATAATTAGTGTAGGTTATCAGACTAAAAGACAGAAAAAGAATGAAAGAAATAGTAAAAACAGACGGCTAACTAAATTCGAAGTTTTATATATATATATATACATATAAAGATATATATGTATAGAATATCAGTACTGATAATCGTATTAATAATAAGTGTGGGTGTAATAGTTGGAGTAGTCAGGAGTGTAAGACGGGAGAGAATGTAAAGAAGTGAAACGACGAACTTAGATGTCTACCCATGAATGGTTTGTGGGATTTTAGGGGGATGGGCAATTTGGACGCAGTCCATGTGTCGCTGCATGATTGTTCAGCCTTCGCTTAAAGGTGTCATTAGACGGTGCTTAGCTATATCTGCCAGTAAGTAGTTCCAGGGACTGCAAACCCGTAGTGAAGAGAAATGGGAGCGCACTTGAGTGTCTGCCCTCTGGTGAGCTATGCTTCTGGGATATCCACGAGGAAGACTATACCTACTCAATGGTAGAACACCTGTGTTTTGGTGATTCTGGTCATTTTTTATCTTGTAGGCAGCAATTAAGTCCCCATAAGCCGACGGTTGCTAAGCGTGAATACGCCTAATTTCTCCAGCTTTTCATCATACGGTTTATTTCGGAGACCCACTACTCCTTTAGGCGCCCGTCTTTCGACTCTTTCCAAGAGGTTCTTGTCTCTTCTAAACAGTGGGGGTGAAATGATATTATGCACTTAAAGTTGTGGCCTGACGTACGTTTTGTACAATCCGAGAAAAAGCTCAAGAGTGTGTGCACCTAAATATGTGTAATAAGGATGACGGACTATAACAATCGAAAAGTTTAAAACCCATGGGAGAGCATCCGGAGTGGTAGTTGCAACCATACCACTAGCTTCTTAAGGACTTTTTCATTTAATCTCAATCTACATCTTCGTTTAGGTTAGAAGTCCTATCATTATGTGGACTTCACTTTGGTGAATTCCATCATAACGTGGTTTTTTCTGACATAAACACACAGTGATACAGCATTGTTTATAGGTGGTCTGCCCAGCACATTTACTGATGTCAGTTGCTTAACAAACTTCGGTGTTGCTCTCTTGTATACATCAGAAGCTGTTTCATCCAATCTTCGTCTGTCTAAAACTTGTCAGTTTGAGAAGAGAGCCAAGAACTACATGTCGGATGTCGACACCAAATTAAGGGACATTTACCACTAGAGGCCGACAAACACACAAAACTACTGGCGAGCAAGCGGAGTGAACGAATGAGCAACACCCAACGGGTTGCATACATATTTCTTCCGTATCGCACTGTTAGGTGCCCATATTTGACCATTACTATGCGCTATTCGCCGAATAAGCTGTTACATACCAGAACACTTAAGAAGACGTCAGATGAAGGTTTCTTGGCCTTTAATCTTCTGGAGGATAGTCACTTGAAGTAATTGTAGCACTTCAACGTGGTTTCGAAGAAGAGATCACTGGTGTCCTTGCAGGAAAATGAACATTAGTAAGATGGGAAGGAATTTACTTGAAGTTGCTGTGGGTGAACAATATTCAGGAAAGCCTGTCTCACTCAGAGGATAGTAAAGTGATTCGTTCACTGCTGGTAGTAGACTACAACGAACAATCGCAGGGGCTGATATTTTGTGTAAATGTTGTGGAAGCGGCGGATGCACCGATTACAGAAGACGTGTGGCGATAATTCCAAATGTGTACTCCAATGTTGAATGTTTTCCAGTGACTGGCATATTATTAACTTAGCGATAGAATGCAGTTGACATCCGTTGTTCTATGAGTGACTGCATTAGAATCAACTTAGGTTGACTAATAGTCTGTACGCATTTTCACAGACGTTTTGCTTCGGCAGTGTATTTCAGTGACCATAGTGTAGTTTGTTCCTACCATGAATTTCGTATCCCAGTTATGTAAACCGTTGTGACTGAATCACCTACTTTTACTATGTATTTCAATTAACAGCTCGCGATACTGCTTGAGTTAAACTCATGATAAGCTAGTATCGAGTGAGGATTAAGGCTGTCGCGATGTATTTTCTCACCTGGTATGGGTCAGTGTGTTCATGTCTTAAGAAGCATTATGATGATTCACTTTGGTGAAAATGGGAAATATGGAATTAAGTTGAGGCCTTTGTAAACAAAGTAATCGAAAGTCTCGTTGAGTAGATCAGAAGTGTTTTGATATGCCAGATGAATTTTCGCCAGGAGAGGCATGGACTAAGAGGAATAATGCATGGAAGCGACTTTCATTTGTGTTGGGAAGCGTTAGTGGTTTCATACTTTAGAATAGTCGTTAATTTTCAATTTATCTAGCATCACAAACTGGAAAAAATAATTCCTGAATGATGTTTAGCAGATGAGTGAACTTACTTTCCATTGTTGATGTTGTATATATTACAGTTCGTCTTACGACCTATTCCTCTGTTTAAGGCGTCTTTTCACGCTTCAGAATCCGAGCGTGCACTGAAAAGCAACACACATGCATTTAAATCTCTCACCCGTCATCTTTTGCTCTGGTTGTAAAGGCAGTGAGTACAAGAGATATACTGTTAGGAATTTCTTAGCTTTTAAATTTCAGAAATTATTCCATCACATCCCTAACTTCCTTCCAGCTGAGAAAACGCCTTGTTAACATAGTCTTAAGAAAAATTTCAATTAGATGCGCGCTGGACTGATGCGCACTAATTACCTGAAAAGAAATCCCGAAACGGGATTCGTTAACTAGTGTTCACTGTTGCCACTGCTTTTCACAGTTAATTTGTGGAGGGCGGAATAATAGGCAGTATAACAGAAAAATATTGGCTCATAAAGCGCCACGTACATAACGACAATTTGAGGAGTGCATAAGGGTGCACAGTTTCCTAGTCATTAATAATACTACCTTTATTCCCGTCTGTGCAGCAGCATACCAGTCGTACATGCATGGATAAGTTATTATTTAAATTACATGAGTTCGGTTCATGGTGAATTTGCATGGCCGCTGTACTATTTGACCTTAGTTAAGGGAACATTCTACTAACTAGTCATTCAATGCAGCACATTTAGGAATATAGAAGTATTGTCTTCGCATCAACAAATTCCCAAGCATTAGCTGTATGGGTCAATAACACCTGGCAAAAACAAAGCTTGGAATCAATTCTCCTGTATAACATTGCTATGAACGGCGTCGAATCTTATTACCTGTGCAGTAACCGCTTAACCAACTCACTGATTTTCTCTTCACTTTAATCATTAGTAAGTTAGGTCAGTATAATTATTTCCAGAAGCAATTACATTAGCAACCATATCCTTTAATATTTAAATATATACTTTTATTACTAGCATAATACACTGTACTATTTTTGTGTTGAAATGACTACCTTCAGTCAATAGTTACCCATTTTCATATAATTTTCTCAAAGTCGTAATGTTGAAGCTATGTAGCATTTTTTCCATTATATAAGTTGATGAGTCACTCTGCAACCTATAACGCACATCATATGAAAGTCGGTCACGAAAATTTAGCATAACAAGTTCTGTTAACTAGTTGCTTTTCTCTGGACCACTCTACATAGCTTCGTCACTGATTGTTCCACTACTCATATCACTCTGCTAAATAGAATATAACTTAACAGAGAAGATTTGTAGCTCAGGTGTATGATTCGCAATTAATAGAGTTCTCTGATCTGGTTGGTTTAGTCGTTTAGAATATAACTTAGTCGCTGCAATACTAGCCATTTCTATACTTCATAATTCTTAAGGGAAACTTAGTTTCCTAGTCTCTTGTAGTGACCCACTTGTTCAAATATATGATGATAACACTGATGTATCCGGTGACCTAATGGGAAGCACCTGTCATGAAAGCTGTTAATGTGCAGCATACTGTATGATTGGGACTGGGTCAAAGCAATGCAGTATTACAACTACGGTCGTTGCGAAAGGTCTCAGAGCTAAGTATCAAAAAGGAGGGAGGGTGGTGCATGCTGGTCAGCGGATATGGTATTGGTCACAAATGTGGACAGCTCCGGTCTGTAGGACAGGAACGTGCAATTTTTGACAGCTCGAGAATTAAACATGAGTTTAGATCCTCAATATAAAAAGAAATTAACTTCAAAATAATAAATATAACAATAGTGACTGCACAGATCTAAATTACGAAAAAAAAATGATTTTTCTCCTACCATCTACAAGCGTGCTCAGCTTCTTTTCAAGATACTACCCCATGGGCCATACACATACTTGCCAGATATCTTACAGGCCACTTTTCTCTGAAATGTCACTTATATACTTCACGACGATCCCTCCATCTAATTACTATTATACTCTTTTTTTATCTCAACTCCCTAGGCCTTTAATAAGGCTGAAATTTACTCTTTTCATTCACGCTCTTCGCTCGCATAAATTATGGTTGCTTTGATGAAGAAAGAACATAACAACAACACCCATGTTTGAGAGTAACTATATTTTCGGCGAAAACGTCATTGTTTTGCATGGTAAGACCAATATGGTTAGCACCATACATTGCAAATTTTTACTATCATTTCAAGTACTCTATACCTTCTGCTTGTATTTATTTTGTAAGTGTACTTCCAATGGAGCATTATTCATAAATGCATTTTATACCATTTTTCAGCTTCCCAGAATGTTCTTCTCTTCCTGAAATAGCGTTCAATCACGTGAGGGTACAGAACCCACTAAAAAATATTTTGTTTATTGATTGGCCATAACTACCATCGAGAAGTCGAACGAAGTTTGGGTTGTCACTCAATTTTGATGGTGAAGAGTTTACAATCTAATATTTATAAGCACCTGTTCTCATTGCTTGTACGATAATCGAGCAATTTGAACTTTTGAAAAAGTGCTAATCTATGCTAATTCACAATTGTAACTTTCAGCATAACTGATCGCGCCTGTAAGAATGGCATGCATTTCATGTAAGCTTACCCGTTTATACGAAACTTATTATTATTATCTTCGATTAGCAGTCAGATGGTGTATGCATTTGAAGTAGGTAGTATATTTGTATCATTTCCTCAGCAGTGCAATCGTTGGTACCATCAGAAGTGAATTGTGCTTTATGCGGATGGATATCGAGCATAGCCAGGCAGACAATCACTGCAATAGTTAACCAATCTCAACACAGTGTACGACGCTACAAGCCTTGAACCTGTATAAAAATGGCGAAGCGCCATTAGAGTAGCCAGAATTTTACGTCTGAAGTCGCAGCACTTAGCAAATCATGCATTACAAAACCACACAACAACAAACACGACGAGAACTGCCTGTGGAAAATCGAGTATCTAATTGACCGCCACCATTCCAGCCAATTAAGTACACGAAGAGAAAATTCGGGTATGTATATTATCGCCAACAGCTCGCCTCTAACAGGCGACGTTTCAGTTGATAGAAAATAAGCAGACCAGTAATTAAATTTGTGATCAAGATGGCAGATGTCCTACTGGGTAATAATAAAAGTGATGGGGAGTCACAAAACCTAGTAAATGCATTTTTCATTTGTTATGCATCAAAACAAACTCACCACCTAAATCAATGAGTGCCTTCAAAAATCTGCAAGAACAAGCAGCAGGATAGTTGCGTAACACGGAAATTAATCAGATATTAAAAAACAATTATTCTCTTTCCAGAAATCAGCCGTGGCAACCAGTCCCGGGACATGATTTTCTTGGTAAAGTTGTTGCAGTTGTACACACGAGTAAAAGGGTGATATTCAAAGTGTACAGATTTGTGGAGACGTAGGAAAATGGAGTGACACCTGAGAGACGTGTCAAGAGACGACATCTACTACATCCCGAGTTCCAGGCTCCAAGCAGTAAGCTTGCGCTAGTCCGAAACGCATATTTGTGATACCCATGGAACCTCATCCTGACAAACTAACAACGGTGATCGTGTATGGCTGTTCTGTCCAGAAAATCATCTGTTTTTGGCAGGGTATTATCCCAACAATAGGAGTATTTTGCTTGAACTTGTGCACCTGTGTAAGTGCTTATGGGGATTTGCCACATAAAGTGAAGAAAACCGGTGCTATCCTTTAGGAATGAATAGTGTCTCCACTTTTATCTAACTTCACCAGATTTACACCAAAGGAAGTGACACTGACCGGTTTTAGCAGCTCATTGATTGTATAATCACGTTATCATTGTTTTTGGAGTTTGCAGAAACATTTGAACATCTTGAGGAGGAATTTTATTGGTTGAAAGACCCAATTCATCCTTTAACATACGACCAAACAGCACTGTGGGTATTATTGCTTTAAGCCATGAGGGACGCCTTGCAACATTACCAGGCGAAAACCGAACAGGTACATTACAGATTAGCCCTGCAATGGTACTAGTGAAGCTGCAGAAAGTTACCTCTGGAACGTCCGCAGGTTGTGGCGATATTCAACCATCTGTTCTACAACAGCGCATAGAAGCACTGTACAGACCCTTGTGTGACCCGTTTCATCACCCCATGGAGAGGTTGGAGAAATTAGGTCTTTCGACTCTCAGTTAATATCGGCTTGGTGGTGGCCTAGTCACTGCATGCAAGATCACAAGCGACCAGAGTCACCCAACTAAAGGTATTCCTCCGTTAATTCACTACAGGCTTCCACACAGTAACGATGAGGCATAGGGCGCTAGAGGACAAAGACTCGAATACGCTCTTATTTCCCTTCGCTGAGAGTTTGCCGTCCCTGGAACTCCTCACCAGCAGTTGTCGCCACTGTACCTGTCCTTTGGAAGGCTTCAAGACGAAGCTGGATGACGGTGTAGTGGCATAAGGACTGCGTCCAGATGGTCTACCCCTTAAAACTCACTCGCCATACTAGTAGTGAGTGTACACCTGAACGCGTTCCTCACCACTCCACACTATCCCTTGTACCACTTTTCCGAATATTCTACCTATCCATTCACTTGTTACTATTTTGGGCTATTTTTGTTTACATACTTCCGATTATCAGATTTCATTTCTTTCTACGTCTGCACGATATACATCAATTGTGTCTATTATTACTATCCCCCTTTCTGGTCACACCGGGCGACTGACGAGTTGAGGCATCAACTCAATTCACAGCAGCGACACTGTGTAAATATACCACGTACTACAAATCACACGTATCCAATCCCCGCACCACTCCTCTTGGAGTAAACCAAACCTACGACAGTCGAGTCGCATGCACATTACGCAGAAATTTACTGGGGATTAGGAACTTCCACCTCACAACCAGGAAGCAAGTTCAAAGAAATCAGTTTGGTTCACAGCAGCTCGTAAGAACGACATTGGATATTAAATACATTAATGTGTTTGATATGCGAGTTTCCCTCGTCAAACGTTACTTCCCTAGTACTGTTTCCGTTTGTTGTAGTTTCTTTGTCTTGTTCCCACCTTTATGTGCATTTTATGAAGTGTAGCAAACCAAACTGCTACCATTCAGTGCAGTGTGATCACGTGAAGACAGTAATAGTGAGAATTAAAAAATGATGAGAACTGTTGAGGAATCCACGTATCTTTGGGCAAAATAATACGTAAACATTAAAAACTGTTTTCAATGTGAATAAGAAGCATGGCACAACTATATATAGAAGACAGCATCCCTATGTTAGATGAAGATATGATAATGATAACATCAATGAATAAATAGGTGTCTTCACACAGAAAAATAGTTCAGTTAACTAATCCATGTAATGCATCTTAACGAAACGTGAAGAAGTAATTTCATTCTAATCTTTTAAGTCATTTTCACAAGACATATATACTTTCCTTTCAGAAGATTCCATTCGAGAAGTGATAATGGCTTATGGCGTGAGAACATAGAAATAAGCCAAACAACAATGGGAATCAGTGAAGCAAAATAGAAATATCGACCAGTTACATCCTCTTCTCGGGTCAGATGTTCGAGTCTCCACACGAAACATAGGTCATCAACGAAAACTCAAGTATCTCTGGTTAGCTATCAGAGACTAAAATTTCCTGACTCATCATCTTGTATCTGTTACGATCTATAGTAATACCAAGTAAATAGACAAAATTCAGGATAAACATAGTGGTCAGAAGCACTGTATGTTTCCTAATAAACCGAGAAAATACGTTGAAGACGTCAAGGGATTTCTCTTTCTATCAATGGATATTTGGACGCGTTCATGCTGTGCACGGTTGTCAGAGGAGATCCACTTCTGTGGAAATTAAAGAAATGAGTTCGTATCAGTTTTAATCACTTATCATGCTCTGAAGCTTCCTCTCTTATGAAGGTGAAAATACAGCCTGAATTTCGAGGAAGCTTTACAGACAACTTACTGCATCACGATATGAGCAAGGCGACAGATCATCGAATAATTAATGAGATGATTTAAAATCTTGACAGCAACTGGAATAAATCCATAGCCACAATCACAGTGGATTCGAAACCTAACAATAAAGTGCATTAAGTCAAAGTTAGAATTTAAAGACATGTCTGTATTCAGTCCATTCACAATTTTAAGGAACTCAAACATATTCTTAGTTTGAGATGAACCAGTTGAGTTTTACTTTCGAATGTTTCTCCATCTGCAGCTTTGTCGGCTAGTGACACGAGTCCCCATTTAGACTGGTAGTAGATTTGAAACGCTACTCATTTAACGCTCATTGTTATTTACACGAATTCTCCAGAGAACTTCACTCTTACAGTTGAAATTACTGCATTCCATATGCAAGAAGGGGATGTGGTTATTGCGTTTGTGTTAGCCGAAAGATTTCCACAAATAGATTTCAAATCTCCATTAGTACACATAATAATCTACAATTTCGAAATGGAAACGGAAAAAATGGAATTGGACTAACTAATCAATTAATCTGCAACATTGAAATGCAAAACTGTGATACTTAAGGAAGAAATTTGGAACTATCACTTAAGGATTATAGTTGACTAAGATTACTTGCTCAGTAATGAATACCCGAAAGACTCCATCTATGCACTTCCAAGATGACAGAAAGTGTCGGACTAGGGGATAGAGAGAAATTCAGGCCTGAAGCCTGAGTCTTGAATGACGTCTGGCGATAAATTGTACAGTTAGGTCTCTAGGCTAGACAGTATTACAATTTTGTGCACTTGTGAGCATTTTTGGTTTTATTGGCAGGTATTAAATGTCTGTTCGTATGAATTCATTAAACTCACTTCATCAATAGGATTCGCTCTGTACCTATGATCAGATAGTTGCATATCCTGTTGTCGAAGTAGTAAATCCCATCCTTGAGGAAGCATGAATTTCCTCGTCGATGCATATTAGCCTTACTGGTGAGTGCCCAGAAGTGCAGATTTAGCTTCAGAGCTTCTTGTGACTGACTGTGATCGTCTGAGCCACACACATCAATGTGTAGAAGGAGCTTTTGTTCTGATTATTAGTTTCCGATAGTATCAAAATCACAAGTGGGATCACTATTAATTGCAAATGAGTCAAACTCCGAGTTTGTGAAATTGGGAAGCAGTTGTCACAAAGAGAACTGATGTGTCTGATTGCTACTTCAAACGTAAGCAACTCAGCACTCACTAATTTCCTATTTGTGTACATACTAGTAGATTGATAAGAGATTAGACAGGTGAATAGACGCATAGAGAGATAGAGAAATAAATGTGGCGTCGCTTTTGGAGTGTTTCAATTCGCTTGGGATTGATTGAATTCCGTCGTACAGATTATGCACTTCTCTTCAAGCCTGAAGGCTTGAATTTTGTATAATTCTAGTTACAATAATAGCGCTATGTGTAACATAGGAGAGATTCTGTGAATAATGTTACCACTAAGAGTCCACAGATCACACCTTTGTAATTAGGCGAGTAGTCAACATGCATTTATACGATAAGCGTCACTCCTAGTATCATGATAATGACTTGATCAGTTACAACACTTGCTACATCCACAACCATTTTAGTGTGCGCGATAGTTTAGAGGAAAGAAAGCTTCAGCGTCAACAGTGGTGAAGAGAACGGGGTATGTCAGTTCGGAAAGATAGCTAATAATGTGAACTTCAAACCGCTTAATGTCTTCATGTCAGCAGTGCAATACGGATCTGTTGCAAACTTAGACTCGTTTAGTAGGCAGGTGGATCGAATATCAGCCATTTGTACTGGTAGACAAATAAGATGACGAACAAACTGGAAAAATACTTCTCAATGTTTGCAATGGAACTGAGATATGGTAAAGTTTTCGATTTGAACTAAGTTGACGAGCAATCAAACTGATAATACACAGAATACGAATGTATGCCTGAAAAATATGCAGTTGGCACTCAGCCGCTGAAATATGAAAAGACCTTCAATTCCCCCTTCATTCAAGTCCCAGTACTAACAGTTGTTTGTGAGAGTAAATTTCATCAAGTGTTTCCACTGATCCCGTCACGCACCACACTGTGACTTCGAACAAGTGATTCGTAATCTCATGACTGTTATACAAGACTATTTGGTATGATATGGCACGAAAAGTAATGAGTCTGTGAAGTTATCTCAATACGTGTATGTATTACAGCAAAGTAGTTAACAATGTTAGAAATTCGGTGAGAGATATCAAAACAGGAGATAGTTTGTTTATTCGCTCACGCCTAGGTAATAACATGATGGGCTTGATGTGAATCATCTGACTTAATCTGCACGTTTCTGAAATTAATTAGTCACGCTATAGCAAGAAGAATAACGGTATGAGTAGAGAATCACATTTCCAAGAGACAGATTCAATCGTCTTCAAAATCAATCGGAGCGGAAATCGAAAATCGGATGTTTGTTTGGGAAAACACAAACCTGTTTTGAAACAGCTGATGCACTTTCCCTGTCTCGTTTCAAGACGAATGAGGGGATTTAGTTTCTCGATAAAGAGTAGTGGGATTGATAGTGGGAGTGAGGAGAGGGAGCCCTCCTTATTTTCCATGTGAGTAGAACATTGATTCTGTCTTGTGAATATCATGTTTAAGGCTGACAACTGTGAAGTTGCTTCAGTGATATTTATAAAGCTGTTTGTATGTCACTTCCTCATATCGGAAATGTATCCCTAAACAAATATTTGAAATACTTGTGATATTTTGACGAAGGCGGATCATGTTTAGCAGACTGATTGGAGGTCAAAAAGAAAATATTGTCACCAAGGTTTACTACAACTTATTCTGCTCACTAGAACAACGATTTTCTTGAGAATGATGCTATCGGCATGAATTATTGAATAATGGTTGATTGTGAGTAACACTCAGCATCCACTTATGAAACGAGCTTAGTTTGGCTGCTCAAAGTGTGGTCAGCACAAGTTACCATTTCTAGGCGAGCAGTTTACATCGATGAATAAGATCTCCAACAGTTTAAAGTGGGTGTAGAATGCCGTCATTGTTTCTCTTCACCGAAGTCAGACAATGTCTGTGAAATCTGCAGTTATATGGGTGTTAGATGGCATCAGGCTAGTGTGTAATGTATCACTTGCGTTTAGCTTACAAACTAGTTTACAGATTGACAGTATCATAAGTGTGATAGACAACTATATTCAGAATAAGAATCAAATACACTCATTGGATTATTTCTGTTTCGATGTGCATGTGGCGTAGAGACGAACGTGTATATGAAATACGCAATTCGTTCATGACAATAGACTCCTAGACTGACTTCCTATCTCTGATTGGTTTACATTATGTTCCGATCTGTAGAATTTAAGCTTACATGGACAAGCTTCTAAATGAATGTCACTTAAAACAAAACCAATTGGAGAGAACAATCGACTTAAATACATTCTTCTTCAAGCTCTACTATTATAATACTGTTAATTTCAGGTTACAATAGTTGGTGAAGTCAAATTTGAATTTTATCAGAAAGTGCGTACAAGATGGAATATTAGTCAGTGACTTTAGAATATGATTTGGATGCAAATAAAATGCATGTTCAATAAGAGCATGAGGTGAAATGCAATTGAATAATTAAATGACAATTTTGTGCATTAGTAATGGACAAATATATATATTTCAAGGAAAGGTGTGAGAAAGAGTATTAGTACTACAGGAGAATAAACGAGCGGATGGAATATGTAGAGTGGAAGTTCAAGGCTTGATAAATAATAGTAATCGAAAACAATAACTATGTTGTGGTGTAGATACAGAGGTACCACTAATGAGCGTTTATAAAGTATTTTGATTCACTTGAAGTGTAGGCTTTGGTTTACGCATTTCTCCATGAATGCATTCGTCTAAACGTATTCTTCTCATCTTATAGCTCAGACATTAAACTAAATTCCCTTTCTACTGAAGCGGCATGAAAATTATGTACTGACCAGATTATGTGTCCATTCTGGATAGATTTCTCTTCAAATATCTCTGTCTTTCTGGCTATGGGGATATCTTGGAAGATTGCACTGTTACTTTCTTCTTCCTCACAAGGGAATTGAACAGCTGGAGGAACATTATTGACAGCATTTAAGAGGTTTTGTTTGCTGAGATCTCTGTCACCGACGATGAAATTGTCATCTATCGATCTATATATCTATCCATATATATATATATATATATATATATATATATATATATATATATAGAGTTGTAATGAAGCCTTCTGGTATGATTGTGTTCTCTGAGTTGGGAGGTTCTATTGAGAGGCAACTATCACTAATATCAATATTTTTAAGTTGACCATTTCCAAATTTTTCCAAGAGAATATTAGTCAGTGTAGGACCCAGGAGTGAGCCCATCACAACTCTATCAATTTGTTTATAAAGTTGCTATTTAGATATATATATACTCTACAAACATTGATAATTATACATTTTATCTGATTAAAATTTGCCATTAAAATTTTCAAAAGAATGGTTGATGAACAAGGAATACTCTTTTCGGTAAGTTTATCATCATGTTCTACAGTTATATAAACATTGCAGTGAATGAATTAGTGTTATGAACAACATTAGTGCTTACATAACATCGAATGAATAATATCAATAGATTACAGTTCAATAACCTCAACATAACAATAAACTGAATGTCAGAAGAATTATGAAAGAAAATAGTACAAATTCATGAATTTATAGTCTCAACTGAACACCGAGGCAGTAGTAGTGGCTGAACTTGCTTCTTTTGCACACAAAGCACTGGTTGTTTCACGTGATTGGCGACAGCCTCTGCTGTTTGGAGCATTCGGTACCTCGATATTTTTGGCAATTTATTTGGTACCCGGTAGATGATAGGGAAGTATTCTTCAATGTTGTCACTGTGGCCGGTTCGGACGAGGTGGTTTAATATTGAACTGTTGGTGGCTTTTACTACACCTTTGCCTAACCATACTGGGAGATGCTCTCGAGCACGAAAAATCAAGTTCCTTGAGCAACGGTCGATATAATTCGCTCCACAAGCGCAGTTGAATTGATAGATACAAATGGAAGTGGCTAGTCTAGGTACTTCATCTTTCAATCGAGGAATCACCATCTGTCGTGTAGAGAATAAGACGTGTAGTTTACCAGCACTAAACGTTCTCTGAACTGATTTTCTTAATTTCTTCGCAGTTATTTCGCTTTGTATATCGCCCTTGAATTGCAGTTGTATGAATAAAGGCTTCTTGTTTACAGACAGTGAGTAGTCCTTTTCCGCTTTCTTTGTCATGTGTTTCTTGATAAATTTGTCGGGATAGCCATTTTCGATCAAAGTATCATATACAATGCTTAATTCATCTTTAATTATTTCTCCTGAGCATATAGCTCTAACTCTGTGGCTAAGGGTCTTTACTAAATTCCTTTTGTAATTGATAGGAACGAAGCTGTGAAAATGTGTATATTGTCCTGTCCAAGTGCTTTTTCTATGCAAACTTGCTTTTATGCTACCATCTGGTTTTCTTGTAAGGAGGACATGCAGGAAGACAATTCTGTTTTCGGATTCCTCTTTGCACGTGAATTTCATAGCAGAATGCACTTCATTGAATTCAGTTATTATTGTGTTCCTATCCGAAGAATTCTACCCTGTCATCTACCGGGTGCCTAACAAACTACCAAAATCGTCGAAGCACCACATGCTCCAAACAGCAGAGGCTGTCGCCATTCACGTGAAACAACCAGTGCTTTGTGTGCAAAAGAAGCAAGTTCAGCCACTACTACTGCCTCGGTGTTCAGTAGAGACTAAAAATTCATGAATTTGTACTATTTTCTTTCATAATTCTTCTGACATTCAGTTTATTGTTATGTTGAGGTTATTGAACTGTAATCTATTGATATTATTCATTCGATGTTATGTAAGCACTAATGTTGTTCATAACACTAATTCATTCACTGCAATGTTTATATAACTGTAGAACATGATGATGAACTTACCGAAAAGAGTATTCCTTGTTCATTAACCATTTCTTTGAATATTTGCACATTTTTTCAAGGTTAAATACATACAAGCACATGAACTTTGTGACAACGAATAAGTATCGATTTCAGGAAGTATATGCGATTCACGCGTGGTGAGCGATTATCTGTTAGCGTCATTAAGAAGTGAACAATATTCATCAAAGTAGAATTTAGCTTGAAAAACGGAAGTTGCTGTGGGACAATCTGGATTTGATAATATTGAAATACGATTAAACTTAGTAAAAAAACAAATAAATAAATTTAGCATTTGTAAACCATATAGGACTAAATAACACGATTTTAACGTGTCTGATTTAAACTCATAAGATAGCTCGAACACTCCTCACGAAGGTTAATACTGAGTCATGATTTTCGATTTGCACATATCCCAAGGGAACTAACAGTATGTCAGATAAAATAATCGCAGTAATAACAATGGGAAAGAAATTGTAAGGAGAAGAGGGAAGAGAAGGGAAATTATGAAGGTAAGTTAAAAATATGCTACCAGGGTAGATTTAAGCTAACTATTGTCTCCTTTTGAATGCATAGATCCGGCTTCTTTAATCCGATTGCACAGGCTTCAGGAAAACCAAGAGCTTTTTCATTACCTTGCCTAATAGTTACTATAAAGCTTTAGCTCAACATCACAATACCGTGTGATCACAGTCCAATAAGTGCTGTGTGATTGACTGAGCAGTTGTGAACTCTCATTGAATACTGCTTTTTCCACAGTTGTTGCTTGTTTCAAATTTACCATGGGAAAGAAATGTTTCCGATTTTCAATACAAACTGGAAATTCATCGTCCACTTCACCAGTAGTTCCTCTTATACTCACTTAAATGATAGTCGAAACTCACTGAATACTATTCCGCTTTGTATTTGTGGTGAGTGCTTCTTATAATCCGATATAAGTAGTATATCAGAAACGAAGTAACAATATGTTTGGCACACTGGAAAGAGCAATCAAAGAAGAGAACCATGAAAAGAATGTTGCCATATGATGCAGAATCCAAGAAGCTATCGAATGAGACGATATTCGACCAATTCGTCAAGGATTTGGTAAATGATGTGCAAATGGCCGGTTGAGAATATGGTAAAACAAATTTAGCTATGTACCATACGTTTCATCAAATAAACATTCCTTTCAGCCTCCTCAGTCTTGTCTTCTTTACATATTTATACAACAATACACTTTTTAATATGAAGAAGTTTGGACCAGATTGTCGAACGAAACGTTGGAATTAATCATTTCAATTTCGCTGAGATTTTACAAATATAATTTTATAAATGTCTACTTCTCACTCAGTGCTCAATTATTTCGCAACTATCCGGTCACATCTTGATCACAGTTCATATGATCCCTATTTGCTTTTACTGCTTATTATATGCCAAAATTAACGGATTTTTAAGTGTAGAGCCTGTAGAGGAAAACAATTATTGAAAACAATTGTTCGATCCAATTATCCTTGTTATGAACTAATTGTTGGGATTTCGAAATTACTAATTACTAGAGAAACCTACAATAGATTACCTAGTAGAAATGTTTGTGATTAATGTATAATGTGAGTCAGCAATGCCATACATGTACAACTCAACATACCACGTTTTGGCAAATTAATTTGCGGACTTACTGGAACTAGTGGAAACATATCTTGCAAACATATTTTGAGAGAATTGATCGATTTATTCAAGACTTATGATGTACTGATTGAGAAAACACTGCATGTCGGCGTCAAGATACTCATCACAAAAGAGCCCTTATTAGAAATATTCAATTGATTCCTGCTGTAAAGTGAAGCACAGAGAACATTTTTGTATGGTTGACGGCTAGAGAGAACTCTTATTACCGTGCATACCCAGGTCCAGTTTCCTGTCAGGAATGGTTGATATAGGTGGGTGGAAAGAATGACAGGGAGCCCAACAGTAGGACCAACAACTGTAGTCATATTTTCCCCACAATTGGAAAGTTATTTCTTGTGACTGTATAGAACAGATGAGTGGGCACTTTTTGTGGATAAAGGATGCTTTGTTCGTTCTTTGTGATAGTTATCTCAACTTAGACGAGTTACTAAATAGCTTTGTCGAGTGATTTTCAAAATTTATTGTTCATAATCATATCAATTGAACCTCGCCTAGATTACTAGGTCACTAGTATTCTAGCCGGTCCCAAGCCCGGATAAAGAGGGAGGGTTGGGGCGTGGTGCTAGCAACTCCACCCCCAAAACTTAACCAAATTGCTACTAAAACTTCAACGCACAAATATATTCAAAATTCTAAAATTACAAAGAGTGGCCTTATTTTTCGCTGGAATCGGGGAAGTGAAATGACGCGAGCTGGTGAAAGCCTTCGGGAAGCCAGTCAGCCGATGTGCCTTCTTTCGATGAAAGCAAAAATAAGGATGGGGACGTGGAATGTTCGTACAATGTTCGAAGCTGGGAAGGCTGCTCAGGTAGCCGCAGAAATAAGGAGATATAAAATAGAAGTGTTGGGAATCTGCGAGAGCAAATGGAACGGATGTGGAAGGAGCCAACTATCAACTGGAGAGACAATAATCTACTCCGGTCACCCAGAGGACAATCACGAGCACACCGAGGGAGTAGCCATCATGATGTCACCAACAGCGGCTAAAGCTCTCATGCAGTGGGAACCAATCTCCTCCAGGATAATGACAGCCAGGTTCAACTCAAAAGGAAAAAAGGTTACAATCATTCAGTGCTACGCGCCTACAAACGCCTCAGAACATGAGAAGAAGGAGGATTTCTACAGTCAACTACAAACAGTAATGGACAACGTCCCAAAGAGCGATATCAAAATCGTGATGGGCGACATGAATGCGAAACTGGGAGGAGACAATACAGGAAGAGAACTCACCATGGGTCGTGAGGCCCTCGGTGAAATGAACGAAAATGGCGAACTCTTCTCAGACTTCTGCGCCTTCAATGATTTGGTGATTGGTGGCAGTGTGTTCAAACACAGGGATATACACAAGGCAACATGGATTTCACCAGATGGACACACCAAAAATCAGATAGACTTCATTTCAATCTCAAGGAAGTGGAGACGGAGCCTACTGGACACAAGGTCTAGGAGAGGAGCAGATGTGGGTTCACACCACTATCTAGTACAAGGGACTTTCAAGGTGAAGCTAAAAGCCTCGAGGGTAGCTGGGGATAGGCCACAATGCAAGTTCAACACCCAAAAACTGAAGGACACAATCACACAGGACATTTTCACTGCAACTGTCAAAGCAAAGCAGGAAACACTACGTGGCACCACTGAGGAATCATCCGTGGAAGACCATTGGAACTCTCTGAAGGTAATTTTCAACGAAACGTGCTCAACGGTTTTAGGAAGAAAGAAGAAACAAGACAAGGAATGGCTCTCAACAGACACTTGGAAACTAATAGAGGAGAGGAGAAAGGTGAAAGAGAAAATGATTCAATGCAAAGATGGACAAGAGAAAGAGACGCTGAACTCAACTTACACAGCACTGGACAAAGAAGTGAAGAAGAGTGCCAGGAAGGACAAAAGACAATTCTACGACAACCTGGCTACTGAAGCTGAGAAGGCAGCAGGCAAAAGGGACCTGAGGACACTATATCAGATAACCAAGTCTCTATCCGGGAAGAGATCAACACAAGTGAAACCTATAAAAGACAGCCAAGGGAAACCAATTACCAAAGAAGAAGGACAGATTAAACAATGGGCGGACCACTTCAAAGGACTCTTGAATCGACCACCACCTACAACCCGTCCAGTAATACCAACAACAGCACGTACACAACTGCAAGTTGACACCAATCCTCCAACGAAAGCTGAAGTCATGAATGCAATCAAGCTTCTGAAAGCTGGAAAAGCAGCTGGACCAGATGGAATACCCCCGGAAGCACTGAAAGCGGACCCAGAAACGACAGCAGATATGCTGACTCCATTATTGCAAAAGATCTGGAAGGAGGGAAAGGTGCCTACTGACTGGAAGAAAGGTTATCTAGTGAAACTACCAAAGAAGGGCGACTTAGGACTCTGCAAGAACTGGCGAGGAATCATGCTCCTGTCGACGCCAAGTAAAATCCTGAGTCGCATCATCCTGGAGAGAATAAAGGACGCACTGGATACAGAACTCCGACCAGAACAAGCTGGATTCAGGAAAGGCAAATCATGTTCTGACCAAATTGCAACTCTACGCATTATCATCGAACAAAGCATGGAATGGCAATCAAATCTCTACCTCAACTTCATAGACTTTGAGAAGGCCTTCGACAGCGTTGACCGCGAAGTAATTTGGAAACTCCTCGAGTACTACGGCGTACCCCAAATATTCATCAACCTTATTCAACAGCTGTACGACAACGGCACATGTCAAGTGATCCACAACGGAAAACTCAGCGAGGCGTTTCGAGTAAACACAGGAGTCGGACAAGGGTGCTTATTATCACCAATGATATTCCTAATTGTGGTGGACTGGATTATGCGTCAGACAGTGGGAAACGAGAAGACAGGGATATCCTGGACCGACGTGAAGAACCTAGAAGACCTGGATTTTGCGGATGATTTATGTTTGATGTCACACAAAATCGAAGACTTACAAGCAAAAACCGACAAACTGGTCGAAGAAGCAGCAAAGACAGGACTCCAGGTGAACATAGACAAGACGGAGGTCATGAAAATAACCAACCAACAACAGCAGCAACATCCAGTGCCAATCACCATCAACGGGAGGGATTTGAAAGAGGTTACTTCTTTCACTTATCTAGGGAGCATTGTCTCAACCACAGGAGGAACGGACGAGGATGTCAAATCGAGAATCGGGAAGGCGAGAAACACATTCATCAACCTGAAACCAATCTGGAAGTCTTCGTCACTCAACATCAACAACAAAATTCGAATTTTCAATACAAACGTGAAGTCAATATTGCTTTACGGATCAGAAACTTGGCGGGTCACCAAGAATATTTTCAACAGGTTGCAGACCTTTATCAACAACTGTCTTCGTTCTATACTGAAGATTAGATGGCCGGAAAGAATCACAAACAAGAAGCTATGGGAACAAACGAAACAGGAACCAATCGCCCAACAAATATGCAGGAGGAAGTGGAGATGGATTGGACACTCGCTGAGGAGGCCGTTGAGTGACATCGCGCGTCAGGCCCTCGAGTGGAACCCGAAAGGGAAGCGGCGAGTGGGACGTCCAAGGGTGACATGGAGGAGATCGTGTGAAGAGGAAGTGAAACAGTATGGAATAACATGGACGCAAGTGAAAAGTACAGCACAAGACAGAAGCAAGTGGAGACGTGCAGTTGAAGCCCTATGTTCCACTAGGAACCCAAGGGAACAATAATAATAATAATCATATCAATTGTAATCACACGGCTTTGAAACTTCAGTTTTATAGTTTTCTTTGTCTTCTCCTATTTGTCGTTGGGGTAGTAGAATTTCACAAATATCTGGGACAGGTGTTGAATCATTCCAATTACATATATTTGCAGTTGATTCGACAAACAAAGCTTCTGTTATCAATTTCTCCCTCCACCCTGTGACATTAGATTTTAAAACTGTCATCCTATCCCATCCTATTGTGTGGTTGTGTATAACTGCATGTATTGCCATAGCTGAACTATTTTCTAGATTTCTTATCTTATTCGGGTCAACCAATCTAGATTTTGCTAGGTTTTTATGTTCGGCTAGTCTGACTGCCTCTGTTCTACTACTTTGACCTGACAATCATTCCAGCAGGGTATAAGATAAACTAAATTGTTTTGTTTTAAAGGCTTCACAGGATCCTTTAACCGACAAAGCTTGTTTCTAATTGAGTTTGTGGGCTTGAATGCCACTTTTATTCCATGATTGAACGAATTAATTTGTTGGTAATGCTCACTCTCGCATATGATAGTAATCAAATAAACCTATGAGCACTATTCGATCCCATCTGGTGGATACTGGTTAAGTTTGGCACCATCGAACTGATGAACCTTAAACTGTGTGGAAAAACAACTTTTAGATTCCCCTGCTCTTCCATCGTCATCTCTCATAAGAAGAAGTCACACAACCAAGCTTCATATTACTTCAAATACGCTGTTCCCTTTTCCACTAAATTCTTCCATATTTCTATGTTTCCCATTATTCAGTGATCATCATTGCAATGTTTCCAATTTCATGACCACTCGACTGGTCTATAAATTGCGCTTACTAGCAACTTCTTGTGAATGTTAATTCACCTTGTACATTATTTCCCGAATTCTGTCGAGTGAATCACTGCATGTTCCTTTTGTAATTTCTTATGTTTATGAGATTTTAATGAAATCTTCGCGTGATTATAATTGATTGTGGGGTGCAAACAACACACACTTGCAGATATTAGACTGACAAAACAAGAAATTACACTACTACCTTGATAGAAGCTATACGAAGCGACTTTCGAAACCAATCCGGTAGAACAATTTTCAGTCAACTTATTGAACTGTGAGTTGAGAATAAGCATTTCAAGACAAATCCAACGTTGTATTGCAGAAAGGTGTGTGTTAACACCAGCTGACCAACTGTGAAGATCCGATTTTCATTCAGTCTATATCGAAGGCAAAGTCATTTCACAGTGAAATGCTTCTTTATTGTAAACATCATAACCAAGTTCTTCAACTTCAACGGGAAGTATGATGATTAACTTGGTAACAGATGACCACACGCTTTACTTTCATTTCGCCGTTCACATGATACATAAGTAGTTCGGATAATTTAAAGTATCGAAGGGATTTTATGCACGGAAAATATGTATTTTACAAAAATAATGACATTAGTGCTTTTAAATGTACAGAAGATATAAGCTGTGCACTGTGACCTGTACACAGTATTGTTTCCACTTTCACTTCAAGCCATTTACACGGAACACCAGACATCCGAAATTTTTATGGAGAAAACAATGTTTGCTTCGCCGTTAGAAAACCTTTAAGCAAAAGTAAAGAAAATATACTCTTATCAGTATGTAATGAAAAAGTATTTGCCATCCGTCTCTTCCTAGAATGTGAACATACACAGAAATACAATAAAGTTGCTAATATTCGCTTTCTCTTCACAGTGCTACTTTATAATTCATTGAGTGACACTACGTGATAGGACACACAGACGCCCATTAACAGTGATTATCGCCAACTGAAAGTAGTCCTTCAACTCTGTTGTCGTGTAATCCGGCATAAATATTTGAAGAAATTCAGACTAAATCCTCTGGTCTGACACCACTTTGAAAGACCACACCTCTTCTGAATTCCAGAATCATTGGTGTTTCTACAATTTCTACAAATGGAAACAAAAGGCCTTGTACAAAGATACAAGCTAGACAATTTTAAACTATCGGCATGAGGTGCACTACTTGAAGAGGCTAGAAATTGAATAATTTGATCTCGCCTACAGGTTGAGTCAGGGCAAATTAGTTTGTATTCAATCCCTCTACAATCTCACCACTACACTCAGCCCTATACACTAATTTCATTCATTCACAATCAGAACAGAATGATCTAAGACAGGCACAATTTACTGAATAACTTACTTTCAATAACTAAATAAGTAGGAGGGTGAATAGTTGTTTAGATTCAACTGAAACATAGTAGGATGATATGGAGTCGCACATGAAGTGTACTGCACTCAGGTATTCTGACCAAACCAGTCAATTCATCTTTCACAGACGGTATTTTATGATTAATAAAGTCACATCTTCACATTAGGAGACTAGGAGTGATGGCATACGAGGGATTTCAAAGCCCTAGACGCAATGCTTTACAACAACACTGTACTCCACTTCAACTCTTGTAACAAACAACGCAGTTAATGAACTTGATGAAAGGAATGTTAGTCATCATGCTGTTCTTCGATAATGGAACAATGACTGAAATTAACAAATCTAAGGTTGCCAACGGGGTTGAATCTTCGTGCTTATGGTTTGAAACTGATCACGGTATAAATTGTCTACTTCATGCACATTTATAAATATTTATATATATATATCGAACAACAAGCGTTGAACATGGGAATATCACTCACCGAAAATGACAGTCAAGCCGAAATGACTGGTGTAATGGCGAAGACTGATATGCAATTTCTAGCGCCAGCCTCTGTTAAACCTGCTATTGCTACACAAAAGAAATGTATTTAAGTTAGTTTATTCAGTGGAAGTAGTAAACTGTACATGGTAAACTGTTGCAACCATTAGGATGTAAATATATTGAAACTGGTGACAGGAGGACTTTTGGTTTATTTTCAATGAGTACTTAGTTCACTGCTGTATTTTGAAACAACATATGCAGGTTTATTGTCCACTAGCAAACGCGTTGCATTTACGGCTAATTTTATGGTGACGGAAACGCTTTATAGAGATAAGCTGCACAATGGTAATTTTGTTTGCAACATAGCTTTGGTAAACCCTGATCCTTATCTTACCTGGCTACGACGGAAAGATGATCTGTTTCGTTGTCAAACTTTTGCAAACTCATAGTGCTCAGTTTGACGAATACACCAGTACCATTGATTCGATATGCGTTTTAAACAGTTCTGATCATCTGTTTACACTAACGTCTTCTGAAGATACTTACATATCTCGTCATTGTTTCACTGTTATAAGTAGGCTGTGGAGACTGATATGCTGTCTCAGATCTCTCCTCATTGACTTCAACGGCGAACTTGTCGTACTATTCTGAGGAGGACAACAATGTGAAGAGACATTCAAACGATAATCAGTGTGTGTGTGTTTGTGCGTGTAAATCAAGATTGTAGGTCAAAATTCTAATACCAATGCTTCACGCTATCATTTTTTGATTGATGATTTTCCCTAATTTCAGGAAGTGGATTTATGACAGAGGGAATGGTTTAACTCCGCCATCGGTTTCCGTACGAAGGGTTGTTTGGTCCAGACCGTTCCCAGCTATTTTGACTAGAGATTCAACTAGAATATATTTCAATGACATTATTCGCCAATTATACAGACAGATATGAACGTATCACATTAAATTACATAAGATAACAGTCATTATTCATCGCTGAATACTGCTTCTAAATTAGCCAGACATCATCATAATAAAACACTTATAATTTTCATCACAAAGTGCAAATGTAGGTTGTGTAGTTAAGTTTGACGGAGAAAAATTGCGAATGTCACCTTTATTTGCTAAATAGCAATGCTAAGACTAGCAGATGAACTACCAGTTTTAGTCGGTTTGACTAATTCTTTCGTGCCGTCCACGAACATTACTGTTACGAAATTTCAACTTTGTGTGATCAGGAGGACCGAACAAAACACAAAATGCGAGTGCTATTTATGAGTCCATCATCGTTCGGTCATTCCACATGGTCGATATCAACCCATCATCCTCACTTATGTACGACAGTCTTTGCAGAAGACGGAAGAGGTAGTAATTTATAATCGCCTGTTTAAAGTTAATTTTTGTCACGGCTTTTCAATTTATTTGTGCGCTTCATCTTGCTTTTCACCATGTGAAGCAGTCTAATTGCTTTCATCTAATCTCGTCTTCCCACAAGACCACAAGTTACTCAGGCCTTTACTCCTCAAACGGTCTCCATTTGACACAGTTTCCCGAAGGAGTGGTCACGCTTCCTCACATGATGTCTTCCTCCATTCGTTAAAATTATTATGCAGCAAACATGAGTGCTTTAAACGTGTGTGTAATAGACGTATGAGTAACAAGCAATTATCAGCAAAGGCATATCTTACCCAGGATTTCCTGTGAGAAATTCGTATTCACCCATGTTTTGACCAAATCCACCCTAGAATGCAAAAGTAGAAATATACTGGCACTGAGGATGCACGTTGGACTATGCAAGTGCGTATTGAGAAAAAGTGCCATTGCTATGCAAATTCGTGCTTGACTAAAAAGTAACTGTTGTACTCTTAACACCTCTCGATTGAATACTGAGATCTAACGTCGAGGTGATTTATTATGCTCTATAATCCACATGCAATGCTGGCAAACAGCAAACGCCGAATTTTGTGAGAAATTACAACTCAAACAGTGGATCGAATTTAAAGGTTTATCTGACTGTCAGCTGTAGAATTAATTAAGAGTGAGCTACAATTCCACTCGAAAATGTCAGAGAACGTAAAATCGTAGATCATTTCACCACAATAAAGGTTGCATTCACAGATAGTGTGTAGTGTGTATTCTTATAATGGAGCGACCAGACTGTTTGAAACCAACTGATAACATTGATATTTGTACTCAATTAGAAGAATGTGGGAGTGAAGTGTATGTGAGTAATGGCTGGAGCAGTGATCCATCTTATTCGGTCACGTCGATTCATGGACTGTGTCCATAAGCAGGCTAAACTTCGTGCATACTGGATGGTCAATGAACAGATGTTTCGCATCAAATGGAACTACTCAGCCAGACACACGATGTACATGCACATATATACGTACAGCCAGTGTTGACCACGTTACTCATGCTTACACTGCTTTCTCACATAACCAAGCCTAGCACATTTTGGTCAGTCACAAACGAAAATGTCGCTTTATCCACCGATGAATGGCGATGCCGATTTCGGTAAAGAAACAGCCTTAGTGCTTGCAGTATTTGTTACCTACAAATATGAGAAAACTGACTGCTATGCGTATCAAATGTAGGTTCATATTCAAGGTTAATTATACCCAGTCAATCCAGTGGATAGAGAGAGGTGTTCAATACTTTCATTTCTTCTCTCGATAGGATGATGCAATTGCTCCCTGAAGGGAGAGACTAATACATTTTTCAATCTTCAGTACATGCAAGGCGAAATGTGTGCCTAAGGCGAGTGAATTTAAGAAGAACTGGGAAACTTCGACTCCTCACCTCAAATAATAGTGAAAAACTGTTATAGCTTACAGGACTCACATCCATATTATTCCTGCGATTCATATCCATGTTATACATTGGCTGTGGCTGACTGCCATAATCCTGACCGTACATCGGATATCCCGTCATATCTCTTGGTGTTCCGCTGCGGAAGTTCTGCTGTAAAGAGATATTTAGAAAAATGCATACATTTATTTCGATACTGTGGAAACTTATGCGGATCAGTCGATTGAATCCAATGAAAACCAGGAACCTCATGTCATGTTTGATGAGGAAATTGTAAGTTCAGGTGCACACTATATCCTCCTGATATTGCGCAAGTACGTGACTGAGAGAAAGTTTGCGCCAGAAAGACGTATATCCTAGTTTGCATCCAGAATGCAAAATTAAGTCATTTCCATGACGAATGATATCAAGACCTACCGGATAAATAGCTTGTGACAAATGCCATTAATCCGAAATTCATACAGGTTGGAAACACTTTGACACAAGTGCACCCTCTTTCCTAAAATCACTGCATCACAAAACACTCCACAAGGAACGTTTACTCCGCATTCGTTTGAATAATCGAGAGTTCAGCTTTTGTCACCAATTCACAGTCTCCAAACAGGTTATTGGTTAGTAATTGGAACTCACCTATGTGACGTCAGTCTATAGCCGACACTTATTGTGTTAGGAATTGTGATATCACACGACCAAGTTGAGCAAAGTAGGTGGGGCGGAATTCGAACCCGGCAGCAGTTGGCTGTAAGTCGATTGATAAAGACAACCAACTGCATCTTCACCTCGTAACAAATTACTTATACTTTAAGATGCAAACGTCCCCATCATTTACGATTACTTGGACTACCTGAACTTGCTCATTATCATTTGGGTTCCCAGAAGTATGAAACCACATTACAGACATCAGTATGTGGCGTTCTATCATCACTGAGTTTGTGATCACATCCTAAGATTCACTTCTGAATGAGTAAACCCCACGGAAAACGGTCAACGATGCCACAGTGGAATCGATCACACTGGTCTACAATCTCAAAAGAACGCTGAAAGTGAGTCAGAGTGTGAAATATCATGAAATTGGCGATTTCCAGGAAGCCATATGGGCATCGGATTGATGATCTCACCGTCTTCCTGATGCAAGCCGACTAGAAACAAAATATGTTTTGTTTTTGGAGATCTTCACTCAAAATGCACAGCAATCAATGGTTGTGACTAAGAAGAAGGAGAAGAAGAGGAGGAAGAAGTCGCAGATCATTGCAATGGCCGTGTACTCACAGATACTAGTGTGTCGGCTCATTATTCGCATAACCTGAAAGTGAAATGGCTAATGATCAAAAAGTATAGAGACAATCCAAACGTTTATTACAAGCAGTATGACCATCCACAATCGATGCTGATGTTTTCCGGTTCTTCAAACGCGACATTTGTAGTGCATGATTGTTGTCACATGCCCAAGTGTTGGTCACTGTACTTTAAGGTAACTATAATAATAATTGTTATTGTTGCCTTGGGTTTCTAGTGGAAGGTAGGTCTTAGCAGCATATCATCACTTTGGTCTATTTTTACTCTCATCTTACGCTGAGTCCTCGATTGTCCATAGTCTCTTTTCCCCTCCTCACACTATCTTCTGCGTGTCACCCTCACACTGACGATCCACTCGTTGTTTCTTTATATTCGGATTTCACTCGTGATCTTGGCACACGAAATCATTTGGTGGCCTTCTCAACGTATTCCCGATCCATCTCCATTTTCCCCTAAATATTTATTGAGCAATCGGATCTTGGTTGGTTTGTTCTCAGAAAGAGTTTCTTGTTGCTAATTCTTTCTGGCCGGCTAGACACTCGATCTTCAAAATGGAGCGAAGGCAGCTGTTGAGGAAAGCCAGTAAACTGTTGGAAATGCCTTTCGTGACACGCAGTGCAAGTTTCTGACTCGTATGGAAGAACTGACTGACTTCATATTTGTGTTGAAAATCCACATCTTGTTATTTATGCTGGCTGAGTGCAGAAGATTTCCGAGCTGGCGTCAGGTTGATGAAGACGTGTCTTGCATTTTTCGATTCCGGCTGGCTTTGACATCTTCATCCGTTCCGCCCGTGGTTGAAACTGTGCTTCCTAGATAAGTGAAGGAAGTAACCTCTGCCAAATCTCTCCCGTTGATGGGGATTAGTGCTGGTTGTTGTTGTTGTTGTGGTTCGTTGGTTATCTTCATCACCTCCGTCTTCTTCATGTTCACCCGGAGTCCTGTCTCCATTGACTGCTTCTTCAGCCAGCCAGTGTGTTGGTTTTCTTCTACAAGTCTTCGAGTCGATGTCACATTAAACATAAATCACCTACGAAATCCAGATCTCCTACAGTCTTCATATCGGTCCAACGTATTCCTGTCTCCTCCCTCCCCACAGTCTGACGCAAAATCCAGGCCACCACAATTAGGAATATCATCGTCGGTGATAATAGGCAGGCTGCCTTGTCTTACCCCTGTATTCACCTCGAACACCTAGCTGAGTTTTCCGTTGTTGATCACTTGACTCGTGGCATTGTCATATAGCCAGCTGTTGAATGAGGTTGAGAAAGATTTGTGCACTGCATGCTCTAGTGTTGAAGTAGTTTTCAAATTACTTCTTGGTCAACGCTGTCTGTCGAAGGCCTTTCCGAAGTCGATGAAATTAAGGTACAGAGAGTTTTGACTGCCATTCTATGCTTTGTCCTGTGATGACAATGCCTAGAGTTGCAATTTGATCAACACATGATTTGCCTTTCCTGAATCCAGCTTGTTCCGATGGGGTTGGCGGAGTTCTGCATCCAGTGCATCTTTCATTCTCTCCACGATGACGCGACTTAGTATTTTACTCGGCGTCGACAAGAGGATTATTCCACGCCAGTTCTTGCAAAGGCCTGAGTCACCCTTCTTTGGTGGCTTGACAAGGTAGTCAGCCATTCCCCCAATCGTTCGGCACCCTCCCTTCCTTCCAAACCATTTGCAATAATGGCGTGAGCACATCTGCCGCAGTCTCTGCGTCCGTATTCAGTGCTTCTGGGAGAGTTCCATCTGGCCGTGCTGCCCTCCCGGCAGCTTGATCGCATTCAAGATTTCTGCCTCCGTTGGAGGATTGGTGTTCACTGGCAGGCAGTTGTGTGCGTGCTGTTGGTGGTATTTGTGGAGGGGTTGCAGTCGGTGGTTGATTTAAGAGTCCTTTGAAGTGGTCATCCTATTGTTTTCTTTGTCTCTCCTCCTTGGTAATTAGGTTCCCTCGGACATCTTTTATAGGTTTCATCATCTGGGTTGATCTCTTCCCGGACAGAGACCTGGTTATCTGGTATAATGTTCTCAGGTCTCTTTTACCAGTGGCCTGTTCTGTTTCAGTCTGCAGGGTGTTGAATAGTTGTATTTTGTGTTCCTTGACACTCTTCTTCACTTCTTTATTCAGTGCCTTGTACATTGAACTCAGTTTCTCCTTCTCTTGTCTATCTAAGTACTGGTTGACCTTCTGTTTCACCATCCCTCCCTCTTATATTAGCTTCCGGGTACCCGTTGAGAGCCATTTCTTGTCTTATCTCTTCCTTCTGCTTAGAACAGTTGTACACGTTTTCTTGAACATCGCCTTCAGAGATTTCCAATGTTATTCCACACAGGTTTCCTCAGTGGTGCCACATATTGTCTCCGACTTTGCTCTGATCTGTTTTGAAGGTATCTCTTGTAGTTCTGTCCTCGAGTTTCTGAACGTTGAACTTGAATTGTGGTTTATCTCCAGTTGAACTGAACAATTTTAGCCTCACCAAGTCAATGGATGCGCAGAAGTCTCCGAAGCGTTCTCCGCCCACAGCCTCTCCACCCATGATGAGTTCTGTTCCTGTATTATCTGCTCCCAGTTAAGCTGGAATTCATATCGCCCATAAGGATTTTGATGTCATCATTCTGAATATTGTCCATTACTGTTTGTAGTTGTTAATAAAAATCGCCCTTCTCTTGTTCCGCGTTGTTTGTAGCATTGTGCGTAGCATTCGACAAATGTAACCTTCCCTCCTACTTGTTGAGTTGAATTTTGCTGTCATGATCCTGGATGGAATTGGTTCCCACCGCATTAGGTATTTGGCTGCCTCTGGTGAAATCATGATAGCTACTCAATGCCTAAGTGTGCTCCTGGTTGTCGTCTGGGTGACCTGAGTAGACCACCGACTCTCCAGTTGACAATTCTGGTAATCCATACCCATTCAATTTACTCTCGCAGGTAACCAGTACTTCTATGCCATATCTTCGCATTTAGTTGGATACGTGGGTAGCCTTCCCAGTCTAGTACGTTGCACGGACATTTTACGTCCCCATTCTTATTCCCGCTTTCATCGCGAGAAGACACATCGGCCGGCTGACTAGATTCCTGAAGGCTTTCACCAGCACGCCATGTCGTTTCGCTTCTCCAATTCCAAAGTGGAATAAGTTTTGTCTTAATATATTTTGGCGACGGCTAGATACCTGGTGAGCTACTTAACTAGGATGTGTTAACCAGAATAGTAGACATACATATTGAGAATGTAAAATGTGTGAAATATAAACAATCCAAAACGAATCTATGACCAATCCAGATACTGCATACATCAAAGTGATATGATAACAAATAGTTGTACTCAATTAGAAGAATGTGGGAGTGAAGTGTATGTGAGTAATGGCTGGAGCAGTGATCCATCTTATTCGGTCACGTCGATTCATGGACTGTGTCCATAAGCAGGCTAAACTTCGTGCATACTGGATGGTCAATGAACAGATGTTTCGCATCAAATGGAACTACTCAGCCAGACACACGATGTACATGCACATATATACGTACAGCCAGTGTTGACCACGTTACTCATGCTTACACTGCTTTCTCACATAACCAAGCCTAGCACATTTTGGTCAGTCACAAACGAAAATGTCGCTTTATCCACTGATGAATGGCGATGCCGATTTCGGTAAAGAAACAGCCTTAGTGCTTGCAGTATTTGTTACCTACAAATATGAGAAAACTGACTGCTATGCGTATCGAATGTAGGTTCATATTCAAGGTTTATTATAGAAAATCAAAACAAGTGATTCAGCGAAGAGACTCTTTTCAACGAATTTATCATCAAGCTGTACAATCGTATATATATGGATTTTAAGAAGTTATATCTGGTGAGGGAATTGAATCACAGGTGTGAATGCATAAAATAATAATAATAGTAGTATGAAATGCCATTAAAACTAAGGTGTTTGTGATTATAATCATCGTTAAATGTCAAGTGGCATTTCATACTATTATTATTATTTTATGCATTCACACCTGTGATTCAATTCGTCCATCGGATATATCTTCTTAAAAACCATATATATCCGATGAAACAGCTTAATGATAAATTCTTTGAAAAGAGTCTCTTCGTAGAATCACTTGTTTTGATTTTCAATATGTTAAAATGGGAATCTTCCATGAGTTAAATAGAGGTTAACTATATCCAGTCAATCCAATGGATAGAGAGAGATGTTCAATACTTTCATTTCTTCTCTCGATAGGATGATGCAATTGCTCCCTGAAGGGAGAGACTAATACATTTTTCAATCTTCAGTACATGCAAGGCGAAATGTGTGCCTAAGGCGAGTGAATTTAAGAAGAACTGGGAAACTTCGACTCCTCACCTCAAATAATAGTGAAAAACTGTTATAGCTTACAGGACTCACATCCATATTATTCCTGCGATTCATATCCATGTTATACATTGGCTGTGGCTGACTGCCATAATCCTGACCGTACATCGGATATCCCGTCATATCTCTTGGTGTTCCGCTGCGGAAGTTCTGCTGTAAAGAGATATTTAGAAAAATGCATACATTTATTTCGATACTGTGGAAACTTATGCAGATCAGTCGATTGAATCCAATGAAAACCAGGAACCTCATGTCATGTTTGATGAGGAAATTGTAAGTTCAGGTGCACACTATATCCTCCTGATATTGCGCAAGTACGTGACTGAGAGAAAGTTTGCGCCAGAAAGACGTATATCCTAGTTTGCATCCAGAATGCAAAATTAAGTCATTTCCATGACGAATGATATCAAGACCTACCGGATAAATAGCTTGTGACAAATGCCATTAATCCGAAATTCATACAGGTTGGAAACACTTTGACACAAGTGCACCCTCTTTCCTAAAATCACTGCATCACAAAACACTCCACAAGGAACGTTTACTCCGCATTCGTTTGAATAATCGAGAGTTCAGCTTTTGTCACCAATTCACAGTCTCCAAACAGGTTATTGGTTAGTAATTGGAACTCACCTATGTGACGTCAGTCTATAGCCGACACTTATTGTGTTAGGAATTGTGATATCACACGACCAAGTTGAGCAAAGTAGGTGGGGCGGAATTCGAACCCGGCAGCAGTTGGCTGTAAGTCGATTGATAAAGACAACCAACTGCATCTTCACCTCGTAACAAATTACTTATACTTTAAGATGCAAACGTCCCCATCATTTACGATTACTTGGACTACCTGAACTTGCTCATTATCATTTGGGTTCCCAGAAGTATGAAACCACATTACAGACATCAGTATGTGGCGTTCTATCATCACTGAGTTTGTGATCACATCCTAAGATTCACTTCTGAATGAGTAAACCCCACGGAAAACGGTCAACGATGCCACAGTGGAATCGATCACACTGGTCTACAATCTCAAAAGAACGCTGAAAGTGAGTCAGAGTGTGAAATATCATGAAATTGGCGATTTCCAGGAAGCCATATGGGCATCGGATTGATGATCTCACCGTCTTCCTGATGCAAGCCGACTAGAAACAAAATATGTTTTGTTTTTGGAGATCTTCACTCAAAATGCACAGCAATCAATGGTTGTGACTAAGAAGAAGGAGAAGAAGAGGAGGAAGAAGTCGCAGATCATTGCAATGGCCGTGTACTCACAGATACTAGTGTGTCGGCTCATTATTCGCATAACCTGAAAGTGAAATGGCTAATGATCAAAAAGTATAGAGACAATCCAAACGTTTAGTACAAGCAGTATGACCATTTACCACTAATTTGGACCGAAACTCAATTGCCTGCTACTCCTGTCCCTATACTTATGATGTGAGAAGACCAGAAGTTGATTTGCACATCATAATCGACGTTATCTGTCCAGTGGTGGATTCAAATGATCGTTGCGATTGGGTCATTGCAAAATGATACCAGATAGACGATATCCACAATCGATGCTGATGTTTTCCGGTTCTTCAAACGCGACATTTGTAGTGCATGATTGTTGTCACATGCCTAAGTGTGGGTCACTGTATTTCCAGGTACCCAGAACCCTAGACTTTTAGTATTATTTTTGGAATATTTAATGTGCGAAATAAAAGTTTTTGCAATAGATGCTGAAGCTGTTTCTGTTGCTGCATACATTGAAGCAATAGGAGAAGAAGTATATTGTTGATCGATATAATTTGGTTTACTGTATTTAGATACACTTACATTTGTGTATGGATCTTGACTGCCTGTGTAGCCTTGTCCATCAAAATATCTGCTTGCACCTCCCGGATTTAGTGGTGGGCCACCCATCTCGTTAGCATCATAGTAGCCCTCCTTATCTCCTGGGCGTAATTTCATTATGAATTGCGATTGTTAAGTGAGGCGAATACTAGTTACATCCTTTTAAAGAATTTCGCGACCTTGAGAAGGAGCAGCTGATTCCAATATCCAATGTCCAATATGGCTTTTACGAGCTGGTGTAAGGCAGTTCGGTTTCTTGGTGCTCACTTCTTGATTGTGAGGTCAATGTTACATTTCTTCGGTGAACTTCTGCGTAGTCGGTCCTGCCATTGCACTGTCGTTGCTTTGGTTGACTCCAAAAGGAGTGGTGCTTAGATTATTTATATGTGCTTTTTAGCATGTGGTGTGTTAAGACTTTGTTGCTACTCTGAATGGAGTTGATCCTTTCACCAGTTATTCCTCTGGTCTCGTCGATAACAGAAAAGAGATAATAATTATGACATATAATTAGTGTAGGTTATCAGACTAAAAGACAGAAAAAGAATGAAAGAAATAGTAAAAACAGACGGCTAACTAAATTCGAAGTTTTATATATATATACATATAAAGATATATATGTATAGAATATCAGTACTGATAATCGTATTAATAATAAGTGTGGGTGTAATAGTTGGAGTAGTCAGGAGTGTAAGACGGGAGAGAATGTAAAGAAGTGAAACGACGAACTTAGATGTCTACCCATGAATGGTTTGTGGGATTTTAGGGGGATGGGCAATTTGGACGCAGTCCATGTGTCGCTGCATGATTGTTCAGCCTTCGCTTAAAGGTGTCATTAGACGGTGCTTAGCTATATCTGCCAGTAAGTAGTTCCAGGGACTGCAAACCCGTAGTGAAGAGAAATGGGAGCGCACTTGAGTGTCTGCCCTCTGGTGAGCTATGCTTCTGGGATATCCACGAGGAAGACTATACCTACTCAATGGTAGAACACCTGTGTTTTGGTGATTCTGGTCATTTTTTATCTTGTAGGCAGCAATTAAGTCCCCATAAGCCGACGGTTGCTAAGCGTGAATACGCCTAATTTCTCCAGCTTTTCATCATACGGTTTATTTCGGAGACCCACTACTCCTTTAGGCGCCCGTCTTTCGAATCTTTCCAAGAGGTTCTTGTCTCTTCAAACAGTGGGGGTGAAATGATATTATGCACTTAAAGTTGTGGCCTGACGTACGTTTTGTACAATCCGAGAAAAAGCTCAAGAGTGTGTGCACCTAAATATGTGTAATAAGGATGACGGACTATAACAATCGAAAAGTTTAAAACCCATGGGAGAGCATCCGGAGTGGTAGTTGCAACCATACCACTAGCTTCTTAAGGACTTTTTCATTTAATCTCAATCTACATCTTCGTTTAGGTTAGAAGTCCTATCATTATGTGGACTTCACTTTGGTGAATTCCATCATAACGTGGTTTTTTCTGACATAAACACACAGTGATACAGCATTGTTTATAGGTGGTCTGCCCAGCACATTTACTGATGTCAGTTGCTTAACAAACTTCGGTGTTGCTCTCTTGTATACATCAGAAGCTGTTTCATCCAATCTTCGTCTGTCTAAAACTTGTCAGTTTGAGAAGAGAGCCAAGAACTACATGTCGGATGTCGACACCAAATTAAGGGACATTTACCACTAGAGGCCGACAAACACACAAAACTACTGGCGAGCAAGCGGAGTGAACGAATGAGCAACACCCAACGGGTTGCATACATATTTCTTCCGTATCGCACTGTTAGGTGCCCATATTTGACCATTACTATGCGCTATTCGCCGAATAAGCTGTTCCATTCCAGAAACACTTCAGAAGACGTCAGATGAAGATTTCTTGGCCTTTGATTTTCTGGAGGATAGTCACTTGAAGTAACTGTAGCATTTCGAGTGGGCACGGGAAGTCTTCGGCAATGTGAAATGTGTGGCCGAATTAGGATAAGTAGAGATCACTGGTGTCCTTGCAGGAGAATGAACATTAGTAAGATGGGAAGGAATTTACTTGAAGTTGCTGTGGGTGAACAATATTCAGGAAAGCCTGTCTCACTCAGAGGATAGTAAAGTGATTCGTTCACTGCTGGTAGTAGACTACAACGAACAATCGCAGGGGCTGATATTTTGTGTAAATGTTGTGGAAGCGGCGGATGCACCGATTACAGAAGACGTGTGGCGATAATTCCAAATGTGTACTCCAATGTTGAATGTTTTCCAGTGACTGGCATATTATTAACTTAGTGATAGAATGCAGTTGACATCCGTTGTTCTATGAGTGACTGCATTAGAATCAACTTAGGTTGACTAATAGTCTGTACGCATTTTCACAGACGTTTTGCTTCGGCAGTGTATTTCAGTGACCATAGTGTAGTTTGTTCCTACCATGAATTTCGTATCCCAGTTATGTAAACCGTTGTGACTGAATCACCTACTTTTACTATGTATTTCAATTAACAGCTCGCGATACTGCTTGAGTTAAACTCATGATAAGCTAGTATCGAGTGAGGATTAAGGCTGTCGCGATGTATTTTCTCACCTGGTATGGGTCAGTGTGTTCATGTTTTAAGAAGCGTTATGATGATTCACTTTGGTGAAAATGGGAAATATGGAATTAAGTTGAGGCCTTTGTAAACAGAGTAATCGAAAGTCTCGTTGAGTAGATCAGAAGTGTTTTGATATGCCAGATGAATTTTCGCCAGGAGAGGCATGGACTAAGAGGAATAATGCATGGAAGCGACTTTCATTTGTGTTGGGAAGCGTTAGTGGTTTCATACTTCTGAATAGTCGTTAATTTTTAATTTATCCAGCATCACAAACTGGAAAAAATAATTCCTGAATGATGTTTAGCAGATGAGTGAACTTACTTTCCATTGTTGATGTTGTATATATTACAGTTCGTCTTACGACCTATTCCTCTGTTTAAGGCGTCTTTTCACGCTTCAGAATCCGAGCGTGCACTGAAAAGCAACACACATGCATTTAAATCTCTCACCCGTCATCTTTTGCTCTGGTTGTAAAGGCAGTGAGTACAAGAGATATACTGTTAGGAATTTCTTAGCTTTTAAATTTCAGAAATTATTCCATCACATCCTTAACTTCCTTCCAGCTGAGGAAACGCCTTGTTAACATAGTCTTAAGAAAAATTTCAATTAGATGCGCGCTGGACTGATGCGCACTAATTACCTGAAAAGAAATCCCGAAACGGGATTCGTTAACTAGTGTTCACTGTTGCCACTGCTTTTCATAGTTAATTCGTGGAGGGCGGAATAATAGGCAGTATAACAGAAAAATACTGGCTCATAAAGCGCCACGTACATAACGACAATTTGAGGAGTGCATAGGGGTGCACAGTTTCCTAGTCATTAATAATACTACCTTTATTCCCGTCTGTGCAGCACCATACCAGTCGTACATGCATGGATAAGTTATTATTTAAATTACATGAGTTCGGTTCATGGTGAATTTGCATGGCCGCTGTACTATTTGACCTTAGTTAAGGGAACATTCTACTAACTAGTCATTCAATGCAGCACATTTAGGAATATAGAAGTATTGTCTTCGCATCAACAAATTCCCAAGCATTAGCTGTATGGGTCAATAACACCTGGCAAAAACAAAGCTTGGAATCAATTCTCCTGTATAACATTGCTATGAACGGCGTCGAATCTTATTACCTGTGCAGTAACCGCTTAACCAACTCACTGATTTTCTCTTCACTTTAATCATTAGTAAGTTAGGTCAGTATAATTATTTCCAGAAGCAATTACATTAGCAACCATATCCTTTAATATTTAAATATATACTTTTATTACTAGCATAATACACTGTACTATTTTTGTGTTGAAATGACTACCTTCAGTCAATAGTTACCCATTTTCATATAATTTTCTCAAAGTCGTAATAAATAAATAAATAAATAAATTTATTCTCATAGTACAGTACATGAGGTACGCCAGTTTACAGGCATCATCAAATTGTTACAGAAATAGAACCATATAATTCAATCACAATTTACAGGCGGTGGCAAGATATGCTTTACATGTTCGCTGGAGATTATACATACACTTGATAAATGTTAATCCCAGTAGTATAAAACAGCCTTTTCACTTATATACAATCACTTCTGTGCTAAGTTGGGAAAATCTGCTAGATTGTCAGTGAGTGCAACACAACAGGAAATACAGGAGTATTGTCTTCGCATTAACAAAAAAACCAGGTCTTTGGTGGATGGATTAAAAGTGCCTGGGAAAAAAATAAAGCTTGAAGTAAATATTCGTACATAACTTTGTTGTGTGCAGAGTCCTCGAATTATAGTTCATTGATGTGTTATTCTGAGATCAGTGATGTGTTTATCTCATTTGATCTGAAATGTCATTGTTGGGAGTAAGTATATAAGTTTCGGACGCATTAATTAATGGATTTCTACTGCTTGTGGGTATTTTCTTAGCGTTAGGAAGGTTTATGAATTTCAGCTGTTCCGACAGGAGTTGAGAATATTAACTGCTCAGCAACATTATGGATATAAGTTCATCACATTATCTAAGGAAAGGTGGGTTGCAGTTGGTGAGGGATATATGGTGCCCAACGAGCGTTCATCTGTCCTTGTGATGTTGTGGTGAGTTATACCTTTTTCATGTTGTCGGTTTATGTCCATTTTATTCCACTTATTGTGTTGGGTAGTAGTTTCACAAACGAGATTTCTTGTCTGTTTGAGGATACGTATGTTAACCGTCAATGTTTTATCTAGAATTATAAATATAGGCAAAAAACAACAGGTGTAGTATTTAAGCTTATACATTAAATGGACCTATAATTTCGGAGGCTCTCAGATAGGAACTAGAACTAATATCGTTTGCAAACTCTTGTAGTTTGTCATTAAGCACCTTTTTGAAGGAGGCCAATGTACTTGCTTGACGCATTTCCATTGGCAGTTTATTCCATATCTGTGCATACCTAATCAAGTAAAACTTTTGCCTGGTGGCTGTTTTACATTGTTCGATAGCTACTGTACCCTTAGTGTGTCTTAGTTTGTAACCATTGTCATCTGAAAGTCGAGTGCCATTAGTAGAGGTAAAAACTAAGTGGTTTAGAAGCTTATAGTAAAGTGTCAAGTTTAGTCTCAGGCGTCTTAGCCATAGTGTTTCTAGTCCTAGGGTATCACATCTAGTGGAGTAGTTCGTACCATTTTCAGTTCCGAGTAATTTTAACGTGAAGTACCTCTGCACTCCCTCGACTTTCAATTTGTCCTCTATGCGTATGCTACTATACATGAATGAACAGTAATCAAATAAAGGACGCACACAAACCTTGTACAACAGAATTCTAGACTCATTTCTGTAGAAGTTCCTGAGTAGAAAGCCGATAAGTCTGCGTGACTTTGACACTTGTTTGGAGATATGTTCAGAAAATGATAAGCTATGTGAATATTTCAGCCCTAGGTCCAGTACAGATTCCAGTCGTTGAAGTGCATGGCCTTGAATTGTCAGGTCAAGTTCTAAATTGTTGCAACCTATGCAGAGCCAGCCACATTTTTCGACATTAAATTGGAGTTGCCAGGTGTCACACCATCTATCCATTTTTTCTAATTCTTGCTGTATGGCGTTTACTGTTATTCCAAGATCTGTGTTCTTGCATTTATACGTTACTTTTAAGTCATCTGCATATAGTATTGGTTTACCTACATTAAAGCATTCACAGATACTGTTTATATATATTATGAATAAGAGTGGGCCTAATACACTTCCCTGGATTACACCACTACTTACTGGTTTAGGCCTTGAGATTATCGAGCCAACTTTCGTTGTCTGACTTCGGCCACAGAGAAATGATTTTATCCAGCTCAGGAGAGGATCACATATCCCTAGTGAGCATAACCTGCTGACTAGCAGATTATGGGGAACTCTGTCGAAGGCTTTTGTTATATCGAAATATAGTACAATTACTAGTTCTCTGTTGTCCCTAGTTCGTGTAACTTCGTTGAAAAAGTCTATGTGACAGGTCACACATGATCTCTTTTTGAGAAATCCGTGTTGTGATGGATTGATAAGTTCATATTCTAGTAAGTTGTCTGACACTTGGTCTTTAACCACTTTCTCCATTATTCGGGATATTACCGGTGTTATATTGATAGGTCTATAGTTGCATACACTGGTTTTGGCCCCTGCTTTGTGCTTAGGTAATATGTATGTGGTTTTCCACACTTCAGGGTAAGTTCCAGTTTCCAACGAGAGAGTAAATATTCTAAGTAACAAGACTACCATTTCCGTGCTACCATTTTTGTACATGACAGATGGTATGTCATCTGTTCCAGTACTACCATTAGACTTCAAAGTCTTAATCGCTGAGTCTATATTCTGTATATTAAAGTCTATTTCGCCTAATTTGTGGTTACTTTTGCAGGTCATTTGGAAATTTTGGGTCGGGTGCACTCTGGCGTCATTGCAAAACCACTCATTGAGGAGTTCACTTATAACCTGGGGATCATTGTATATTATACCCTTATGTTCCAAGCTGCTTACAGTATTGTCTTTACTGCTTTTTAGACGTCTCTGCAATATCCTACAAAGTTCCTGAGTTTTGGAGTTACCCACAAGCGCTTTATTTTCTTCAAGTTGTGACATCATTTTGTGTTTATCTTCAAGCCTTTTAAGAGTTTCATGTATTTGGTTTAACGCATTAAATTCCTTAAATACATGGTATTTCCTTTTCAATTTCTTTAGTTTTAGTCGCGTTTTGCGGTCTATAAATGGAGTTGGTGTCTTTAGAGCAGATTTTAGGGGCGCGATTATGTCTCTTGCTGAGCCAATTGTTTTGTAGAAAATATCGAGTGATACTTCCAAGTTATTGTTAATGAAGTATTCTTCCCAGTCAGAACTTCTCAGCAGATCTGATAGGAATTCCCAATCGGCATTCTTATAGTCCCTATACTGATAGTGCACCGGGGAATTTTTAGGTGTGTGCTTAGTTGTTAGTCGGAATGGTAGCGTGCAGTACAATATGTTGTGATCACTGTTATCAAGTTTATTTCCTACCTCTATCGAGATGGGCTCAATTTCATGACAAAGGATTAAGTCAAGAGTGTTTTCATTTCTTGTAGGGAGGCGTACGCACTGCTTCCATCCGCCTACGTCTATAGCTTGTAGTAGCTCGTCATGTATTCTAGGTCCTGTACAGGTATCCCAGTTTACTCCAGGTAAGTTGAAATCGCCACAGACTACTTTGTAATCAAAGTCCAGCGTAGCTGCATGCTCTAGTGTTTCTCCAATAGCTATATCAGTCATTTCAGGGCTATTAGGGGGTCTGTATATACATCCCACGAGAATTTTATTTTCGTTTGTGTGGATGCTTATCCACTTAGATTCAGGGAGTTTGTCAGTAGTTGGGTTATTGAAAGTATTGGAGTTAGTGGATTTAGAGGCATATATTAAGCAGCCACCTCCTCTTTTGTCAACTCTATCGTTCCTATAGATGTCGTAGTTGTCTATTACTAGCTTTGAGTCAGGTATATCAGTAGTAAGCCAGGTTTCAGTCACCATTATTAGTGTTGGCCGTTCTATGTATGCCAGGCAGCGAAGCGATGTTATTTTGTTAAGGAGAGATCTAGCATTCAGGAGCATAATCGTTAGTAAACCAGAGTTATTGGGGGAGAGGTTAACATGGTTACTTGTTACTATTCCTACGTTATGTTTGGAGAGGCTCTGAGGTGAGACAGAGTCAGTGTGTGTACCATTTCCTGGATGAATTGTGCAGCGAGTGGGGCTATTGTTTGCTGCATCCGAAAATAATCCTGTTGCATGTTTTGACTTTTAGCATCCATGGGTGGGCATCTGCGTTCATTTACTGGTGATATATAGTTTGCTTGACCTAGGTACCCTGTGTTAAGATTACCTTGGTAGTTGTACCTCATGGGTCTTTCGTAGTCGTATGCATATTGGGTCACATCACATGTGTGAATGAAGTTATTAAGAGGGTCATGTGTCGATCTATACTCATTATGTTGCTGAGGTTCAACATAGATAGTGTGAGAGTTTGGACAAGAATATGCATTAATATGGTGCCTATACGAGCCCCGTTTAGTGCTCCTTATATCCTGATGATCCGTTCTACGTTGCATTCCCAAGTTATGTGCGTTGCTAGGCATATTACTCCTAGTTCGGGAAGGGGTGTTCTCATTCACATGATGGATGACTTTTTTGGGAATATGGTTTTTTACCCATGCATTGTCTTTTTTAGACTGACATGTTGCTTATTAGACTTATTGAGAGGGAGGTATGTCGAAGTCTGGAGTGGGACTCTAGGCTTTGTCGTCTTTCTTGCAGTTTCTACTGCGGGACTCTCGGGCTTGCATCCAGATTGAGTGTGATCTGCCAGTGGTTTCTAGTCAGACATAGTTTGTGAGTCAATATCAACCTCATGTATGTCAGCAGGTTTTCCAGGTGTGCTCTCATGTACTTCAGGATTGCACCCAGTGACACTGCTCTTACTGAGTTTCGAGTCGCTTTTACTTGCCGATTTTTTTTCCAACACTATACAGGTGACTTGCTGTGCTTCAGTGTCCGTCGACACTTTAGCATTGATACCAGGTGTAGTTCTCGGTGTGGTCAACTTTGTATCGAAGGAGTTCTTGGTTGCTTGCCTTTGGTTAGTTGTTTTATCCGAGACTACTTTAATAGTCTTGAATTTAGTGGCAGTAGCCAGAAGATCTTCGGCCTTCTTAAATCGTTCAGCTATTAGGTAGCTGTCGAACCTAAAGAGTATAGGACAGGGATGCTTTAGGTCTTTTTTACTTAGGCGAATGCACTGACAAGGTGCACTCAAGAGATTTGCAGCCTTCAGCAATGAGTGCTGGACCGACTTAATGGGCTCGCTATCTGGTATATTATACACTATAGCGTTTTGTTTCGAAGCCAGCCTTTTAACAACTTCGCTGGATAGAAAGTCAATGGCGTTTTCTAGCTCCTTCGCATTTTCTGAGTCAGTAGGCGTCATTCTAGAGGTCATATTAAAGAGCTTTAGGATTGTAGGATCCTGCAGTTCCTTTTTCGTAAGTGAGACAGTTTCGGGTATACATTCAAATGAACTTAATTTCGTTTTTAATTCATCAATCTGTAGCTGCATCTCTTTAATAATGCATGTTAGGTAAGAGAGCTCTACTTTTTCAGACAGAACATCTTCCACCTGTAATACAGGGGTCAGAGTTATGTTCGAGTCTTTTCTGTTGGGTGAACTACTAATAATAAGGGGTGTTAATGTGTTATTAGACGAGCTGGTGCTATTTTCTAAATTACTGGTGTTCACACGAACACCCTTTTTAGAATTTCAGCCCATCGTTATTAAAGATCAATCAACAGTAAGCAATAAATGAATATAAACGAAAACGTGCAAAAAGCGTCACCTGGTTCGAACGTACCGGCAATATGTTGAAGCTATGTAGCATTTTTTCCATTATATAAGTTGATGAGTCACTCTGCAACCTAACAACTAGCCAGAATTTTACGTCTGAAGTCGCAGCACTTAGCAAATCATGCATTACAAAACCACACAACAACAAACACGACGAGAACTGCCTGTGGAAAATCGAGTATCTAATTGACCGCCACCATTCCAGCCAATTAAGTACACGAAGAGAAAATTGGGGTGAATTTAGGGTGTGAAAGCATACTTCCCCACCCACTAGTATGTATATTATCGCCAACAGCTCGCCTCTAACAGGCGACGTTTCAGTTGATCGAAAATAAGCAGACCAGTAATTAAATTTGTGATCAAGATGGCAGATGTCCTACTGGGTAATAATAAAAGTGATGGGGAGTCACAAAACCTAGTAAATGCATTTTTCATTTGTTATGCATCAAAACAAACTCACCACCTAAATCAATGAGTGCCTTCAAAAATCTGCAAGAACAAGCAGCAGGATAGTTGCGTAACACGGAAATTAATCAGATATTAAAAAACAATTATTCTCTTTCCAGAAATCAGCCGTGGCAACCAGTCCCGGGACATGATTTTCTTGGTAAAGTTGTTGCAGTTGTACACACGAGTAAAAGGGTGATATTCAAAGTGTACAGATTTGTGGAGACGTAGGAAAATGGAGTGACACCTGAGAGACGTGTCAAGAGACGACATCTACTACATCCCGAGTTCCAGGCTCCAAGCAGTAAGCTTGCGCTAGTCCGAAACGCATATTTGTGATACCCATGGAACCTCATCCTGACAAACTAACAACGGTGATCGTGTATGGCTGTTCTGTCCAGAAAATCATTTGTTTTTGGCAGGGTATTATCCCAACAATAGGAGTATTTTGCTTGAACTTGTGCACCTGTGTAAGTGCTTATGGGGATTTGCCACATAAAGTGAAGAAAACCGGTGCTATCCTTTAGGAATGAATAGTGTCTCCACTTTTATCTAACTTCACCAGATTTACACCAAAGGAAGTGACACTGACCGGTTTTAGCAGCTCATTGATTGTATAATCACGTTATCATTGTTTTTGGAGTTTGCAGAAACATTTGAACATCTTGAGGAGGAATTTTATTGGTTGAAAGACCCAATTCATCCTTTAACATACGACCAAACAGCACTGTGGGTATTATTGCTTTAAGCCATGAGGGACGCCTTGCAACATTACCAGGCGAAAACCGAACAGGTACATTACAGATTAGCCCTGCAATGGTACTAGTGAAGCTGCAGAAAGTTACCTCTGGAACGTCCGCAGGTTGTGGCGATATTCAACCATCTGTTCTACAACAGCGCATAGAAGCACTGTACAGACCCTTGTGTGACCCGTTTCATCACCCCATGGAGAGGTTGGAGAAATTAGGTCTTTCGACTCTCAGTTAATATCGGCTTGGTGGTGGCCTAGTCACTGCATGCAAGATCACAAGCGACCAGAGTCACCCAACTAAAGGTATTCCTCCGTTAATTCACTACAGGCTTCCACACAGTAACGATGAGGCATAGGGCGCTAGAGGACAAAGACTCGAATACGCTCTTATTTCCCTTCGCTGAGAGTTTGCCGTCCCTGGAACTCCTCACCAGCAGTTGTCGCCACTGTACCTGTCCTTTGGAAGGCTTCAAGACGAAGCTGGATGACGGTGTAGTGGCATAAGGACTGCGTCCAGATGGTCTACCCCTTAAAACTCACTCGCCATACTAGTAGTGAGTGTACACCTGAACGCGTTCCTCACCACTCCACACTATCCCTTGTACCACTTTTCCGAATATTCTACCTATCCGTTCACTTGTTACCATTTTGGGCTATTTTTGTTTACATACTTCCGATTATCAGATTTCATTATTCACCTGTTTGTATGTTTTCTTTCTACGTCTGCACGATATACATCAATTGTGTCTATTATTACTATCCCCCTTTCTGGTCACACCGGGCGACTGACGAGTTGAGGCATCAACTCAATTCACAGCAGCGACACTGTGTAAATATACCACGTATTACAAATCACACGTATCCAATCCCCGCACCACTCCTCTTGGAGTAAACCAAACCTACGACAGTCGAGTCGCATGCACATTACGCAGAAATTTACTGGGGATTAGGAACTTCCACCTCACAGCCAGGAAGCAAGTTCAAAGAAATCAGTTTGGTTCACAGCAGCTCGTAAGAACGAAATTGGATATTAAATACATTAATGTGTTTGATATGCGAGTTTCCCTCGTCAAACGTTACTTCCCTAGTACTGTTTCCGTTTGTTGTAGTTTCTTTGTCTTGTTCCCACCTTTATGTGCATTTTATGAAGTGTAGCAAATCAAACTGCTACCATTCAGTGCAGTGTGATCACGTGAAGACAGTAATAGTGAGAATTAAAAAATGATGAGAACTGTTGAGGAATCCACGTATCTTTGGGCAAAATAATACGTAAACATTAAAAACTGTTTTCAATGTGAATAAGAAGCATGGCACAACTATATATAGAAGACAGCATCCCTATGTTAGATGAAGATATGATAATGATAACATCAATGAATAAATAGGTGTCTTCACACAGAAAAATAGTTCAGTTAACTAATCCATGTAATGCATCTTAACGAAACGTGAAGAAGTAATTTCATTCTAATCTTTTAAGTCATTTTCACAAGACATATATACTTTCCTTTCAGAAGATTCCATTCGAGAAGTGATAATGGCTTATGGCGTGAGAACATAGAAATAAGCCAAACAACAATGGGAATCAGTGAAGCAAAATAGAAATATCGACCAGTTACATCCTCTTCTCGGGTCAGATGTTCGAGTCTCCACACGAAACATAGGTCATCAACGAAAACTCAAGTATCTCTGGTTAGCTATCAGAGACTAAAATTTCCTGACTCATCATCTTGTATCTGTTACGATCTATAGTAATACCAAGTAAATAGACAAAATTCAGGATAAACATAGTGGTCAGAAGCACTGTATGTTTCCTAATAAACCGAGAAAATACGTTGAAGACGTCAAGGGATTTACCACATACCAAATTCTCTTTCTATCAATGGATATTCGGACGCGTTCATGCTGTGCACGGTTGTCAGAGGAGATCCACTTCTGTGGAAATTAAAGAAATGAGTTCGTATCAGTTTTATTCACTTATCATGCTCTGAAGCTTCCTCTCTTATGAAGGTGAAAATACAGCCTGAATTTCGAGGAAGCTTTACAGACAACTTACTGCATCACGATATGAGCAAGGCGACAGATCATCGAATAATTAATGAGATGATTTAAAATCTTGACAGCAACTGGAATAAATCCATAGCCACAATCACAGTGGATTCGAAACCTAACAATAAAGTGCATTAAGTCAAAGTTAGAATTTAAAGACATGTCTGTATTCAGTCCATTCACAATTTTAAGGAACTCAAACATATTCTTAGTTTGAGATGAACCAGTTGAGTTTTACTTTCGAATGTTTCTCCATCTGCAGCTTTGTCGGCTAGTGACACGAGTCCCCATTTAGACTGGTAGTAGATTTGAAACGCTACTCATTTAACGCTCATTGTTATTTACACGAATTCTCCAGAGAACTTCACTCTTACAGTTGAAATTACTGCATTCCATATGCAAGAAGGGGATGTGGTTATTGCGTTTGTGTTAGCCGAAAGATTTCCACAAATAGATTTCAAATCTCCATTAGTACACATAATAATCTACTATTTCGAAATGGAAACGGAAAAAGTGGAATTGGACTAACTAATCAATTAATCTGCAGCATTGAAATGCAAAACTGTGATACTTAAGGAAGAAATTTGGAACTATCACTTAAGGATTATAGTTGACTAAGATTACTTGCTCAGTAATGAATACCCGAAAGACTCCATCTATGCACTTCCAAGATGACAGAAAGTGTCGGACGAGGGGATAGAGAGAAATTCAGGCCTGGAGCCTGAGTCTTGAATGACGTCTGGCGATAAATTGTACAGTTAGGTCTCTAGGCTAGGCAGTATTACAATTTTGTGCACTTGTGAGCATTTTTGGTTTTATTGGCAGGTATTAAATGTCTGTTCGTATGAATTCATTAAACTCACTTCATCAATAGGATTCGCTCTGTACCTATGATCAGATAGTTGCATATCCTGTTGTCGAAGTAGTAAATCCCATCCTTGAGGAAGCATGAATTTCCTCGTCGATGCATATTAGCCTTACTGGTGAGTGCCCAGAAGTGCAGATTTAGCTTCAGAGCTTCTTGTGACTGACTGTGATCGTCTGAGCCACACACATCAATGTGTAGAAGGAGCTTTTGTTCTGATTATTAGTTTCCGATAGTATCAAAATCACAAGTGGGATCACTATTAATTGCAAATGAGTCAAACTCCGAGTTTGTGAAATTGGGAAGCAGTTGTCACAAAGAGAACTGATGTGTCTGATTGCTACTTCAAACGTAAGCAACTCAGCACTCACTAATTTCCTATTTGTGTACATACTAGTAGATTGATAAGAGATTAGACAGGTGAATAGACGCATAGAGAGATAGAGAAATAAATGTGGCGTCGCTTTTGGAGTGTTTCAATTCGCTTGGGATTGATTGAATTCCGTCGTACAGATTATGCACTTCTCTTCAAGCCTGAAGGCTTGAATTTTGTATAATTCTAGTTACAATAATAGCGCTATGTGTAACATAGGAGAGATTCTGTGAATAATGTTACCACTAAGAGTCCACAGATCACACCTTTGTAATTAGGCGAGTAGTCAACATGCATTTATACGATAAGCGTCACTCCTAGTATCATGATAATGACTTGATCAGTTACAACACTTGCTACATCCACAACCATTTTAGTGTGCGCGATAGTTTAGAGGAAAGAAAGCTTCAGCGTCAACAGTGGTGAAGAGAACGGGGTATGTCAGTTCGGAAAGATAGCTAATAATGTGAACTTCAAACCGCTTAATGTCTTCATGTCAGCAGTGCAGTACGGATCTGTTGCAAACTTAGACTCGTTTAGTAGGCAGGTGGATCGAATATCAGCCATTTGTACTGGTCGACAAATAAGATGACGAACAAACTGGAAAAATACTTCTCAATGTTTGCAATGGAACTGAGATATGGTAAAGTTTTCGATTTGAACTAAGTTGACGAGCAATCAAACTGATAATACACAGAATACGAATGTATGCCTGAAAAATATGCAGTTGGCACTCAGCCGCTGAAATATGAAAAGACCTTCAATTCCCCCTTCATTCAAGTCCCAGTACTAACAGTTGTTTGTGAGAGTAAATTTCATCAAGTGTTTCCACTGATCCCGTCACGCACCACACTGTGACTTCGAACAAGTGATTCGTAATCTCATGACTGTTATACGAGACTATTTGGTATGATATGGCACGAAAAGTAATGAGTCTGTGAAGTTATCTCAATACGTGTATGTATTACAGCAAAGTAGTTAACAATGTTAGAAATTCGGTGAGAGATATCAAAACAGGAGATAGTTTGTTTATTCGCTCACGCCTAGGTAATAACATGATAGGCTTGATGTGAAGCATCTGACTTAATTTGCATGTTTCTGAAATTAATTAGTCACGCTATAGCAAGAAGAATAACGGTATGACTAGAGAATCACATTTCCAAGAGACAGATTCAATCGTCTTCAAAATCAATCGGAGCGGAAATCGAAATTTGGATGTTTGTTTAGGAAAACACAAACCTGTTTTGAAACAGCTGATGCACTTTCCCTGTCTCGTTTCAAGACGAATGAGGGGATTTAGTTTCTCGATAAAGAGTGGTGGGATTGATAGTGGGAGTGAGGAGAGGGAGCCCTCCTTATTTTCCATGTGATTAAAACATTGATTCTGTCTTGTGAATATCATGTTTAAGGCTGACAACTGTGAAGTTGCTTCAGTGATATTTATAAAGCTGTTTGTATGTCACTTCCTCATATCGGAAATGTATCCCTAAACAAATATTTGAAATACTTGTGATATTTTGACGAAGGCGGATCATGTTTAGCAGACTGATTGGAGGTCAAAAAGAAAATATTGTCACCAAGGTTTACTACAACTTATTCTGCTCACTAGAACAACGATTTTCTTGAGAATGATGCTATCGGCATGAATTATTGAATAATGGTTGATTGTGAGTAACACTCAGCATCCACTTATGAAACGAGCTTAGTTTGGCTGCTCAAAGTGTGGTC